>JAWZYT010000373.1:500000-860000 GCA_034508575.1 Petrolisthes manimaculis
TGTCTGTCTGTCTATCTCTCTGTCTGTCTCTGTCAGTCTGTCTATCTCTCTGTCTGTCTCTGTCAGTCTGTCTGTCTGTCTGTCTCTGTCTCTGTCTGTCTGTCTAAGAACATGCACATGGAGAGAGAGAGATATATATAAAAACAGTCTGTCTGATTGTATTACGTTCTCTTTCATGCAGAGCATGAGCATGTTTTCTTTATTTTTTTCAGGAGAGACTAAATTTTTTTTTTAAGACTTTGATGCTCTTGTCATAAGCTTTTGTGTACACCTAGAAGGGTCCCGTTTTCAGTTCCTGGTGTGTAAATTAAAGCTCTTACATTCTGCAAGATTTTTGTTTGCCTAAATGAAAGTCGAAATTTGAAATTTTTCGACCCCCATTTGTCAGCTGGGGATGGGGGAAATGAAAAAAGTCGTTTTTAAGGGGTTAATCATTGAAGAAATAAAGAAAATATAGGGCCAAGACACTCCTCAGGTCTCCGCGAAAATCGTATGTAAAAATTATTACTCTAGGTAGAACGATGTGACTGTGTATAGCGGCTAAACAGACAGACAGACACTGTGTTTTATATATATAGATGGACTGGCTAGTAATGTGTTGAGTTTCATCCTGCTATTGTGGTTATTACTGTGAGCATCATACTTCCTTCCCTTCCCTCCAAAGTGGACAGACTATTTTTGGTTTTGCTCAGTTCTGTAATTATTTGTGATATATGTAGCCCATACAAATCGTAGTTTCCTGCCTATTGTACAATATGTTTGGTGTTATTGAATACTATGTTGTTATGTTGTTTATGATGGCTATGAAACAAACAAATTATGAGTAGATTTCATTGGAACATTTATGCTGTCCTTAATTCCGACTTTCTGTAATACATGTTTACAATGCATATTATCCTCTCCAAAGTGATGTATAACTGTTAATGTCCTAATTAAAATATCTCTGATAAATATGTCCCTATTTTTCACCATTATTAGAGAAAGGAACAGCTCAGATTATTGAGTTGTCGGTATCTGAATGGTAATAACTTAATTGTACCTCACACCCATCTCACAAACCACCGGAAGCATATTAGAACAACCAGTATCTGCCATGAGGTGAGAGAGATTCTGATACTTCCACATAAAGATACAATCATCTGGAGGGCCGCTGGGTTGGTCAGTTCCCCACTCATCGGTCTCCACAGGTCGTCCATCCAGCCAAGCCCGACTCCTCCCCCCGACCCACACACCTATATTATGCATAATATAAACGGTTCAGTCAGTGAGATGGGAAAGTCAGTTTAGTGGTTATTTTAAAGGCCTGGCTGGATGTATTAATCATTATGTTTTCTCATATAGTCATTCATGAGAGAGAGAGAGAGAGAGAGAGAGAGAGAGAGAGAGAGAGAGAGAGAGAGAGAGAGAGAGAAAATACCAACTTATTAGCGTAACTCAAAGTTCCCAAGTACTCCTGCAGACTCTTGAAGTTCCCTGCCACATACATGTCTCCTCCTTTCCCCTTACAGAAGTTCCTCGCATCGTCAAAGGACCTTGCTGTCGGTTCTATGAAGACGCATCCCTCATTCACCAAGAGAGAGACATTTGCAGGACTGGGTTCTGTTGGTATTGTCACAGTCATTTTAGTCCAGGGATGGTAAACCCATTCATACTCCGGTACCAATATTTTACTGATGATAGTGTGCTGTTTCGTACTGAGAATTTAAATATGATGGTATGTGTTAACGTCAAGTCAAGTATTATCTGCTTCATTGACATCAGCATTAACAACAAATCTAAAAGTTATTCTTCATGTTACCCCCTTGCAATATTTTTGTTTACAATATATATTCAACTTTAAAGGTACTTGAAATTTCACGTTTCAACATGTAATTCAGCCACATTGAGTAGTTGACTGAGAGGAAACAAAAATAAATAATAAATGTTTTCTAAGTTATCTAAGTTACACACATGAAGCAAAATTCTCTTTGTGATAAAGCATATTATAAAAGTACTGTGTGTGTGTCAATAAACAGATTCACTTACATTAACTTTCTTATATCTTCTTTGGATAATTACATTGGAATGTAAACCTACACAAAGTAAAATATTAAGTAAATTATTATTATATATAATACACATACACCTATATATCAACAAATAAGAACCTACAGAGAATAAAGGAGGTGTGAAAGAAATAGTAGCAATGAGAGACTGAATAGTAAAGCAGTGGAGAAAGAAACAAGATTATGAAGTACAAGAAAGGAGAAGTAAAAGTATTAGAAGAGATAAAGGGTGTGTGTGAATGTGACCATTTCACCAGACTGACACTGTAAAGTATTAGAAGAGATAAAGTGACTTACCTGTATGTGTGAATGTGACCATTTCACCAGACTGACACTGTAAAGTGTTGCAGGTTATATTGACCTCAAGTATGTCCCCTTCTTCATACTCAATTCCCCCATACTGACATTCTATAATAAAGAAAAAAGGATACATAAGTATTATATTGTATATTTTGGTTTACAGTAGAAAATATATCATAAATTATTAGAAATATTTATTATAATTAGTGAAAGTCCTCGTTGTATACGTGTATAAATAGACTTGAAAAATTACTTGTGTTTTGACAAAAAAAGAGCTAGAAATTGATATATAGCAGACTAGCTGATGAAATTGTAATAGTAATTGATAAAAACAATTATTATTTTATAATAATGTTTGCTATGGTACCAGAGAAATTTTAATTTTTATTATCACAATACTTTAATCATTATAACTTTTGAAGCGCCTCGTGGTAAACGACATTTTCCTTCTGGCCCTATTCCTTTGTAGAGCAAAACTTCTGTGATAATTACATCCTGAGAGCAGCAGACATAACTTCCCCTTTACACAAGTCACTTCAGTAATCTTTGATGACATGGAGCCATTCCTTGCACTGTCAAGTTAAAAACAGTGTTGCCAGACCTAGCATATTCTCTTCCATATGAATCTCTTCCACTGTTGCCTATCATGTAGAGTTTCTATTGCTTTATTCATACTTATTCCATGCTTTGTTATACAGTTAATTATGATATCCAACCATTATCTAGTTGGTGTTCCCATTGGTTCCTGTGCCATAAAATCACTCTCATACTCCTTTTTTACCTCCCTTATATTATCCAGTCTTTCGCATCCCATACCATCTCATCACACCTTTTTCACATTCTGACCCAATAATTTCCTAACACCACACCTTTCGTGTAATATAGTATTTATCATCTGGATATTGCTTTAGAATATACAGATATTTCTCAGCATATCCATCTCAACTGCTCTTACTTTTGATTTCTCCAATTTATGCCACTTCGAAGAAGTTTCAAAACCGTATTTCAGTGTGGGAATTAAAACTTCCTCATGTAGTCCTCTTTATGGAAACTCTGCAGGGTGGAGTGATTTGTTGCTGCTGAAATTAATCAAAGTAGATGATACGGTATTACTGGCAATAATGAAAAATATTTAGAAATATTAGTGGCGAGTTTTGCAGAGGTGTGTGAACGACTGTGTTTGAAGGTGAATGTGTGTAATAGCAAAGTGATGATAGTGGAGAGTGAGAATTCGTCACAGTACAAAGTGTAAGTGGATGGTGAGAGTCTCAAGGTGGTTGAAGAGGTTAAGTACCTTGGAGTAATTATTAAACAAGTGAAAAAAGTGTGGGAAAGAAGTGGGAAACAGAGCAACCCAAGTAAGAAAGTCATTGTACAATCATCGATATCAAATGTGTCAATAAATGTCCTGCCTTCACTCTGATACTTACTGGGGTGCCAGGTCCAGCACTGGTCAACGGGGCCACTATTAGAGTCATCATGCCCGGCCACCACATGGAGATCATAGAATCTGCAGGTTCCGGTGTCTGTGCAGCAGAAGAGCTGATGTGTGTCCTGGTTTAGAGTCCCAATCGCAGCACTTCTGAGAACATTTACATTCGCCAGCTCAAGGATTTTGTTGGATTCCAGTGTTGTCTGAGATATCCTAACTTTGTACCAGGTCAAATCTTTTGCATCTGACACTTGTACCAACATTAGCAGCACGTGATACAGTAGAAGTCCCCATACCACCACCAGAAGGCGAGGCAATAGGATATCACCACCAGGACCACACATGACTATCCAGCCGGGAGTCTGACTCGAGAATGTCGACAGTCGGCGAGTTGTGACGAGAAAGAGATAATTATCATGGCTTGTAGTTCATGGCTCAACCGCTTGGCGGCGCTAGTGAGGATCAATGATTTAGAAATAAAGGTGGGGACAAGTAGAATATTAATATGTAGGACCTGTTTTAATTTACTATATAATTTTGATTATATTTTTCTCATTAATTTTCTGTATATATTGACACAATACTTTTATGCGGAGGCACACCACCATCAGTCCACGGCCAACTGTTCCTCATCCTGAATCGAAGGACGAGGCATGTGTGTTGGCACCCACATACCAAGACGAGGCAATGGACAACAGAGAAAGACCAGCCTAAATGGTTCCCATCTTTTAGTTCTTCAACTGTCCCTCTTTTCTTTTTATTTCCTTCCTGCTTGCTGTCACACCTCTCTATCACCTTTTTCTGGCGCTATAGGACCTCCATGTTGCGGCGCCTAAATCCATCAATCAATTAATTAATCTCCTTCCCCCCACTTTCCTTCCTAAACCCCTCTCTCCTCATCCCCCACCTTCCTCCCTAAACCCCTCTCTCCTCCCCCACATTTCTCCCTAAACCCCTCTCTCCTCATCCCCCACCTTCCTCCCTAAACCCCTCTCTCCTCATCCCCCACCTTCCTCCCTAAACCCCTCTCTCCTCCTCCCCCACATTTCTCCCTAAACCCCTCTTCCTCCCTAAACCCCTCTCTCCTCCTCCCTCACCTTCCTCCCTAAACCCCTCTCTCCTCCTCCCCCCCACCTTCCTTCCTAAACCCCTCTCTCCTCCTCCCCCGCTTTCACAACACTCCTTCCTTTAGTCTTTCCTTGTATTCCACCATCCACCTACAAATCTATATTTTATAAGAAAAATGGTGTGTGTGTGTGTATTGATGGAAGAGTAAGAAGAGAGAGAGAGAGTGTTTGTGTGTGTGTGTGTGTATGTATATAGATAAGAGAAAGAAGAATGAGTGTGTTGATAATAGAAACAAGAAAGTGTCTGTGTGTGTGTGTGTGTGTGTTGATAGTAGGAGGAAGTATGGTGTGTGTATATGTGTGTGTGATAGGATGAAGTAAGGAGTGTGTGTGTGTGTGTGTGTGTGTGTGTGTGTGTTGATAGCAGGAGGAAGTAGGGTGTGTGTGTGTGTGTGTGTGTGTGTGTATAGATAAGAGAAAGAAGAATGTGTGTGTTGATAAGAGAAAGAAGAAAGTGTGTGTGTTGATAGGAGGAGGAAGTAGGGTGTGTGTGTGTGTGTGTGTGTGTTGATAGGAGGAGGAAGTAGGGTGTGTGTTGATGGAGGAGGAAGTAAGGAGTGTGTGTGTGTGTGTGTGTGTGTTGTCAATTGTACAGCGTCGTCATTGTCCTATGTTTACCTTAGTGATAATGTTCAGACAGCAGGCTACAGTACTCATTTAATCTATATTCCTTACTATATACTCCCTTCAGCTGACAGTATCATTCCTTTCTTCCCTTCACCTTACATTATCACTCCTTATCTCTCTTTCTCTTTCTCTCTCTCTCTCTTACATTATCTGTCCTTATCTCTCTCGCTCTCTCTCTCTCTCTCTCTCTCTTTCTCTCTCTCTCTCTCTCTCTCTCTCTCTCTTACATTATCAGTCCTCTCTCTCCCTCTCTCTCTCTCTCTCACATTATCAGTCCTTCTCTCTATCTCTCAACTATCGGACCACTTCTTGATGAAAATGGGGACTTTACGACAGATGAAGAGCGAATGAGTAGTATCCTAAATACTTTCTTTGCATCAGTTTTCACTACAGAAAACCCGAACGATATACCAGCTGAAATAACAGTCCAAAACGAAAACACCGAAGTATTAAATAATATCAGCATAACAGAAAATGACGTAATCAAATGTATTGATAAATTAAATGTATATAAGTCACCTGGGCCTGACACGATCTTCCCTCGCGTAATAAAGGAAGCAAAAAGCGAAATAGTAAGACCTCTGACTCTGCTATTTAATTATTCTTTACACACTGGAACAATACCTGACGAATAGAAGCTCGCTAACGTAACACTAATATTTAAAAAAAGGCAGCAAATCTTTACCTAGTAACTATCGCCCTATCAGCCTAACCTCAGTAGTATGCAAAATGTTAGAGACAATCATACGAGATAAACTTACAAATCACTTAGAGGAAAACAACTTACTCAGACACTCAACACGGTTTTCGCAATAAACGCTCCTGCCTAATGAACCTATTAGATTTTTTAAACGACATTTCAAACGAATATGATAAGAGTAAAGCAGTAGACATAATTTATCTAGATTTCCAAAAAGCCTTTGACAATGTTCCCCATAAACGCTTAATAACTAAATTAAAATCGCACAGAATCCAAGGCGATATCGTAAGATGGATACAGAACTAGCTAAGAAACCGTAAACAACGTGTCGTAATAAATGGAAAATCATCTAATTGGACTAAGTTACGAGTGGAGTGCCACAAGGGTCAGTTTTAGGGCCAATCCTATTCCTAGTTTACATAAACGACATATAGATGAAGGTATCTTCTGCATAATATCAAAGTTTGCCGATGACACTAAAATTGCAAATACAGTACTCACTAATGCACAAACTAAAGAAATGTAAGATCTCGATAAATTGTCAAATTGGGCGAAAACTTGGCAAATGTCCTTCAATGTAGATAAATGTAAAGTGCTCCACATTGGACATCGTAACGTAACAGCAAACTACACGTTAAACGGTAATCAACTTAAAATCATAGATCAAGAAACGGACTTAGGGGTAAAAATATCAACTAACCGAAAACCCAGTCAGCAGTGTATGGAAGTAACTAAGAAAGCAAATAAAACTATCGGCATTATTGGCAGAGCATTCGAATATAAGTCTAAAGACACAATCCTCACTTTGTATAATTCCTTGGTCCGTCCCCTTATGGAATATTGTGTCCAAGCCTGGAGCCCGTACTACCAGAAATATATACTAAAATTGGAACGAGTCCAACGTAGAATTACTAAAATGATACCAAGTCTAAGAAACAAAACGTATGAGGAGCGGCTAAATGAATTAAATCTATTCCCATTAGCACAACGTAGATTGAGATACGACTTAATCCAGGTATTCAAAATAAACAAAGGCATAGTTAATATGGACTGCAACAAATATTTCAATATCGATCAATCAAACTACACGAGAGGTAACAGCTGCAAAATCATAGGCAAATCTTTTAATTCACACGAATCCAAGAATTTCTTTTTTAACCGAGTCGTCAACTTGTGGAATGGGCTCCCCCGTAACGTAATAGACTGTAATACCGTAAACAGCTTCAAACATTGCTTAGATAAACACCTTGCGTCTAATCCCCGACTTTCAATGTTTACTAATGAATAATTTTTGCCCATTACAGGTGGCAAGTTTCCCAAATTTCAACTACTTTCTATCTTTCCTATAAAATTTCCTTGTGGAGTCTTCTCTACCAACTCCACAAGGTTCTGACTCCTAACTTTATTTCCAGTATGGCTCAGGCCAGAGAGAGTGGAGGGTGGGGTGAGAGCCTTCTACTTTGCTATCCTGATCTACGAATATCTCTGGGGAGAAATTCATTCTCCACCAATAACCTTCTAATCAGATCACCCCATGTGGACCGTAAGGTCTGTTGTGGTCTGCGATTCTATGTAACTCTATGTAACTCTCTCTATCTCTCTCTCTCTCTTACATTATCAGTCCTTCTCTCTCTCTCTCTCTTTCTCTCTCTTGTACATCTTTACCTCTCTCTCTCTCTCTCTCTCTCTCTCTCTCTCTCTCTCTCCTTTGCTTTGGTAAATCTGGAGGAATTGATTCATCGAAACTATTCCAAGCAACAACAGGCCACCATTATTATTATTATTATTATTATTATTATTATTATTATTATTATTATTATTATTATTATCATTATTAACTTAGAGGAGCTTATAATTATGTTGAAGACAAATTGGATGCTTCTGATTGCTCCAAACCACCTCACGCAACACACTCCCTGGGTATATTGTAGGTGTTGTGTTTTGTGGAATACTATGGAGGAATCAGTGGCCTCCAATACAACACCTAAATATTCCCTTAAGGTACGTGTCCACTTGAGAGCTGAGAGTGAAATAAATGTCGAGAGTTGGTAAAAAGTAAATGGACACAGACTGGAGAGTACTCTCGGAGAGTTCTGCGATTTATGTCGGAGAGTGATTCGTGACACTAGTGGACACAGCTCTCCAACTATCCTGAGAGTACTCTCAGGCACTTTCAGTGTGTTGATAAAGCTGAGAGTGAAAGGGCGGAAGTTAAATAGTGTAAATACAAGATACAACAACAAAAATAAAACATAATAATAATAAGTATAATATTTAATAATAATAATAATAATAATAAGCATATACAGCTGTCTTCAAAAACAAGTTTTCCAAAAAAATATTAATGTAAATATGATTATAATTTCAAAATATTGATTATTATGGATATTTCAGTGGTTGTCAAAAATATAATAATATTGTAAATAGATTATCACAAATATACTTTAATGTTTAGTAAAAGTTGACGTCAAAAGTTTGGTTTGGTTTAATTTCATATTCCATAAAATATATATATTATGTCACACACACACACTGAATTCACTTGAGACTCTTTACTCTCGGCGACTTGCTCTGTCTGTGTGTTCAGTGGACACGCTTCTGAGAGTTCTCGCGGACATTTTATCTCAGCGACTCTCGAGAGTGATATAGTTCTCTCAGGTGGACACGCTCTTTGTGAGTTCTCTCGACATTTATTTCACTCTCAGCTCTCAAGTGGACCCGTACCTTTATAATAAAATCTTTTACTCAGGAACAACAAACGTCATTAAACTTATTGTACACAATAAGGCAAGTGCTGTATGCCACAATCATAAGATAACACACAGGCAAACAGACTTCCTGCCTAAGACCCTGTACAGAAGATAATCAGATAGGGCAGATATTAGTAATAAGCAGTATGAGTCACAGTGGTACCCATGTGATGTGGAAGCCGGTGTATAGAAAATAACTAGATAACACCAACATTATTAATATTGGCTAACACCTGAATACACATGGGTGTTTCTTATCATTGTTGTTCTCTGGGAAGCCCAACCTACGAGAGTAGAGAGAGAGAGAGTAGAAAGGAGAGTAGAGAGAGTAAGAAGGTAGCAGAAGGAAGTGGGTGGAGCTCTATGAATTAGACCATCCCCTTTTCCTTCTGACCAATAATTTCTCTAGAGATATATGTTAACTTTTGAGCTGAAATTGTATATAAACAGTGAAACTTACCTAATAGGTAGGATTCTTAAACTTGCTGCCTTAGGGCTATTATATAATTGTCTCATCAAGAGAGAGACACACTACTATATCAGACATATAGATATATGTATATATAGATATAAGAGTAAATAAATGAATAGTGAACTGGGAAGCTTGTGAAGTCAATTACCTTAGAAAACACCCACGTCTACGCTACCAAAAACAACAACAACAACAACAACAATACTACCCGTCTAAAGAATCAAATACAAGTTACCAGAGCCTGAACGAGTTAAAGCCTAACAGGACTGGTACATTATCATCAACAAAATATTGGTGTGTGTGTGTGTGTGTGTGTGTGTAAACCTAGCCTCGCCAAACCATCCCACAACTTCCTCACTTCAAACTTTCAACACTTTTTATCTCTGCACCCAACAACTCTTAGCTTCTCCAATAATTGACTCTTATCCTCTCGTCTGGCTAAAGTAGACTGAGTGGAAATGGCAAAGGGGTATATTTTAGTTCTCTCTCTCTCTCTCTCTCTCTCTCTCTCTCTCTCTCTCTCTCTCTCTGGTAAGAGTGGTCATGTTGATATAATCTGTATTGGGTTGTATATAACAGTAAATACTTCACTTCATCATACCAATCACTCAGAAAGGAAAGGAAAGTGATTACATAGAGTACTTGCTTGTTATTCTTCATCAGTCAGTCTTACATCGTCATAGAAATTAAAGTATAATAATAAAGTATATTATTAAAGTATATTATTAAAGTATAATAATAAAGTATAATATTAAAGTATATTATTAAAGTATAATATTAAAGTATAATATTAAAGTATAATGTTAAAGTATATTTATTATGTGTATGTAGACAGGAAAACATTATGAACAGTTAGGGATACAAAAACCATTTTATTTATATGGCTTACAGAGGAGAGGATTGAAGTGAGTTTACACACACACACACACACACACACATACATACATGCATACAACACACACACCAGCATTGAAAACTATACACAGGTGATTGGTGCCCATTATCCAGAGCCCAAACCGTCAGTGTGTTGATTCGTGGTGACCAAAGCAGACCAAACCAGGATTGATTGACTTGTGAAAGGATGGCAGGGAAGGCAAGGAGAGAGAGAGAGAGAGAGAGTTACATAGAGTTACATAGAGTTACATAGAATCACAGACCACAACAGACCTTACGGTCCACACGGGGTGATCTGATTAGAAGGTTACTGGTAGAGAATGAATATCTCCCCAGTGATAGTCGTAGATAAGGATAGCAAAGTAGAAAGCTCTCTCCCCACCCTCCAATCCCTCCGGCCTGAGCCGTACTGGAAATAAAGTTAGGAGTCAGAACCTTGTGGAGTTGGTAGAGAAATCTCCACAAGGAAATTTTATAGGAAAGATAGAAAGTAGTTGAAATTTGGCTAACTTGCCACCTGTAATGGGCAAAAAATTATTCATTAGTAAACATCGAAAGTCGGGGATTAGATGCAAGGTGTTTATCAAGGCGACGTTTGAAGCTATCTACTGTGTTACATTCTATTACGTTACGGGGAAGCCCATTCCATAAGTTGACGACTCGGTTAAAAAAGAAATTCTTGGATTCGTGTGAGTTAAAAGATTTACCTATGATTTTACAGCCATTACCTCTCGTGTAGTTTGATTGATCGATATTGAAATATTTGTTGCAGTCCATATTGTCTATGCCTTTGATTATTTTGAATACCTGGATTAAGTCGCCTCTCAATCTACGTTGTGCTAATGGGAATAGATTCAATTTATTTAGCCGCTCTTCATACGTTTTGTTTCGTAGACATGGTATCATTTTAGTAACTCTACGTTGGACTCGTTCCAATTTTACTATATCTTTCTGGTAGTACGGGCACCAGGCTTGGACACAATATTCCATAAGGGGACGGACCAAGGAATTATACAAAGTGAGGATTGTATCTTTAGACTTATACTCGAATGCTCTGCCAATAAAGCCGATAGTTTTATTTGCTTTCTTAATTACTTCCGTACATTGCTGACTGGGTTTTAGGTTACTTGATATTGTGACCCCTAAGTCTGTCTCTTGATCCACGCTTTTAATTTGATTACCATTTAACGAGTAGTTTGCAGTTACGTTACAATGTCCGATATGGAGTACTTTACATTTATCTGCATTGAAGGACATTTGCCAAATTTTCGCCCAATTCGACAATTTATCGAGATTATCTTGCATTTCTTTAGTTTGTGCGTTAGTGAGTACTGTATTTGCAATTTTAGAGAGAGAGAGAGAGAGAGAGAGAGAGAGAGAGAGAGAGAGAGAGAGACATGCACACATATAGAATATCTTGTGTATTTGATATGCCTGTGTGTGTGTGTGTGCGTTTGTGTGTGTATTGTTGACTGCCTGTTGATTGACGCTACGGCCCAATTAATTAATCTATATCTATAAAACAGTCCGTCTGTCTGTTTATCCGTCTGTCTGTCTGTTTAGCCGCTATGCACAGCCGCATCGTTTCACCTAGAGTAATATTATTTACATACATTTTATCTCTAAGACCTGGAGTGTCTTGGCCTTATAATTTTTTTTTTCAATGATTAACCAATTAAAAACGACTTTTTCCCTTCCCCCCCCCCCAGATAACAAATGCTGGTAAATTTTGTCATTTTTCAACTTTCATGTAGGCAAAAAAAAATCTTACAGAATGAAAGAGCTTTAATTTACACACCAGGAACTGAAAATGGGAGCCTTCTAGGTGTACGTAAAAGCTTATAACATGAGCATCAAATTTTTCATTTTTTTTTTAAATAAAATAATATCTCCTTAAACAATGAAAGAAAATTGCTAGAAAACCACATGCTCTCTCTCTCTCTCGCTCTCTCTATGTAAATGTAATCATGTTCTTAGACAGACAGAGACACAGACACAGACACAGACAGACAGACAGACAGAGAAACAGACAGACAGATAGAGAAACAGACAGACAGACAGAGACACAGACAGACAGACAGACAGAATATCTAAATGAAGAGACTCTGTTTGTCTGTCATGCTATACAAATTGTCATGTGACCACGGAGAGTAGACGTACACGATGGGGGAAAGAGGACATTTTCGTCACAAACAAGAACATGAAGGAAAACCCTTCAAAAGCTCCGGCTCTTAATGATTCAAGTGAAATAATATAATATCCATATGTAAAGGTCTCAAAAATATTAATTATGTTTTATCTGGATTTTCGTATTCATATGGTTATATTGAAATTTTGAAAATGAACCCCTTTTATTGAGGGTGAACCCCTCGGATGAATGATTCAATGTCGGTAAACGAAAATGGATGGAAGAAAGAGTGAGTCAGTGAGTGAGTCAGTTGAACCATTTTAGAAGTTATCGCCCCAAGAACAACAACAATAATACGATAAGACCTTGAGCTCTCGGCTGAGGCCGGAGCTAAAAACACCCCACTAATTACTTAATTAAACATACTTCACTTCCGTGCGTATAGGACGCCTGGCAACCCACTCGGTTTGTTTACATTTTACGCTGCCACCGCTGGGAAGGAAAAAATATCGTACCATTCTTTTACCTTAAGGGGAGACTTAATTACACATACTGCACTTCACGGGCTTATGATATAGTATCAACTAAGAGAGAGAGAGAGAGAGAGAGAGAGTGAGAAATATACCCCTTTGCCATTCCAGACGAGAGGATATAAGAGTCAATTATTGGAGAAGCTAAGAGTTGTTGGGTGCAGAGAAAAAAAGTGTTGAAAGTTTGAAGTGAGGAAGTTGTGGGATGGTTTGGCGAGGCTAGGTTTACACACACACACTCCCCCACCATACCAAGGCGGTTCCAGTTTGGAAAGAGAGAGGGGTTTAGGAAGGAAGGTGGAGGGGGGAGAGGAGAGAGGGGTTTAGGGA
Organism: Petrolisthes manimaculis; assembly: GCA_034508575.1. Taxonomy (NCBI): domain Eukaryota; kingdom Metazoa; phylum Arthropoda; class Malacostraca; order Decapoda; family Porcellanidae; genus Petrolisthes; species Petrolisthes manimaculis. The sequence continues at coordinate 513,336 of JAWZYT010000373.1, forward strand.
GGAAGGTGGGGGGGGGGAAGGAGAGAGGGGTTTAGGGAGGAAGGTGGAGGGGGGGGAGGAGAGAGGGGTTTAGGGAGGAAGGTGGGGGGGGGGGGGAAGGAGAGAGGGGTTTAGGGAGGAAGGTGGGGGGGGAGGAGAGAGGGGTTTAGGGAGGAAGGTGGGGGGGGGGAAGGAGAGAGGGGCTTAGGGAGGAAGGTGTGGGGGGGGAGGATATGGTGAAGAGGAGAATATGGTGAGGAGGAGAATATGGTGAGGAGAAGGTAAAATAAAATAAAAGGGGAACAATGTTGGATGAGGTACAAAGCATAAATTGTGCACTGAAGGTATCTTCCTCTTGCGTGTGAGACAAATATTAACTTGGTGTGTTCACGAAGGTATAAACAATTCTTAAATCTTTTTATCCGTGGCAAACATTTCATAACTTATTTCTGTACTGTTTATTCGTCTTAGCAACGGTTACCAAGATAATTATTATTTGATGAAGATGAAGTTTCAAAATCATGGAAGATTATACTGTATATTATATAGGCATATATATATATATATATATATATATATATATATATATATATATATATATATATATATATATATATATATATATATATATATATATATATATATATATATATATATATATATATATATATATATATATAATTGTCAATGTAGTCTGGTGCCGTTGTAAATTAACAACTTATAACAACAGTTTCCACCACTCCTGTATATATGTTCCTCACGTTACTATTCTTGATTCACTTATTATTTAGCATGTCATGACCCGTACTGTCTTGAGCTTAATTAAGATAAATGACTAAAACGAAAAAATAACTAGGACAGCTGAAGGCCATAATTATGTATCTGATATTCCCTTTGGGTCAAGACAGCACAGGCATTACCAGAACCATAAAAATAGTAGGTTCCGTGTTGCTCGTCATTGAACAGGGGAGTGAGTGTATACAAGGGTGTTGTGAAAACTATTGTACAGTAGTCTTTATAATAAACAATTTATTAATCATTTTTACAAATATTTATCATATTGGTTTTAATATGCTCTGAATTAAGTAGGAAAAAAACCCTCCCTTTAATTTTACTCCTTAATTATAATTATTTTTCTTACAACAGACCAAGTAAATATTAATTGATTATAGTATATTTATTATAATGATTGTTTAAATTTCCCTAATAGTGAATTTTGATTTGATAACAATACTAAAAAAAAAAAAAAAATGAAAACTAATAATTACCCATCCTTATCACTAGATGGACTTCACTTCGGTATTAATAATAATAATAATAATAATAATAATAATAATAATAATAAACGACACGAACAAGAGAGAATGTTGTCATACACAAAGAATGTTTTCTATGCTCCGTTTTTAACCTCCTCTTTTTACCAGCAAATACTTGAGGATGTATGTATGTGTGTTCCAGCACCACTTTTTACCTTTAAGGGGGAAGTTTTGTGTTGGTAATTCTGGAGCAACTGAATCCTCCAAACTATTCCAAGCAACAGAACACCATTATTTTTGCTCTTTTGGTCCTGCTGTTTCCTGGCATACTTTGAAGGAATTAAGACACTCCAATGTACCAAAAATGAATTACCACCTTAACATTCCAAACACTAGAGTCTGACAAATACGACTTAGTGACTCCGTATACGACGCCAGAGATAATTAAGGAGATATTTGAAAGTGTATGTATATGTGTGTGTGTGTCACATACCTTGTGTATTTGATGTGTGTGTGTGTGTGTGTGTGTCACATACCTTGTGTATTTGATGTGTGTGTGTGTTTGTGTTTATGTGTGTCATGAGTCCCACCTACCTTGTGTGTGTGTGTATGTATGTGTGTCATGAATCCCTCCTACCTTGTGTATTATTGTGTGTGTGTGTGTGTGTGTGTTATTGACTGCCTGTTGATTGACGGTACGGCGCAATAAAAAAAAATACTTGATACCTTCTTTCCCTGCGCATTAGTCAATACATGTGTTGGCTAAAGCTATTCATTTCAAAGGTTTGTACAGTCGGCCTCAGGAATTCGTATACACACCTGTGACATCAAAGGGTCGTAACAACTAGAAAATTTAGTACATTAGTTTCTTCACACCAAACTTTTCTAGTAATGTTATTTGGCTAATACTTGAATCAGTCAGCAGAATAATGCCTACAGTATAATATATACAGAATAAAGGCCTCTTCTAACCAATGCCCTGTGTATGAATTCATGAGGTCGACTGTACTTACAACTGACAGAGCCACTATACCAAACCTACAGTCGTGGTCAAAAATAATCATCCATAGAGGGGTAATTCACCTAAGAGTTTGACAGCCTAACAATGTTTTTTTTTTAGCTTATAGGCTTTCCATTAAATAGGTTAAGTATCATCTTTTAATTTACTACAAGCAGCTACACTCTACTTAAAACAATAATATCATATATGAACGTGAAAACATTGGACAGTAAATTGTTTGAGATATCCATATGTAGATGATTATTATTGATCACGACTGTACAGTCGCGAGGTGATGGGATGGCGACAAGAGTTCACTCATCATGGGTCGTTTCTACCTGACGAGTTATGGAGGAGGGGGGAAGTGAGAGGGAGAGAGAGAGGATGAGATGGAGGGAGGTTGTGGAGGGGCTGGTAGAATATTGCTACTTCTGACTGATATAAAACTATCACACCATCCACTGAAAGTTTCATTCGAAATATTCACTGGAGGGAGAGAGAGATGGGAAGGAAAAATGATAGTGGTTGTGGATGACTGTGGGTCGATTCCACAGTGGTATTGGTTTGTTAGCTTCCCAACCAACCACACTTGTAAGGCTTCATTATTATCCAAAAGCAGAATATCCACATTCACAAATTCTATCAAACAGTTAGATAATGATAGTTTACTGCAAAGTTTACTCACCAAATTCATTAAATAATTCACTCATAAGGAATTTAAACGGCTAACATTCTTTGTTTGCGTGCTTACAAACCACAATGAACGACTGTACAATCGACCCATAGTATCTAGAACACTTTTTGAGTGTCACTAAGTTTGCCATGAAGGCTGCCACCTCAAAGGTTGTCACCACTGATTATTATATGTTTTACAAATAGTAACAACTATGTCTACATGTTAATGATTTCATGGTTATGGGTAGAAATTTACTTGTAATCCAATAATACACTATATGTAACTTAGAAAAAGTTATATTTTTCCCTATGCGTTAAGTTGGTAAGCCTGTGAAAGCAAAAAGATGTGGGATCAAGCACCTTTGGTGTGTGTGTGTGTGTAAAGGGAACTGTGGTTCACATGACTCGAACAATCACTTCACTAAAAATAAACCTATATTCTGCAGGAGAGATTCTGTCTCATTCCGTTCCACAAACATTTTCTCTTCACATAATTATGAATATTTGTGGTTCTCGTTATATTGATTATTACTGAAACACATGCATTTATTATTGAATTTAACAATTTCATTAAATAATTCAAGTTTTATAGACACCATTCCATATGATGTCATTAGCCTACAGTTCTGATATAGAAAAATACGTACATATAAAAAAAGTATGATGACAATGCCAAAATTCAATACATAGGTTTGTTAATGCGAACTCCACCTCCATTAGTCCCTTCGCCCAAAGTCAATCATAAATCCTTATGATAAAGAAAGACGTCTGTACAGCCACGGTTATTGGCGTCTCTCTTGTTGTTTCTCCCTCCACCAGTCCCTCCATACCCTCCCTTCTTCCTCTCCCACTCCCCCATAACTCGTCAGGTAGAAGCGACCCCTTGATGACGAGTGTGTTCGTGTCTCCATCCCATCAGCTGGCCACTGTACCATTCTCTCTTCATGGCAACCACAGAAAAATGTAAATGTAATGGATAACAAAAATAAACAAAATTGAATCAGGAGAAAATACTTTAATGTTTTAAATTATAAATTAATGACATTCATGTAAATAAGAAAAATAAGCAGCTTTATACAATTGTAAGAGAATGTATTAATGATAGGATTTACTATATTTACTCATTATTGACATTTTTCTGGGTTAAATGCAACACAACTACCGTTCTCTCTAGCTGTCTCTGATGTTAAGAAAATATTGGACAACAACTGTGCAACTTATGAATGGTAGTATTTTTCTTTTGGAACATAAGGTTACCTTGTGTAAACTTGGGTAGTATAAATCTTAAGAAAATAAAGTATAGAAACACTGATGGATCTTTCAGGGCATCAAATATGGTTGAGGAAACTGACAGTCTGTCTTATAGATGTTTTTGTGTGAAGTAGAGTGTGAGGGACTGCCACTGTTCCACCACACGACAGAAAATAAAATAACTTGGTGGGACCAACCTATGGAAATATATGAGGCCTGATTTTAGTATTTTATGATCTTGGAACATGGTGACGTTCTCAAACTTCACATTCAATACAATTTACTTATTATGTGTAATAACTATCATTAACATTATGATGCAGAACATGAAATATTAATTAGAGCCACGATGCTCTGTTAATCACTAGCATATACTAAACATTGAGAGAGACATCTGGTTGAGACTAACTACTGCCTCACCCACAACACTACAGTAATCTCTTAATTATCTGGCGTATAGCAGCCGAGACCGTGTCGGATAATTTCGAAAGACGAATAATGCCTCACTACCCACCCCCTTCCGCCAGCCCGTAGCTCCTTCCAGCTCGCACAATGCTATACTCTATGGTAACATTAACCCTTAATGGCCGGATTGCGGTCATAGACGCCCCCAAGAAGCGCCCGGATTGTGTCGTACGCCACTGCTATGTGGTGACCGGGCGGGATGAAGCACCGCTATTGCCAATGTCGGCATTTGCGAGCCCAATTTGGCGGTTTTTTTTTTACTTGGCTATACTTCACCACCATCCCTACAAATCACCATCGTCAGTCAGTGTGTTACTGACTGTGAACATGGATGGATGTGGATTAGATTTCTCGTGCGTGTCCGATTCTGTGTTGCGCCATGCTTACTTACAACACTGACAGCCACCCGCGCGGGCCACGTTCAGTTGTCGTCAGAGCCACCTACACGTACTCGAACGCAGCCGCGCTCACCCGAGAAAGTACCCTTCATTCCTCACTTAATTTCTCGGCAACGGAAAGTTGTAGAGAGCTGGGGTTGGTTTTAATGGAAAGAGGAAGAGTTGATGGTGCCAACAAGACCAAATTTAAGTTGTTCAGTATCGTAGTTTAGACGTACAGAGTAAGTGGAATAGTGAGTTTTTGGAAAAATCGTCCAAAAGCGCCCGGACAGGCAGTAGGGAAAGTAAGACTAGGCCCAGACTGACAGATAGGCTATTCATAGTTATCCCGTCGCGGAGGGGTTAATAATACACCTCGGTGTATGACAATTGGTCAATAAATCACCAAAATTGTCCTGAAATTAACATAAAATACTTATTAAGGTTTTTCTTTCCTTAATGCAACAGGGATGTATATTACAATTCGTATTAAGCATATTAAATGCATATTACAATTTGTATTAATGTTTATATAGAAGGATATGGCCTTCTGTTTTGTAAATGCACCACCTGACACAACACACTCTAGTGGCAGTTGCCACAACTAACACCAAGACTAATATGCTCCCGAATTATCCGGCGAAAAGACGGATAATGCATCTTGTGACGAAAGGATTTCATGCGCCGGATAAGGTCACATGACGGATAGCACGACGACGGATAATTGAGAGATTATTGTATTTCTTTAACCGTTTGAGTACATACCCTACTGATAACAAACAATAACAAAGTACTTTTCTACCCCTCACATTGTTATGCTCCAACATTGTCATGTTTGTTATGTAATAGCTTTATATAGTTGACGTATAATTTAGTACAACATTATTACTTATACTCCGCACACCAACTTGCCTTCCTACAACAGCACACCATTCCCATGCCAACCCCCTCCATTACCCTCCACCCCTTTAAATTATCATAGTTTCCTCCTACCTGTATGTATTGTTGACTGCCAATAGTACACGGCATAATTAATTAATTAATAATAATAATAATAATAATAATAATAATAATAATAATAATAATAGTAATAAAACAACCTCCACCCCGATGAGCTCTGGTATGTTTCGGATATGAGAGTCGAAACTGGCGGTTCACACTTTGTGGGATACAAACATTGACAATGCTGGAGTGATGAACATGGCAGGGGGGTGGGGGGAAGTTGGCACATGCATATTGATTACTTGCAACATTTTTTCTAAAGATGATTCTCCACATTACAGGAGTACATTTTTTTTTTTTCAATGATATCTGAAAATGGCATATGGTCCTTGTGAGGTGAAGGGTCTCTCCATTAAGCCATAGTGTACACAGAATTATCCCAGAAAACTGTACAGACTAACTTTTAATTATCAGAGTGTATAATCTAATTTGTACTATAGTTTAGATAATGTAATAGCCCTCCAATTAACAGAAAACGGAGTACTGTACCTCCATAATGAGTACACCAAACTATTCTATGATATTCTGAGTTTAGTATTATTATTTCTTACCTTGTGCCAAGTGTGGACTGACGGTGGCCATCTTGTTTGGCAGCCTCTTCCTCACGTGACCACAGCTGCTATCTACAAACACACAGGCCACCACAGTAGGTTCTCATATAGATTTTCGACATTCTACTTTGTACATGTTATATACTGGTACAATTTATTGAAAGAAATGAATTTGCAAACTGATATTATTAATATTCATGGAAATTTCAACACATTCTCCTTACTGCTTTCACAATTTGAGGTGGTATATGACACAGACTGATTGATGTCATTTATATCATTACTGGGTCTTTGTCAGTTATCAAAATAATTAATGTGAATATTACATCGAGATTGTAGCTATATTTAACTTAATAACTGATTTTCATACATTACTTTCCTGGCCTACATAATTATGACAATCAAGGAGTTTGCGTTAATCCTGTTTTATTTTCTCTCTCTCTCTCTCTCTCTCTCTCTCTCTCTCTCTCTCTCTCTCTCTCTCTCTCTCTCTCTCTCTCTCTCTCTCTCTCTCTTTCGTAATAGGCTATACATGCGACATTCAAAGCTTCCACATGAGTGTATGAATTGTACAGCTGAGCAATAGATGTAACATAACACTATCAGTAAGCACACACTTTGGTCACCCCACCATAACTTTCTCTTGCACTAACGTCAACTTCATTATTCAACAATTTTGGTTTCCAAGGTCATATTATAATTTTAAAATATGTGCCTGGTTGAAAACAAGAAGTAATGTTTATATTATTTACATTTGAAGTGGAATCAATACGGATCACTACAACTCCCAAGACGACCCCACATCCATCTTGTCTTTCGTATACAACAGTTTAAAGTTTCTCTCCATTTCATCATGGTCTCTCATCCAAAAACTCGTGGGTAATATTTTAACACTATGCCAATAAATTGAGTGAGAGAAAGGTTATCATTTTGACCAGAGGATGGAGGAAGCTGTAATGGCGTGAAACCCCGTGACACCCAGCCAGAGTTGATTGATGGATATTAAGCGCCGCAATATCGAGGTCCTATAGCGCCAGAAAAAAGGTGATAGAGAGGTGTGACAGCAGCCAGAGTTGAACTGTCTTACTAATTACCGGTTCAGGGTTGGGTGGAGAGACAGGCGAGGAGGGAGGCAGTTGCTTTGGTGCCAAACAAGAATTTATCTACGTCCACTGATGGTAATAAACTGTATATACATATATTAGTGGGAGTAAACATCTGAATGACAACATCGGCAGGGAAACAAAAATCTAACTTGGCAACCTTGGAAGAGCTGGTATGAAGTCAGTGTAGACAAAGATTCAAGAAAGTTAACTCAGCCAACAATATACATTCAACTTCAGTGTTCGCTTGTGGTGCCATTTTATTGTTACATCGAATATTCACCTAAACTGAAGGAAGGTATGGTCATAAAGGAGTACAAGGTGTCCATAATATATCTGACCAACTTTATATCTTCATACAATACAATCTGTTTTTATAGTTTATGGACACCTTTGCTAAATCTTTCTTTTCTTTGTAGTAATGGCAGTAGTTCAGGGTCATGGCTTGTGCTGCCATCTAGTACACAATTCGTCAGTAATGTATTTCGCCGAAAACATTGCTACTTTCATTATGAGGAAGCTTTGTTAATTTTATTCAAATTTTCTGTTTGTTCCTATGTCTGAGGTGACCACAGACGCCAAGTGGTTGAACCATGAACTACAAGTTGTGAGAACTCCTATTTCACAGTCTTAGAAACTCTTGTCTGGTTTGTTGCATTGATTTCTTTTAGTAGACAGGTGCCCAACACACCCACCCTAATAGCAACCATTCACATCTTAAAATAACTTGAATGAACCACTTACACTCTTTTCAGTAATATCCATTATCGTGAAGCACGCTATGATTCTAGTCCAGATACAGACACTCGCGATTTGATTATATAGAAATATCGATTCCATGATTTCACTTGTCACGCCTCCATCTTTCCTTAAAATATTTCTATTCACACGATCAGTGGAGTAATTTTTACTTGGTATATAAGAATTAATCTAAGGTGTGTGTGTGTGTGTGTGTGTGTTGCGGGGTGGGGTGCGTGGGATTTTTTCACCTCCGGTTGAGTTCTATCAATCAAACTTCTCTGCCTTCATTGGCAGATGCAAAATAGGAGACTGCATGGGTTGATAATTGCACGTCTGTACACTCTGATACATAATTTCTGACCAGAGTGTGAGGAGCAGAAAGCTTCGAAACGCCTTGCTATAGTTTATTTCCCACACATCTTGCTTGTGAATATAAACAATTCTATGAAAGATTTATATAGTTTGTAATTGGTAGAACGAATATTAAGGTTTCATTATGAGGCACGATATTCAGTACTTCGTGCTACAATTAAATAATTATATTTATTAAAGTAATTTCATGTCACAGTGTTTAGGAATCAATTGCTCTCAATCTGACAAAAATATTTGCAAACCATAAATTAAATTATTATTATGCCAATATATTAAACATTCTCCACAAAGCCTATTCATGACTATCACCAAGTTTCTGTATATTGTTCTATACTTGTATATGACATTCTTGCTTTCATTATTTTATTGTGAATGTTAATTAAAGAGTGATGTAGCCTTGTATCTAAGGAATATTGAAAGTTGATGCTAGGGCAGCTGCAGTATGTTTGGTTTGAATATTACCTAGTACCTAAATAATTGTAAACCTCTTTAACACGTGTGAGTGAGACTTACATTATTCCAAGTGTATTGACGGGAGACTTGTTGATTAGGCTACTGTTGAGTGACTTTCTAAGTTAACAATTAACATTAAGGGTCCTATTGCCATTCTTGTTGGTTAATAATCCTTAAATGCATATTTTCATCATTAATTAGTCTATATTGAGAATTAAATGAACAATAGGTCCTCGTTTGTAAAATAAAATGAATGCGAGGTCCAAAGTCATGTCCAAATTTGTGGGTCATCAAAGACACATTGTGTTTGACGAAGTTTAAGTCGAACTCAGAGGGAAAGATGGATATACGAAGTGTGATTCAGAGGTGATCAGTTATGTCTATTTGTGACTGCTAGTACCTGTTAACTGTAGCATTAAGGAGTTGGAAAGACAAGAAGTGAGATCGAGTAGTTTGGCGAGTGCTGCAATCTCTACTGAGGGAAGGAAGTATGCATTGAGAGTCCAAAAAAGTACTGTGTAAATGTGTTGTGGAACAGTTATAGGAAGAAGGGTAATAACATTATGATCTCTCCAAGAGAGATTGTGAGAGAAAGAGATTCCACGAATATTGAGTGAATAAAAAATAACATTATGATCTCTCCAAGAGAGATTGTGAGAGAAAGAGATTCCACGAATATTGAGTGAATAAGAAATATCAAGTTGTGTGGCACTGAAGAAGAATGATAGTCATTTGAAAGGTTAGTGTGAGTTAAAAGATGAAAGAACTGTGATCTTGAGGCATTGAGAGCCACGAGCTTTTCGCTTCCCCAATCGGAGAAGAGGGAAAGATGAGAGGTGAGGCGTACCACTGCATCATCACACGATTTGGAGAGGAGCTGTTTGGATGTCTGATGTCAAACCGAATGGAATCCTTGTCACAGGAGTCTATAAACGAGGAATTACAGCTAAAAAGATCATTGATGAAAAAGACATTAAGAGTAGGTGTTTGGATAGAGCCTTGAGGAACACCACTGTTGAAAGTCTTAAGGGAAGAACAGTGACTGTCAACAACAACAGTAAAACAGGAAAGCAATTACACATTTGATAGGTTTGTGATTTTTTTTTTAATGATGTAGGAATTATACGAATGTTGGATCAAAGTGTTCATTGTTAGACAGGTTGGGTGAGAAGTATGTTGTAAATGTGGCTACATAATGTAGTCATGATACATTTGTTTAATGGCCCAAGAAAGTAACCTTCGACACAGAAGAAAACATACAATACTATGAGTCATAAAATGTAATATGAAATCAATGCACACTTACTGCTTACAGGTGGATTGTATTGAGGTGTAAAACTTTACCACCATTATAGGTTTGAAACTATAGGAAAGGTGAACAGTTTTGTCATAACTGTATGTGGTAAGATATAATTAAATTATTTAGCCTTGCTGATAGTAGGGTAAATAAACTGTACTGAAGCATTTTTAATTGATGCTGATAACACATTTGTGTTTATGCTCACTCTTTATGGAACAAACGTGGGTTTTTGTAGAATATCTAAACTGGTCTTTGCTTCAGTCATATATAGATAATGAAAACTATACTCACATGGAAAAAAAAATAATGAATTAAATACATTCACTAATAATTTTGAACATGAAAGGTTGTAGAAAGAACAATTAATGTTATGTACTGCTGATAAACTATATAGCTGAGATGATTATATCAGCTCCCTTCACTACTATATTTCCATTATGTAATTTCATAAAATGGTTAAATTATGCAAGTCTGCTATATTATATTGGCCTCATTGAGATTTGTAATGTGAAATGTTCCAAAGACTTGCTATTGTACAGAGAATTGTTAATATATGTATGGGTAATGAAATACCAAGTAAGGTGTTCACAGTACAAGCCAAATACCAAGTAAGGTGTTCACAGTACAAGTCAAATACCAAGTAAGGTGTTCACAGTACAAGCCAAATACCAAGTAAGGTGTTCACAGTACAAGCCAAATACCAAGTAAGGTGTTCACAGTACAAGCCAAATACCAAGTAAGGTGTTCACAGTACAAGCCAAATACCAAGTAAGGTGTTCACAGTACAAGCCAAATTGTGACTATTGTGGCTTATATAACACTAGCAGGGATACCCGACGTTGTCCGGGGATCTATCTATCAATCTATCTATATCTATCTGTATCTATATCTATATCTATATCTATCTATCTATCTATAGCTATCTATCTATCTATCTATCTATATCTATCTATCTATCTATATATATCTATCTATATTTTTCTATCTATATCTATCTATCTATGTCTATATATCTATCTATGTCTATATATCTATCTATGTCTATCTATCTATCTATGTCTATCTATCTATCTATCTATGTCTATCTATCTATCTATCTTTATATCTATCTATCTATCTCTATATCTCTATATCTCTATATCTATCTCTATATCTCTATATCTATCTCTATATCTCTATATCTATCTATCTCTATATCTATCTATCTCTATATCTATCTCTATATCTATCTATCTATCTATCTATCTATCTATCTATCTATCTCTATATCTATCTATCTATCTATCTATATATATATATATATATATATATATATATATATATATATATATATATATATATATATATATATATATATATATATATATATATATATATATATATATATATATATATCTATATCTATCTATCTATCTATCTCTATATCTATCTATCTATCTATCTATATGTCTGTGTCTCTGTCTATCTATCTGTCTATGTATCTGTCTGTGTCTCTGTTTATCTATCTGTCTGTGTCTCTGTCTATCTATCTGTCTGTGTCTCTGTCTGTGTCTCTGTCTATCTGTGTCTCTGTCTGTCTGTCTGTCTGTCTGTCTATCTATCTGTCTATCTATCTGTCTGTCTATCTGTCTGTCTATCTGTCTGTCTGTCTATCTGTCTGTCTGTCTATCTCTCTGTCTGTCTCTGTCAGTCTGTCTATCTCTCTGTCTGTCTCTGTCAGTCTGTCTGTCTGTCTGTCTCTGTCTCTGTCTGTCTGTCTAAGAACATGCACATGGAGAGAGAGAGATATATATAAAACAGTCTGTCTGATTGTATTACGTTCTCTTTCATGCAGAGCATGAGCATGTTTTCTTTATTTTTTTCAGGAGAGACTAAAATTTTTTTTTAAGACTTTGATGCTCTTGTCATAAGCTTTTGTGTACACCTAGAAGGGTCCCGTTTTCAGTTCCTGGTGTGTAAATTAAAGCTCTTACATTCTGCAAGATTTTTGTTTGCCTAAATGAAAGTCGAAATTTGAAATTTTTCGACCCCCATTTGTCAGCTGGGGATGGGGGAAATGAAAAAAGTCGTTTTTAAGGGGTTAATCATTGAAGAAATAAAAAAAATATAGGGCCAAGACACTCCTCAGGTCTCCGCGAAAATCGTATGTAAAAATTATTACTCTAGGTAGAACGATGTGGCTGTGTATAGCGGCTAAACAGACAGACAGACACTGTGTTTTATATATATAGATGGACTGGCTAGTAATGTGTTGAGTTTCATCCTGCTATTGTGGTTATTACTGTGAGCATCATACTTCCTTCCCTTCCCTCCAAAGTGGACAGACTATTTTTGGTTTTGCTCAGTTCTGTAATTATTTGTGATATATGTAGCCCATACAAATCGTAGTTTCCTGCCTATTGTACGATATGTTTGGTGTTATTGAATACTATGTTGTTATGTTGTTTATGATGGCTATGAAACAAACAAATTATGAGTAGATTTCATTGGAACATTTATGCTGTCCTTAATTCCGACTTTCTGTAATACATGTTTACAATGCATATTATCCTCTCCAAAGTGATGTATAACTGTTAATGTCCTAATTAAAATATCTCTGATAAATATGTCCCTATTTTTCACCATTATTAGAGAAAGGAACAGGTCAGATTATTGAGTTGTCGGTATCTGAATGGTAATAACTTAATTGTACCTCACACCCATCTCACAAACCACCGGAAGCATATTAGAACAACCAGTATCTGCCATGAGGTGAGAGAGATTCTGATACTTCCACATAAAGATACAATCATCTGGAGGGCCGCTGGGTTGGTCAGTTCCCCACTCATCGGTCTCCACAGGTCGTCCATCCAGCCAAGCCCGACTCCTCCCCCCGACCCACACACCTATATTATGCATAATATAAACGGTTCAGTCAGTGAGATGGGAAAGTCAGTTTAGTGGTTATTTTAAAGGCCTGGCTGGATGTATTAATCATTATGTTTTCTCATATAGTCATTCATGAGAGAGAGAGAGAGAGAGAGAGAGAGAGAGAGAGAGAGAGAGAGAGAGAGAGAGAGAGAGAGAGAGAAAATACCAACTTATTAGCGTAACTCAAAGTTCCCAAGTACTCCTGCAGACTCTTGAAGTTCCCTGCCACATACATGTCTCCTCCTTTCCCCTTACAGAAGTTCCTCGCATCGTCAAAGGACCTTGCTGTCGGTTCTATGAAGACGCATCCCTCATTCACCAAGAGAGAGACATTTGCAGGACTGGGTTCTGTTGGTATTGTCACAGTCATTTTAGTCAAGGGATGGTAAACCCATTCATACTCCGGTACCAATATTTTACTGATGATAGTGTGCTGTTTCGTACTGAGAATTTAAATATGATGGTATGTGTTAACGTCAAGTCAAGTATTATCTGCTTCATTGACATCAGCATTAACAATAAATCTAAAAGTTATTCTTCATGTTATCCCATGCAATATTTTTGTTTACAATATATATTCAACTTTAAAGGTACTTGAAATTTCACGTTTCAACACGTAATTCAGCCACATTGAGTAGTTGACTGAGAGGAAACAAAAATAATAATAAATGTTTTCTAAGTTATCTAAGTTACACACATGAAGAAAAATTCTCTTTGTGATAAAGCATATTATAAAAGTACTGTGTGTGTGTCAATAAACAGATTCACTTACATTAACTTTCTTATATCTTCTTTGGATAATTACATTGGAATGTAAACCTACACAAAGTAAAATATTAAGTAAATTATTATTATATATAATACACATACACCTATACATCTACAAATAAGAACCTACAGAGAATAAAGGAGGTGTGAAAGAAATAGTAGCAATGAGAGACTGAATAGTAAAGCAGTGGAGAAAGAAACAAGATTATGAAGTACAAGAAAGGAGAAGTAAAAGTATTAGAAGAGATAAAGGGACTTACCTGTGTGTGTGAATGTGACCATTTCACCAGACTGACACTGTAAAGTATTAGAAGAGATAAAGTGACTTACCTGTACGTGTGAATGTGACCATTTCACCAGACTGACACTGTAAAGTGTTGCAGGTTATATTGACCTCAAGTATGTCGCCTTCTTCATACTCAATTCCCCCATACTGACATTCTATAATAAAGAAAAAAGGATACATAAGTATTATATTCTATATTTTGGTTTACAGTAGAAAATATATCATAAATTATTAGAAATATTTATTATAATTAGTGAAAGTCCTCGTTGTATAAGTGTATAAATAGACTTGAAAAATTACTTGTGTTTTGACAAAAAAAGAGCTAGAAATTGATATATAGCAGACTAGCTGATGAAATTGTAATAGTAATTGATAAAAACAATTATTATTTTATAATAATGTTTGCTATGGTAACAGAGAAATTTTAATTTTTATTATCACAATACTTTAATCATTATAACTTTTGAAGCGCCTCGTGGTAAACGACATTTTCCTTCTGGCCCTATTCCTTTGTAGAGCAAAACTTCTGTGATAATTACATCCTGAGAGCAGCAGACATAACTTCCCCTTTACACAAGCCACTTCAGTAATCTTTGATGACATGGAGCCATTCCTTGCACTGTCAAGTTAAAAACAGTGTTGCCAGACCTAGCATATACTCTTCCATATGAATCTCTTCCACTGTTGCCTATCATGTAGAGTTTCTATTGCTTTATTCATACTTATTCCATGCTTTGTTATACAGTTAATTATAATATCCAACCATTATCTAGTTGGTCTTCCCATTGATTCCTGTGCCATAAAATCACTCTCATACTCCTTTTTTACCTCCCTTATATTATCCAGTCTTTCGCATCCCATACCATCTCATCACACCTTTTCCACATTCTGACCCAATAATTTCCTAACAGCACACCTTTCGTGTAATATAGTATTTATCATCTGGATATTGCTTTAGAATATACAGATATTTCTCAGCATATCCATCTCAACTGCTCTTACTTTTGATTTCTCCAATTTATGCCACTTCGAAGAAGTTTCAAAACCGTATTTCAGTGTGGGAATTAAAACTTCCTCATGTAGTCCTCTTTATGGAAACTCTGCAGGGTGGAGTGATTTGGTTGCTGCTGAAATTAATCAAAGTAGATGATACGGTATTACTGGCAATAATGAAAAATATTTAGAAATATTAGTGGTGAGTTTTGCAGAGGTGTGTGAACGACTGTGTTTGAAGGTGAATGTGTGTAATAGCAAAGTGATGATAGTGGAGAGTGAGGATTCGTCACAGTACAAAGTGTAAGTGGATGGTGAGAGTCTCAAGGTGGTTGAAGAGGTTAAGTACCTTGGAGTAATTATTAAACAAGTGAAAAAAGTGTGGGAAAGAAGTGGAAAACAGAGCAACCCAAGTAAGAAAGTCATTGTACTATCATCGATATCAAATGTGTCAATAAATGTCCTGCCTTCACTCTGATACTTACTGCGGATGAGGTGCCAGGTCCAGCACTGGTCAACGGGGCCACTAGCAGAGTCATCATGCCCGGCCACCACATGGAGATCATAGAATCTGCAGGTTCCGGTGTCTGTGCAGCAGAAGAGCTGATGTGTGTCCTGGTTTAGAGTCCCAATCGCAGAACTTCTGAGACCATTTACATTCGCCAGCTCAAGGATTTTGTTGGATTCCAGTGTTGTCTGAGATATCCTAACTTTGTACCAGGTCAAATCTTTTGCATCTGACACTTGTACCAACATTAGCAGCACGTGATACAGTAGAAGTCCCCATACCACCACCAGAAGGCGAGGCAATAGGATATCACCACCAGGACCACACATGACTATCCAGCCGGGAGTCTGACTCGAGAATGTCGACAGTCGGCGAGTTGTGACGAGAAAGAGATAATTATCATGGCTTGTAGTTCATGGCTCAACCGCTTGGCGGCGCTAGTGAGGATCAATGATTTAGAAATAAAGGTGGGAACAAGTAGAATATTAATATGTAGGACCTGTTTTAATTTACTATATAATTTTGATTATATTTTTCTCATTAATTTTCTGTATATATTGACACAATACTTTTATGTGGAGGCACACCACCATCAGTCCACGGCCAACTGTTCCTCATCCTGAATCGAAGGATGAGGCATGTGTGTTGGCACCCACATACCAAGACGAGGAAATGGACAACAGAGAAAGACCAGCCTAAATGGTTCCCATCTTTTAGTTCTTCAACTGTCCCTCTTTTTTTTTTATTTCCTTCCTGCTTGCTGTCACACCTCTCTATCACCTTTTTCTGGCGCTATAGGACCTCCATGTTGCGGCGCCTAAATCCATCAATCAATTAATTAATCTCCTCCCCCCCACTTTCCTTCCTAAACCCCTCTCTCCTCATCCCCCACCTTCCTCCCTAAACCCCTCTCTCCTCCCCCACATTTCTCCCTAAACCCCTCTCTCCTCATCCCCCACCTTCCTCCCTAAACCCCTCTCTCCTCATCCCCCACCTTCCTCCCTAAACCCCTCTCTCCTCATCCCCCACATTTCTCCCTAAACCCTTCTCCCCCCCCTTCCTCCCTAAACCCCTCTCTCCTCCTCCCCCCCACCTTCCTTCCTAAACCCCTCTCTCCTCATCCCCCACCTTCCTCCCTAAACCCCTCTCTCCTCCCCCACCTTCCTCCCTAAACCCCTCTCTCCTCATCCCCCACCTTCCTCCCTAAACCCTCTCTCCTCATCCCCCCCCTTCCTCCCTAAACCCCTCTCTCCTCCTCCCCCCCACCTTCCTTCCTAAACCCCTCTCTCCTCCTCCCCCGCTTCCACAACACTCCTTCCTTTAGTCTTTCCTTGTATTTCACCATCCACCTACAAATTTATATTTTATAAGAAGAATGGTGTGTGTGTCTGTATTGATGGAAGAGTAAGAAGAGAGAGAGAGAGTGTTTGTGTGTGTCTGTGTGTGTGTGTATGTATATAGATGAGAGAAAGAAGAATGTGTGTTTTGATATTAGAAAGAAGAAAGTGTGTGTGTGTGTGTGTTGATAGGAGGAGGAAGTAGGGTGTGTGTGTGTGTGTGTGTGTTGATAGGAGGAGGAAGTAGGGTGTGTGTGTGTGTGTTGATGGAGGAGGAAGTAAGGAGTGTGTGTGTGTGTGTGTGTGTGTTGTCAATGGTACAGCGTCTTCATTGTCCTATGTTTACCTTAGTGATAATGTTCAGACAGCAGGCTACAGTACTCATTTAATCTATATTCCTTACTATATACTCCCTTCAGCTGACAGTATCATTCCTTTCTTCCCTTCACCTTACATTATCACTCCTTATCTCTCTTTCTCTCTCTCTCTTACATTATCAGTCCTTATCTCTCTCTCTCTCTCTCTCTCTCTCTCTCTCTCTCTCTCTCTCTTACATTATCAGTCCTCTCTCTCTCTCTCCCTCTCTCTCTCTCTCTCTCTCTCTCTCTCTCTCTCTCTCTCTCTCTCTCACATTATCAGTCCTTCTCTCTATCTCTCAACTATCGGACCACTTCTTGATGAAAATGGGGACTTTACGACAGATGAAGAGCGAATGAGTAGTATCCTAAATACTTTCTTTGCATCAGTCTTCACTACAGAAAACCCGAACGATATACCAGCTGAAAAAACAGTCCAAAACGAAAACACCGAGGTATTAAATAATATCAGCATAACAGAAAATGACGTAATCAAATGTATTGATAAATTAAATGTAAATAAGTCACCTGGGCCTGACACGATCTCCCCTCGCGTAATAAAGGAAGCAAAAAGCGAAATAGTAAGACCTCTGACTCTGCTATTTAATTATTCTTTACACACTGGAACAATACTTGACGAATGGAAGCTCGCTATCGTAACACTAATATTTTAAAAAGGCAGCATATCTTTACTTAGTAACTATCGCCCTATCAGCCTAACCTCAGTAGTATGCAAAATGTTAGAGACAATCATACGAGATAAACTTACAAATCACTTAGAGGAAAACAACTTACTCAGAGACACTCAACACGGTTTTCGCAATAAACGCTCCTGCCTAACGAACCTATTAGATTTTTAAAAAGATATTTTTAACGAATATGATAGGAGTAAAGCAGTAGACATAATTTATCTAGATTTCCAAAAAGCCTTTGACAAGATTCCCCATAAACGCTTGATAACTAAATTAAAATCGCACAGAATCCAAGGCGACACCGTAAGATGGATAGAGAACTGGCTAAGAAACCGTAAACAACGCGTCGTAATAAATGGAAAATCATCTAATTGGACTGAAGTTACGAGCGGAGTGCCACAAGGGTCAGTTTTAGGGCCAATCCTATTCCTAGTTTACATAAACGACATAGATGAAGGTCTCTCCTGCATAATATCAAAGTTTGCTGATGACACTAAAATTGCAAATACAGTACTCACTAATGCACAAACTAAAGAAATGCAAGATCTCGATAAACTGTCAAATTGGGCGAAAACTTGGCAAATGTCCTTCAATGTAGATAAATGTAAAGTGCTCCACAATGGACATCGTAACGTAGCAGCAAACTACACGTTAAACGGTAATCAACTTAAAATCGTAGATCAAGAAACGGACTTAGGGGTAAAAATATCAACTAACCTAAAACCCAGTCAGCAGTGTATGGAAGTAATTAAGAAAGCAAATAAAACTATCGGCATTATTGGCAGAGCATTCGAATATAAGTCTAAAGACACAATCCTCACTTTGTATAATTCCTTGGTCCGTCCCCTTATGGAATATTGTGTCCAAGCCTGGAGCCCGTACAACCAGAAATATATTCAAAAATTGGAACGAGTCCAACGTAGAGTTACTAAAATGATACCAAGTATAAGAAACAAAACGTATGAGGAGCAGCTAAATGAATTAAATCTATTCCCATTAGCACAACGTAGATTGAGATGCGACTTAATCCAGGTATTCAAAATAAACAAAGGCATAGTTAATATGGACTGCAACAAATATTTCAATATCGATCAATCAAACTACACGTGAGGTAACAGCTGCAAAATCATAGGCAAATCTTTTAATTCACACGAATCCAAGAATTTCTTTTTTAACTGAGTCGTCAACTTGTGGAATGGGCTCCCCCGTAATGTAATAGACTGTAATACCGTAGACAGTTTCAAACGTTGCTTAGATAAACACCTTGCGTCTAATCCCCGACTTTCAATGTTTACTAATGAATAATGTTTGCCCATTACAGGTGGCAAGTTACCCAAATTTCAACTACTTTCTATCTTTCCTATAAAATTTCCTTGTGGAGTTTTCTCTACCAACTCCACAAGGTTCTGACTCCTAACTTTATTTCCAGTACGGCTCAGGCCAGAGAAAGTGGAGGGTGGGGAGAGAGCCTTCTACTTTGCTATCCTTATCTACGACTATCTCTGGGGAGAAATTCATTCTCCACCAATAACCTTCTAATCAGATCACCCCGTGTGGACCGTAAGGTCTGTTGTGGTCTGCGATTCTATGTAACTCTATGTAACTCTCTATATCTCTCTCTCTTACATTATCAGTCCTTCTCTCTCTCTCTCTCTCTCTCTTGTACATCTTTACTTCTCTCTCTCTCTCTCTCTCTCTCTCTCTCTCTCTCTCTCTCTCTCTCCTTTGCTTTGGTAAATCTGGAGGAATTGATTCATCCAAACTATTCCAAACAACAACAGGCCACCATTATTATTATTATTATTATTATTATTATTAACTTAGAGGAGCTTATAATTGTGTTGAAGACAAATTGGATGCTTCTGATTGCTCCAAACCACCTCACGCAACACATTCCCTCGGTATACTGTAGGTGTTGTGTTTTGTGGAATACTATGGAGGAATCAGTGGCCTCCAATACAACACCTAAATATTTCCTTATAATACAATCTTTTACCCAGGAACAACAAACGTCATTAAACTTATTGTACACAATAAGGCAAGTGCTGTATGCCACAATCATAAGATAACACACAGGTAAACAGACTGCCTGCCTAAGACCCTGTACAGAAGATAATCAGATAGGGCAGATATTAGTAATAAGCAGTATGAGTCACAGTGGTACCCATGTGATGTGGAAGCCGGTGTATAGCAAATAACTAGATAACACCAACATTATTAATATTGGCTAACACCTGAATACACATGGGTGTTTCTTATCATTGTTGTTCTCTGGGAAGCCCAACCTACGAGAGTAGAGAGAGAGAGAGTAGAAAGGAGAGTAGGGAGATAGAGTAAGAGTAAGAAGGTAGCAGAAGGAAGTGGGTGGAGCTCTATGAATTAGACCATCCCATTTTCCTTCTCTAGAGATGTATGTTAACGTTTGAGCTGAAATTGTATATAAACAGTGAAACTTACCTAATAGGTAGGATTCTTAAACTTGCTCCCTTAGGGCTATTATATAATTGTCTCACCAAGAGAGACACACTACTACAGTATCTGCCCTCTGATAGAGGGCAGCATCAATAGGTTGTTAGGATACCGCCCTCTGCCAGACAGATTTCAAAATTTACTAGTTATGTCTGCCTGGGTGGAATCAGTGCACTGACTTTTTTTGTGCTCAGATTGTTTTCAAAGTGAATCTTTACCCCGTGATTCTGGTGGCCCTTAGATTTAAACTAGTGCATTGCCATGGGTGCTACAACAACTAGCAAGGAGGAAAGGGTTCATATTTTGGCACTAAGGGAAGGAAAAGTGACAATTAAAGAAATATACAGGCAAAAAGGCAGGCATACCACAACCATAACGCATATCCTTCTTGCTTTACTGGAGAAATACTATTTTGAAATATTAGCTAGGTCTATGCCTAGACGTCTGCAAGAGGTTATTAATATGAAAGGAGAAATGACAAAGTACTAATTGGTGAGTACCAGAACAATACAAATATATTTTTTTTTAATGAAATCTCCCATAATTTTATGTCACGATGTCGTAGGTAGCGTCCATGTCGGTGGGAGGTAGCGTCTTTTTTTGCCGACACTGTACATCAGACAGAAGCACATCAATATCATTCCCTGTCTGTGTGCGTATATAGATATAAGAGTAAATAAATGAATAGTGAACTGGGAAGCTTGTGAAGTCAATTACCTTAGAAAACACCCACGTCTACGCTACCAATAACAACAACAACAACAATACTACCCGTCTAAAGAATCAAATACAAGTAAGTTACCAGAGCCTGAACGAGTTAAAGCCTAACATGACTGGTACATTTGATGGCAGCAGTTTTTTTGCAAAAAACAAGATTGCAAGGGGTTGACTTCCAGGGAGTACAGTGAATAACATAGTTCAAAGACAAGTTGAAGATTTTACTTGTAAAATTCTCTCAGGTAATTTCTTCTCACGACCTCTATAAACGAGAGAGATTAACCACAAATTCATCACCTACGAGACACCTACTTCAACATAACTGCAACTAGACCTCCAAGGGGACCTCATCTACTTCACAACAATCAATCATCACTACCACATCGGCGTTCCTGTACGTAAAATTCTCTAGTAAGGACAACGTCATCAGTTCATCAGTTCATCACTACCCATAAGCGTCCCTAGAACGTAAGGACAACGTCATCACTTCATCACTACCCATGAGCGTCCCTGGAACGTAAGGACAACGTCATCACTTCATCATCTCCATTCTCCAAGCTGACACCTTGTTACGTAAATTCTCTCGTAAAAGGCAATTCAACATTGTTCATCTTCACTCCAAGAACGACTGCTAGTGTGTTAGTGTGCGAGCTACTCATCACTTCAAGACTGGCCAGAACACCCCACCTAGACGTCAACTCGTCATCATCATCGTTGCAACTAAAGTACTAAAAGTAGCTACACATTACATGTTACATTACATTTTTTTTCACTTGTCCACGAACATGTTAGGATAAAATTAGGTTTCCTCATTACAGCCCAGAAAGAAAGAAAAGAAGTGCCAAATTAAAACTAAGTAAAGAATTCTCCCCCATTAATCTAAAGGTATCGCAATAACTTCGAATATCCCTGATAATGATTCATTACCCTCTGAGCTAGATTCCCCTGCCTCCCTAAAGTCTCGTTGTGGTGCCAACACATACGAGTAGGGCCTACATTTTCTTCTTCTCCAACCATAACCCCATTAAAAACTCAATCTGTCTACTATATCATCCAGTATTTTCTCTAACAATGACTACTCCTCTACAATCTCCTATCGTCTCTGCTCATCATCTAACAAATTCTGATTCCACAATCTCTTCTATGCTAACAATGAAACTCTTACCTACCACTATTTCTCATGCAAAACATTATACGGGAGATAATCCAAGATATGGGATTCATCTCTTCTTGCGTCATTTGGAGAAGATATTTTGCAAAGCGAATATAGAGCAGGACGAACATAAGATAGCATTGGTAAGAGAGTATATTGCACAAGATAGTCCAGCCAGTTATAGGTTAAACACAAGTGCTTTTTCTAATCCAAAGAATTTAACGTCATATGCCACAGTTAGACAGTCACGTATTGATGTTTTTGGGGATGGTAAAGTACATAAATCGTTCTCAAGGGTTCAAAGAATTATTAAAAGAAAGATTAAAACAAAGGATGGCAATACAAGGGAACTAGCAAAAGCACTTGCATCAACAGGATCGCTAGAATTTTATTCAAAGAAATCTCACATCATACATCTATTACATACAACTCACTTCAGGGGTAAGAAGAATTTTAATTTTGATACCATAACTCAAGGGGAATCACACGGACAACGTTGCAAACATTGTAACGAAGATAAGCATAGGACCAGTGAATGTTATCTTAATAAATCTACAGGAAATTATCAAAGGAAATCTAAGCATAAATACTGTCATTCACATGAGTCAAATTCGTATTCCTTAAATGAACACATGATCCTTAACATAAAGAAACAAAGCTTGCACAATCGAAACATGATGTATGAAAACGAGACCACCACAGTATTAATATGGCATCAATAATCACAAAAGTAAATAAATACAATAATCCCTGTCTTAGTATCACATGTAATATTTCATTAATGATAGACACAGGAACAGCAGTTTCCTTGTTATCGGATAATTCCTTTATCAAATTGTGCAACTTAGATCCCCAGCGGTTTTATAAACTAAGATTGAACAGGTGATATAGAATTGTCACCTATGACAAATAATAAAATAACAGGTATTAGGGACACTAAACCCTTCCTGTACGGTTAGACAAAATCTTACCAAATACCCATTATAATATGCCCTAAACATAAAATAATACATTTTACATATTAATGTATTTTAATACAGGATTGTCCAGGCCAAAATATAAGTCCATATATAAGTATTGAAAAAAAAATAAAAAAAATAGGGAACTATATTAACACCAAATTTCGTCCATAGATTGAAGGTAAAGCTTCCATCTCATGTACAGCCACATATTAGTGTTCTATCCTTAGTAGAGTCTGGGAAAATAAATAACCTGGGAATGTATCTACTTTCACTAATGTAAATGATAATAATATTACTACTATCTATATCTTTAATAAATCAACTACCAATAATTAGGTAAAGAAAAGGACATATTTATGTGATCTGTACAAGATGGAAGTTAGACTAAATACCACAAGGAAATATTATATCAATTTTACCCGAAGAGTTAAAGGATATTCATATAAGGGAGAAACTTAGAAATTTGGTCAGGAGACGAGATTTTCTAATTTATCGTGATAATTTTATTAATATACTAGCCACATATCAAAATGCGATTGCCCTACCTGGTAAATTTTTTAGGAATAACCTATTTATAAATAAGCATATAGGCGACCATACCTTATACTAGACAGAAAGTTATAAATGATAAATGTAATGTTGGATGAAAGTATTATTAAGATTTTAACTCCCCCTTTTAACAGTCAAATGTTTTTGGTTTCAAAAACGATGGTGAATTTAAGCCAGTACTTCTTTACAAAGATATAATGCTACAAGTAAATATAAATACCCCCTCCCTCCTTTAAGGATGTTTTCTCTAACATTGCTCAAACAAATTTAACAAAACCTATTAAAATTGGTCAGTGGACACTGGCAAGTAGCATTATATAATAATACATTTAATACGTCCCATGGTTATTATGAATACATTCGTAGACCATTTGGGTTAGGTAATGCTCCATCAACATTTCAGCATATGTAAATTTTCGTGTTATTGTTATTAATAACGTAATCATCGCTTAGCTAGACAATTTGATTATTTTTCTAATAAGATACAATCACAATATTTAACAATAAGGAAGGTTAAATAGACATTGCATTAGGTAGGCCTCAAACTTTAAATATATATGTTTCATTATATTACCAGGATATTATAATTATAGGTTATACATTAACCACCACTGGGCTCCATACACAATAGCATAAAATACGAACAATGACAGTCAACTAACGTAAAATCACTCTTTGAGTTTATGTTCGTATATAGAGAATAATTATAAAGACAGTTTTCCCATTTAACTAACACCCTAAATAATTTCCTCAGGAGAGTGACAGATGTGTATGGAAGTCAGAAAAGTTAATAAAGGTTAATTAATGTCAGCTCCAATTTGTGCATTTCCATCCTATTCATTACCTTAATAATAATATAACGTGTACAGATGCTTCTTTAGTAGGCTTAGGCACTGTACTTATGTAAAATATAGCTAAGTTCTATGACAGGTATGTACTTATGCATAACGAATATTAAATGCACAGCAAAATCGTTACTCTGTAACGGACCAGGAACAATTAACAAATAATGTTAGGGGCAATTCGTACTTTTAGAAAATCGTAGTAGGCTATCCATTACAAATACTCGTGAATCACTAATATATTCTTGGCTTACTATAATCTCAAACCTTAGCGTGAAAATTAGCCAGATATTATCTAACCATTAAGGAATTTCTCCCACATATTGATATTAACTACCTTCCAGGATGATTAGATAAAATAACAAATCCCTTAAACAGTCATTTTGTCATTTAGTTCCGAACTCACTCAGGGACTTTTACTTTATTGTAATTCATACATTAGCAATTTCTATGCTAAAATATACTAAGACATTATTTAACTCTGAGGATGAAAATAATAGACGAGAATTACAGTCACTTAAATAACTTTTCCCTTTATGATAATATTTTTACAGAAAACTTAGTAAAAGTGACTTATAAACCAATTAAAGTGATACATTAAATAATGCTTCCCTCAGTGTTAATTACCCTTTTATCAAAATGCAACTGGACATCCTGGGAGAGAATATCAAAACAATCTCCATATAATATACTATTAACATAAACTATGGGTAGATGATAAAACATATATATCGCTCAGTGCGAAACATGCACTGCTCCATGACAGGAATATAATCCTGGACGAATCATGAGACATAATAGGAATAATTCTACTTTCCTTACCAATTGCAAATCAGGGCATAAATAAACTATTACCTATGGTTAACCATTTTCTAGATATTTAGTGGCGGCACCACTATGATAAAAACCGCAAATAATACGTGCACATATATTTAATCCCAAATTATTATGCCCATATACATGTCCCGATATTATAAAGATATCTAATTTCTACTAATTTGAAGCAAACGTTTGTATAACCATATCTCCCAGCAGCTAATGGATTAACAATACGGCAAAACCGTAAAATACTACAAGTACTTGGTGGCACAGAAACAATGGAAATCCCTCCACATGGAAAGACTGCATCAAGATGACAGTCTATGAATACTACAAAACGTTGAAATAAAAGGAAAAAACACCTCATGAAATACTATATGGCGTACAAGAAACGTCTTTCATATAATTATATGCTATAACAATTGCCACACAGAAGCCAGGCTACAACAAGGACAACTTCGCTGAACAACAGTGAGTTGCAGTTCAACAATTTCATCATGATGTACAACACAATTTACAGGCTTGCAAGGAACAAAATGCGTAATCGCCTATACAAGCAATTAACGGGCTTGCAGGAACAAAATGCGTAATCGCCTATACAAGCAATTTACGGGCTTGCAAGGAACTAAATGCGTAATCGCCTATACAAGCAATTTACGGGCTTGCAGGAACAAAATGCGTTATCGCCTATACAAGCAATTTACTGGCTTGCAGGAATAAAATGCGTAATCGCCGGTATAAGAAAGCAAATAACTCAAATGTTCACTCCAGGTGATACATAAAATAATACGGGTACCCGATCGAAGTTTAAAACTTCACACAGTCATATCTTTAGTAGGTAATAAACTTATGATAAAGAATATTTTTACCAGGCGGATGATATTGTATATGTAAACAGGATAAAGAGATTGGTAAAGGGCGCAAAACCATCCAAAATAAAACCAATCCATATCACTGGAACATAACAATTTCCTCTTCTTAGTAAATTTATCCCTACTATTTACTATATAATGAAACTATCAATTACAAACATAAATCCGATCGGTTTTCTATGAAATATAATAATTCTTTTTACAGATGTGGCCCAAATCAACCTATATGGATAATAATTTTTATGTCTATACTCTCAACAGCTACAGGCTCAGACGAGGAACACAACGCAGTACAAATGACGTCTTCAATCCGAGAGCTCTCGTTTACAATTTTATTAACAAGCAGATGAAAATAAAAGAAAATAAATAAACTAATGGTGACGAATGATATAATCACTATTTCTTACTCTTAACAGATTTTATATCAGTAAGCAGTGGTTACAGCTACAAGTATTTACTGATACACTAGTTTATTTGACAGGTATCACACAAATGGAATAACCAAATGGAATCCAGCGACTAAGGTAATATTGTTCGCTTGTTATACAAAATATATAATGACTTTGAGCGATCACCACAGCCCAGAGCGTGGTTGGGAAATTTTTTACGTGTATTTTCGTGCACATTATTTGGTACTGCTTAGATAGTAGTATACAAATATATACTATAATATAAAGGGTTACGAGACAAACTGTTGCATATCGTGGTAAGTTAGTGTAACAGGTATAAAGTATTGCACTGGTATTAAAGACGAATTATAGAGCTTTACTTTACCAATAAAAGAAAATATTCACATATACTTTTTAGGCTTCTATTTATTTCTGCGGAAAGCAGGAAGCTGTATTACGAGTACAGGAATTTTGAAAGGAAGTACAACCATTTATTAGGAGATTATTTACTGCGGGTAAGATAAGATCAACTCATACTTAATATCACTCGAATAACTATAACATGCAAAGGAAAAAATCAGTGTGAAATACTATCTTACTAGATATCTTACTTCCACCTATTTGAAATATTATTATACAATCGTGCGTAGTATTTTAACACAAGATTATATATTCATTATTATTCCCATAAAAGGTAAAGTATTATTCACAAGCTACGCACTTCAAGAATTCCCAATGAAAATAGAAATAATCTTTTAATGTTCAAATTTCGTCCAAGAAGTATTATACTTAGTGATGATGTCATCAATGACACACACTCCTCAAGTACCATGTTGCATATCCTTATTTATATGTTTGTCCTGCATAATTATTGGCAAGTATTCCTCCAAAAGATGCGAAATCTCCACTTGCTTTGAAGCAATTCAGGCACTATATGCATGTAATTCATATATATTACTAATCAATCCTCTATTTTATCATCAAATTTCTATTTCTACTATCTATACTTACCTGCTGATAGACAATTAGCAATATAATACCCTAATCACCCTACACATGGCATGGATTAAGGCTACTGTAGAGAGGCAGACTCAGATAAATACAATTCAAGGGAATCGTTACATTGAAAAATAAAATATATATAATTGCTAGACAACATATCCCACTCTCTTCCACCTTTCAATATATTTCATTTAATATCGACTTGTTTAATATCTCCCTATTATCAGTTGTGTCAGAAAAAGTGAAGCTTGGAAGTTACTCAGGGAGACTGGGAATCAAACATCCTCCTAAGATCAGTTGATTACTCCATATATTGATGAAACTAAAACTTGGTACCATTATTTATTATACCATGTCTTATCTTTCTGGCAGGTACTATAACATTTTTTTATATAGAAAAAGTCTACTGTCATATTTTGTATTGTATAAGAGAACTCTATCAATGTAGACTGAATTATATTGTTATGGAAAAATAACATTTAGCTGTTATTTCACAGCCGCAACATAGCAACAAGGCCCCCTTCATTAATGTGTGAATTTTTAGCATAGGTTAGCTTACATACACATAACTACAAGCACCTAGCTCAACACATTAATTTTAAGATTATTTCTTTATGTACCAGTGTATTTTATTCATGTATTGATGTTAATTTTAAAGTATATGATGTGCCTATGTCTTTGATGTCAATTTTATATTATTATTGAGGTATTCATTGTTAATATCTTAGTTATTGTGTACCCTACCTACATTGTATGTTTGTTCCCACAATCAAAGTAATCTGAGACAGATTCAGGTAGCGGCCGAGCATTGTACACAATAAGGCAAGCGCTGTATGCCACAATCATAAGATAACACACAGGTAAACAGACTGCCTGCCTAAGACCCTGTACAGAAGATAATCAGATAGGGCAGATATTAGTAATAAGCAGTATGAGTCACAGTGGTACCCATGTGATATAGAAGCCGGTGTATAGCAAATAACTAGATAACACCAACATTATTAATATTGGCTAACACCTGAATACACATGGGTGTTTCTTATCATTGTTGTTCTCTGGGAAGCCCAACCTACGAGAGTAGAGAGAGAGAGAGTAGAAAGGAGAGTAGGGAGATAGAGTAAGAGTAAGAAGGTAGCAGAAGGAAGTGGGTGGAGCTCTATGAATTAGACCATCCCATTTTCCTTCTCTAGAGATGTATGTTAACGTTTGAGCTGAAATTGTATATAAACAGTGAAACTTACCTAATAGGTAGGATTCTTAAACTTGCTCCCTTAGGGCTATTATATAATTGTCTCACCAAGAGAGACACACTACTATATCAGACAGAAGCACATCAATATCATTCCCTGTCTGTGTGTGTACATAGATATAAGAGTAAATAAATTAATAGTGAACTGGGAAGCTTGTGAAGTCAATTACCTTAGAAAACACCCACGTCTACGCTACCAATAACAACAACAACAACAACAATACTACCCGTCTAAAGAATCAAATACAAGTAAGTTACCAGAGCCTGAACGAGTTAAAGCCTAACAGGACTGGTACATTATCATCAACAAAATATTGGTGTGTGTGTGTGTGTGTGTGTGTGTGTAAACCTAGCCTCGCCAAACCATCCCACAACTTCCTCACTTCAAACTTCCAACACTTTTTTCTCTGCACCCAACAACTCTTAGCTTCTCCAATAATTGACTCTTATATCCTCTCGTCTGGCTAAAGTAGACTGAGTGGAAATGGCAAAGGGGTATATTTTAGTTCTCTCTCTCTCTCTCTCTCTCTCTCTCTGGTAAGAGTGGTTATGTTGATATAATCTGTATTGGGTTGTATATAACAGTAAATACTTCACTTCATCATACCAATCACTCAGAAAGGAAAGGAAAGTGATTACATAGAGTACTTGCTTGTTATTCTTCATCAGTCAGTCTTACATCGTCATAGAAATTAAAGTATAATAATAAAGTATATTATTAAAGTATATTATTAAAGTATAATAATAAAGTATAATATTAAAGTACATTATTAAAGTATAATGTTAAAGTATAATATTAAAGTATAATATTAAAGTATAATGTTAAAGTATATTTATTATGTGTATGTAGACAGGAAAACATTATGAACAGTTAGGGATACAAAAGCCACTTTATTTATATGGCTTACAGAGGAGAGGGTTGAAGTGAGTTTACACACACACACACACACACCAGCATTGAAAACTATACACAGGTGATTGGTGCCCATTATCCAGAGCCCAAACCGTCAGTGTGTTGATTCGTGGTGACCAAAGCAGACCAAACCAGGATTGATTGACTTGTGAAAGAATGGCAGGGAAGGCAAGGCAAGGTGAGAGAGAGAGAGAGAGAGAGAGAGAGAGAGAGAGAGAGAGAGCTAGGGAAGGACAACATACACACATGCATACATATATACAATACCTTGTGTATTTGATATGCCTGTGTGTGTGTGTGTGTGTGTTTGTGTGTGTATTGTTGACTGCCTGTTGATTGAGGCTACGGCCCAATTAATTAATCTATATATATAAAACAGTCCGTCTGTCTGTTTTTCCGTTTGTCTGTCTGTTTAGCCGCTATGCACAGCCACATCGTTTCACCTAGACTAATAATATTTACATACATTTTATCTCTAAAACCTGGAGTGTCTTGGCCTTATATTTTTTTTATTTTTTCAATGATTAACCAATTAAAAACGACTTTTTCCCTTCCCCCCCCCCAGATGACAAATGCTGGTAAATTTTGTCATTTTTCAACTTTCATGTAGGCAAAAAAAAATCTTACAGAATGAAAGAGCTTGGATTTACACACCAGGAACTGAAAACGGGAGCCTTCTAGGTGTACGCAAAAGCTTATAACAAGAGTATCAAATTCTTCAATTTATTTTTTAAATAAAATAATATCTCCTTAAACAATGAAAGAAAATTGCTAGAAAACCACATGCTCTCTCTCTCTCTCTCTCTCTCTCTCTCTCTCTCTCTCTCTCTCTCTCTCTCTCTATGTAAATGTAATCATGTTCTTAGACAGACAGAGAAACATACAGACAGACAGAGACACAGACAGACAGACAGACATAATATCTAAATGAAGAGACTCTGTTTGTCTGTCATGCTAATGTCATGTGACCACGGAAAGTGGACGTACACGATGGGGGAAAGAGGACATTTTCGTCACAAACAAGAACATGAAGGAAAACTCTTCAAAAGCTCTGGCTCTTAATGATTCAAGTGAAATAATATAATATCCATATGTGAAGGTCTCAAAAATATTAATTATGTTTTATCTGGATTTTCGTATTCATATGGTTATATTGAATTTTTTGAAAATGAACCCCTTTTATTGAGGGTGAACCCCTCGTATAAATGATTCAATGTCGGTAAACGAAAATGGATGGAAGAAAGAGTGAGTCAGTTGAACCATTTTAGAAGTTATCTCCCCAAGAACAACAACAATAATTACGATAAGACCTTGAGCTCTCGGCTGAGGCCGGAGCTAAAAACACCTCACTAATTACTTAATTAAACATACTTCACTTCCGTGCGTATAGGACGCCTGGCAACCCACTCGGTTTGCTTACATTTCACGCTGCCACCGCTGGGAAGGAAAAAATATCGTACCATTCTTTTACCTTAAGGGGAGACTTAATTACATATACTTCACTTCCGTGCGTAGCACGGGCTTATGATATAGTATCAACTACGAGAGAGAGAGAGAGAGAGAGAGAGCGAGAGAAATATACCCCTTTGCCATTCCAGACGAGAGGATAAAAGAGTCAATTATTGGAGAAGCTAAGAGTTGTTGGGTGCAGAGAAAAAAAGTGTTGAAAGTTTGAAGTGAGGAAGTTGTGGGATGGTTTGGCGAGGCTAGGTTTACACACACACACTCCCCCACCATACCAAGGCGGTTCCAGTTTGGAAAGAGAGAGGGGTTTAGGAAGGAAGGTGGAGGGGGGGGAGGAGAGAGGGGTTTAGGGAGGAAGGTGGAGGGGGGGGGAGGAGAGAGGGGTTTAGGGAGGAAGGTGGAGGGGGGGGGAGGAGAGAGGGGTTTAGGGAGGAAGGTGGAGGGGGGGAGGAGAGAGGGGTTTAGGGAGGAAGGTGGGAGGGCGGGAGGAGAGAGGGGTTTAGGGAGGAAGGTGGGAGGGAGGAGAGAGGGGTTTAGGGAGGAAGGTGGGGGGAGGCAGGAGAGAGGGGTTTAGGGAGGAAGGTGGGGGGGAGAAAGGAGAGAGGGGTTTAGGGAGGAAGGTGGGGGAGGGAGGAGAGAGGGGTTTAGGGAGGATGGTGGGGGGGGGGGAAGGAGAGAGGGTGGAGGATATGGTGAGGAGGAGAATATGGTGAGGAGGAGAATAAGGTGAGGAGAAGGTAAAATAAAATAAAAGGGGAACAATGTTGGACGAGGTACAAAGCATAAATTGTGCACTGAAGGTATCTTCCTCTTGCGTGTGAGACAAATATTAACTTGGTGTGTTCACGAAGGTATAAACAATTCTTAAATCTTTTTATCCGAGGCAAACATTTCACAATTTATTTCTGTACTGTTTATTCGTCTTAGCAACGGTTACCAAGATAATTATTATTTGATTAAGATGAAGTTTCAAAATCATGGAAGATTATACTGTATATATATATATATATATATATATATATATATATATATATATATATATATATATAATTGTCAATGTAGTCTGGTGCCGTTGTAAATTAACAACTTATAACAACAGTTTCCACCACTCCTGTATATATGTTCCTCACGTTACTATTCTTGATTCACTTATTATTTAGCATGTCATGACCCGTACTGTCTTGAGCTTAATTAAGATAAATGACTAAAACGAAAAAATAACTAGGACAGCTGAAGGCCATAATCATGTATCTGATATTCCCTTTGGGTCAAGACAGCACAGGCATTACCAGAACCATAAAAATAGTAGGTTCCGTGTTGCTCGTCATTGAACAGGGGAGTGAGTGTATACAAGGGTGTTGTGAAAACTATTGTACAGTAGTCTTTATAATAAACAATTTATTAATCATTTTTACAAATATTTATCATATTGGTTTTAATTTGCTCTGAATTAAGTAGGAAAAAAAACCCTCCCTTTAATTTTACTCCTTAATTATAATTATTTTTCTTACAACAGACCAAGTAAATATTAATTGATTATAGTATATTTATTATAATGATTGTTTAAATTTCCCTAATAGTGAATTTTGATTTGATAACAATACTAAAAAAAAAAAAAAAATGAAAACTAATAATTACCCATCCTTATCACTAGATGGACCTCACTTCGGTATTAATAATAATAATAATAATAATAATAATAATAATAATAATATAATAAACGACACGAACAAGAGAGAATGTTGTCATACACAAAGAATGTTTTCTATGCTCCGTTTTTAACCTCCTCTTTTTACCAGCAAATACTTGAGGATGTATGTATGTGTGTTCCAGCACCACTTTTTACCTTTAAGGGGGAAGTTTTGTGTTGGTAATTCTGGAGCAACTGAATCCTCCAAACTATTCCAAGCAACAGAACACCATTATTTTTGCTCTTTTGGTCCTGCTGTTTCCTGGCATACTTTGAAGGAATTAAGACACTCCAATGTACCAAAAATGAATTACCACCTTAACATTCCAAACACTAGAGTCTGACAAATACGACTTAGTGACTCCGTATACGACGCCAGAGATAATTAAGGAGATATTTGAAAGTGTATGTATATGTGTGTGTGTCACATACCTTGTGTATTTGATGTGTGTGTGTGTGTGTGTGTGTGTGTGTGTGTGTCACATACCTTGTGTATTTGATGTGTGTGTGTGTTTGTGTTTATGTGTGTCATGAGTCCCACCTACCTTGTGTGTGTGTGTATGTATGTGTGTCATGAATCCCTCCTACCTTGTGTATTATTGTGTGTGTGTGTGTGTGTGTGTGTTATTGACTGCCTGTTGATTGACGGTACGGCGCAATGAAAAAAAAATACTTGATACCTTCTTTCCCTGCGCATTAGTCAATACATGTGTTGGCTAAAGCTATTCATTTCAAAGGTTTGTACAGTCGGCCTCAGGAATTCGTATACACACCTGTGACATCAAAGGGTCGTAACAACTAGAAAATTTAGTACATTAGTTTCTTCACACCAAACTTTTCTAGTAATGTTATTTGGCTAATACTTGAATCAGTCAGCAGAATAATGCCTACAGTATAATATATACAGAATAAAGGCCTCTTCTAACCAATGCCCTGTGTATGAATTCATGAGGTCGACTGTACTTACAACTGACAGAGCCACTATACCAAACCTACAGTCGTGGTCAAAAATAATCATCCATAGAGGGGTAATTCACCTAAGAGTTTGACAGCCTAACAATGTTTGTTTTTTAGCTTACAGGATTTTCATTAAATAGGTTAAGTATCATCTTTTAATTTACTACAAGCAGCTGCACTCTACTTAAAACAATAACATCAAATATGAACGTGAAAATATTGGACAGTAAATTGTTTGAGATATCCATATGTAGATGATTATTATTGATCACAAGGTGATGGGATGGAGACGAGAGTTCACTCATCATGGGTCGTTTCTACCTGACGAGTTATGAAGGAGGGGCGAAGTGAGAGGGAGAGAGAGAAGGAGAGAGGAAGAGATGGGAGGAAGTAGAGGAGGGGCTGGTAGAATGTTGCCACTTCTGACTGATATAAAACTATCACACCATCCACTGAAAGTTTCATTCGAAGTATTCACTGGTGGGAGAGAAAGATGGGAAGGAAAAATGATAGTGGTTGGGGATGACTGTGGGTAGATTCCACAGTGGTATTGGTTTGTTAGCTTCCCAACCAACCACACTTGTAAGGCTTCATTAATATCCATAAGCTGAATATCCACATTCACAAAATCTATCAAACAGTTAGATAATGATGATCACTGTATAGTTTACTCACCAAATTCATTAAATAATTCACCCATTAGTAATTTAAATGGCTGACATTCTTTTGTTTGCGTGCTTACAAACCACAATGAACGACTGTACAATCGAGCCATAGTATCTAGAACACTTTTTGAGTGTCACTAAGTTTGCCATGAAGGCTGCCACCTCAAAGGTTGTCACCACTGATTATTATATGTTTTACAAATAGTAACTACTATGTCTACATGTTAATGATTTCATGATTATGGGTAGAAATTGACTTGTAATCCAATAATACACTATATGTAACTTAGAAGAAGTTATTTTTTTCCCTATGTGTTAAGTTGGTAAGCCTGTGAAAGCCAAAAGATGTGGGATCAAGCACCTTTGGTGTGTGTGTGTAAAGGGAACTGTGGTTCACATGACTCGAACAATCACGTTACCAGAAATAAACCTATATTCTGCAGGAGAGATTCTGTCTCATTCCGTTCCACAATATTTTCTCTTCACATAATTATGAATATTTGTGGTTCTCGTAATATTGATTATTACTGAAACACATTTATTATTGAATATAACAATTTCATTAAATAATTCAAGTTTTATAGACACCTGGAGCGGGCTGCTACTTTAGTCTCCTGGTGAGGTTTGAGAGGAGACTAAGAGATTTGGGTTTTAATCTGTTTATTCATACAAGTTACACATTGTATACAAAGTTTTAGAGTGAACCTGGAATACATGAATATAAGGTTTCCTGCCTGCTACACTATTAGGACCCATCAGGCAACAGGGCTGATGCTTGTAGCGGGTAGCTGATTCTAGCCGCCACACACCATTCCATCTAATGTCATTAGCCTACAGTTCTGATATCGAACAATACGTACATATAAAACAGTATGATGACAATGCCAAAATTCAATACATAGGTTTGTTAATGCGAACTCCATCTCCATTAGTCCCTTCGCCCAAAGTCAATCATAAATCCTTAAGATAAAGAAAGACGTTTGTACAGCCACGGTTATTGGCGTCTCTCTTGTTGTTTCTCCCTCCTCCAGTCCCTCCATACCCTCCCTTCTTCCTCTCCCACTCCCCCATAACTCGCCAGGTAGAAGCGACCCCTTGATGACGAGTGTGTTCGTGTCTCCATCCCATCAGCTGGCCACTGTACCATTCTCTCTTCATGGCAACCACAGAAAAGTGTAAATGTAATGGATAACAAAAATAAACAAAATTGAATCAGGAGAAAATACTTTAATGTTTTAATTTATAAATTAATGACATTCATGTAAATAAGAAAAATAAGCAGCTTTATACAATTGTAAGAGAATGTATTAATGATAGGATTTACTATATTTACTCATTATTGACATTGTTCTGGGTTAAATGCAACACAACTACCGTTCTCTCTAGCTGTCTCTGATGTTAAGAAAATATTGGACAACAACTGTGCAACTTATGAATGGTAGTATTTTTCTTTTGTAACATAAGGTTACCTTGTGTAAACTTGGGTAGTATAAATCTTAAGAAAATAAAGTACAGAAACACTGATGTATCTTTCAGGGCATCAAATATGGTTGAGGAAACTGTCAGTCTGTCTTATAGATGTTTTGGTGTGAAGTAAAGTGTGAGGGACTGCCACTGTTCCACCACACGACAGAAAATTAAGTAACTTGGTGGGACCAACCTATGGAAATATATGATGTCTGATTTTAGTATTTTATGATCTTGGAACATGGAGACGTTTTTAAACTTCACATTCAATATAATTTACTTATTAGGTGTAATAACTATCATTAACATTATAATGCAGAACATGAACTATTACTTAGAGCCACGATGCTCTGTTAATCGCTGGCATATACTAAACATTGATAGAGACATCTGGTTGAGACTAACTACTGCCTCACCCACAACACTATTTCTTTTACCGTTTGAGTGCATAGCCTACTGATAACAAACAATCGCAAAGTACTTTCCTACTCCTCACATTGTTATGATCCAACAATGTCATGTTTGTTATGTAACAGCTTTATATAGTTGACGTATAATTTAGTACAGCATTATTGCTTATACCTCGCACACCAACTTGCCTTCCTACAACAGTGTATCCGTGGGGGTCCAATCTCTGTTTCTCTATGAGGAAATACCAACCGGAACTCTCACTTACTCTCTCGGGCTGGTGTAGACTTTGGCCTCCATCAACATACTAACTTATACCGTTGATCTGCAGTGCCCTTATTAGTATCACTGGGAAATATATTTAGTACTCAAGGTTTAGAGTAAACTCATGGACTTGTCTCTATTTACTGATGTAGCTTATTTATCAGTTATAGGTTACAAGTTATACTAGACACAACTTGTGTCTTTAAGCTTATGTACAGGAAAAGGGATCTTCTCGCTTTGGGCAGGACTTCATCCTCCCTAACGTTCTAGCCAAGGGCTGGGCTCCAAGTGCTCCTCTGTAATCTCCACCCTTCCTCACGTCCCCACCTAGTGCCACACCCTTGTGCGTGACAGATTGTAACGATGGTATCGATAATGCTTAGCTTATACAAGAAAATCCAGACATGTTAGATACAAGTTTATATAAGAATAATATGAGTAAATATATATTGTCCCTTTCTCTTCATACAAGATGACAATAAACAGTTGATTATAGCCTAGAGATTAACATACAGATAATATACAGAGTGAAATTCAGAGCTCAGCAGTGGCAAGCTTCCATCATGCTGTCAAATCAGCACATTCCAAAGGATGTCATGTCCGGTGGAACTGGTTTGAACTGCTTTCAACCCTCACGGTATATTCCACCACTAAGAACGTCATGGGTGATCATGTATCGCAAACGTGAACACAGGCGAAGATACATTACTCGGCCACCTACACAAACTACGTCCTCGTAGTTCACAATAAAATTGAAACTCCTTTAAACACTTCCTAGCTTGAATATTAGATTGACTCTTAACATGGTAGAATAAAATATAATATACAATATAACATACAAATGATTGAGCTGTTTGAAATGATACAATGGATACTTAATTCTATCTCCTTAAGATAAGTATTCATACATAGTAATATTATATTAATACAATAATAATATGATGGTAATATAATATTAAAACTAATACACAGTAATAAAATATAAAACATATTCATACCATGCCTCAATTCTAAGTCCCTACAACTAACCATGTAGTGTAGTACCTTGTTGTTACAATTC
The DNA here is from genome assembly GCA_034508575.1 of Petrolisthes manimaculis. Classification (NCBI taxonomy): domain Eukaryota; kingdom Metazoa; phylum Arthropoda; class Malacostraca; order Decapoda; family Porcellanidae; genus Petrolisthes; species Petrolisthes manimaculis. The sequence continues at coordinate 551,622 of JAWZYT010000373.1, forward strand.
TCTCTCATGTTCTAACACTTTCTCAATTTCCACTTCAATCATCTATCATAGAACCTCCTGCTCACAAGACAAACTCCTCACATGAAAATCTGGACATTTGTCTGGTTTATTGGTAAATACATCAAACATATCAAATACATATTCTCTTGAAAGGAATAAAGTATACATGACAAGCTCAGTCTGCTCATTTATTCAGCTTGAAAAAGTTCAGCAATAACAAAAATAATACCTAACATTCATCATTCATGTTAAACAACATACTGTATATCACAAGACATTGAAACTGCATAAACATTTGAAATTGTCATGGCCATTACATACATAGAATAACACATGTTGATACAAACACTTCCAAGGTTCTAACCAACCCTTTACTGTGCTACCTAAACCTTTTTAACTCTGATCATCTACATTTCTTGTGAAACCTGTCATGTCTCCTGACCTTTAAACTTGTATTATTCCATTTTCAACCTGGATTACTGTAACTTGTGACTGTAGCTTTAACTGTATATTTAACTGTGACTGACTTTGACTTTGCATAAGTAGGAGACAGAACATGTCTAACCACATGTTTGACATTCATATGAGTACACCCAAGAGTACTGTTTCAGTTGAGCACACAAATCCCAAATGATGCTCAAAGGCACTCATGCTTAGTCCTCACTCACTGATGAGCCATCATTTTTTATACGTGTCATCTCACTCAGGCTACCCCTCCTGTGAGAATTACAGACACCTAACATTAACCACAATTCACGACCAACAATACTATTTCCACTGGTTCAGTCTCACTGACCATATTATTGACATGACTGTACTTCACTTACTGTACTCAACATTACATAAATGTAATTACTGGAAGCTACTACCAACTTATGGCAATCCATAGTCTTCACTCGAGTAATCTCCATAATCAATTCGACTAGAGATATGACATACTGTATACTTACTCTATGTGTGCTGATCCTCTCACTGTACCAACATCCATTCCCCAACATATAATACATGCCCCAATATATCACATATATATCAATCCATCGAAAACCACAACTCCATGCATTTACTTGGTACACATGAGTGACATGAAGAAAGAAAGTTTGCTTAAGTATTTCCCCGTGATTCCTGTATCTCCGAATTTGAGTATTCCTCAATTCTATTCTTGTGACTGGACTGTTTATCATAGTAGGCCGCAGCCTTCCCATATAACTAGAGTTACGTAACATTAACTGCATAGACCATGCTAGTCATCCTTTAAAAATAATGGTACTTGGGTAGAACATAACTTTCTGTTTGCTGTCCTCAACCTGTTACAAGACAGTTACAGGCCCCTACGCACCCCCATGCATCCGTACGTTAGTTTTTTTTAGCTTAACACAGGACTTTACAACTGTATAAGTGGAACAAGTCTCCGAACATCTTTATACAACTTTTTTTTTCCTTTGTTTTTTTTGCAGCAAACATTAAGCCAATAATGTTTAAAAACATTGAAGCCCATAAAACAAAACCTCCTGAGTACAATGGCGTAATCAGATTTCAGATAAAAGGTAGAATAAGCAACAGCAGCAACAGATCTCCTGTTAGCACCATTGAGGGCCTCTGTTATCTGGCATAGTTAGGAGGAATCAACAGTAATAAAAAACAAACAGTAAAATAATCTCCCCTTAGCACCAACAGTTAAGAAAGTCTACCATTAATTAACACCAACAGTACAAAACAATGACAACAACAATAACAACAACAATAATAACAATAACAACAACACCACCACCAATAACAACAACATAAACAACAACGACATCAATAACAATAAAAAACATCAATAACAATAGCAACAACAACAACGACAGCAATAACACCACCAACAACAACCACACTAACAACCACAACAACAACAACAACAACAACAAGACATTTACTGTATAATCAGGCAGTAGAATTTCCAAACAGAAAAACAATAATATATATATATGTATAATTGTGTATAAAACTATGTTATAATATTTTTATGTACTGTTTATATATATCCTAAGGTCAATAATGAGAACAGACTACTTTTTTTTCACTCGTATTCACTTCTGTGTTTATAATGTCAAATGCTGAAATAGAAGGTTTGGTTAGGTTAGGTAAGATTAGGTTAGGTTAGACTAGGTTAGGTTAGGCTTGGTTTGGTTAGGTTGGGTTGGGTAGGTTTGGTTTGGTTAGGTTAGGTTAGGTTAGGTTAGGTCAGGTTTGGCTACGTCTCTCTCTCTTTCTCTCTCTCTCTCTCTCTCTCTCTCTCTCTCTCTCTCTCTCTCTCTCTCTCTCTCTCTCTCTTACACACAGTATAGAGTGGTCACAAAAATATTTTATTGTCCGAGGTAAAATTTTCTTTAAAAACATGAGAGTAAAAGAGGAAAGAGTGGAGAGAACAAGAACATGAAGGAAAACCCTGCAAAAGCTCCGGCTCTTATTGATTCAAGTGAAATAATAAAATATCCATATGTAAAGGTCTCAAAAATATTAATTATGTTTTATCTGGATTTTCGTATTCATATGGTTATATTGACATTTTGAAAATGAACCCTTTTTATTGAGGGTGAACCCCTCGGATAAATGATTCAATGTCGGTAAAAGAAAATGGATGGGAGGAAGACAGTGAGTGAGTGAGTCAGTTGAACCCTTTTAAGAAGTTGTCGCCCCAAGAATAATAATTATGATAAGACCTAGAGCTCTCGGCTTAGGCCGGAGCTAAAAAGGAAGGACGGAAGGGACCACAATGAGAGAGAGAGAGAGAGAGAGAGAGAGAGAGAGAGAGAGAGAGAGAGAAGGAAGGGACCACATGGAGAGAGAGAGAGAGAGAGAGAGAGAGAGAGAGAGAGAGAGAGAGAGAAGAGGCAGGAGGGAGGAAAGAAGGTAGAAAATGGAAGGAAGGGGTGTGAAAGGGAAGGAGGAAGAAATGAAAGAAGAAGAGAGAGAGAGAGAGAGAGTGAGAAAATAATGAAGAGAGAAGAATGGAAACGAATGAAGAGAATTGCAATGCAGGAAGGAAGAGGAAAGAAGAAGAGAAGAAAAAATGAATATGAGAGAAGGAATAAAGGAGGGAATGAAAGACGGAGGAAAGAGAGGAAGAGAGAAGGAAAAGAAAAGAATAAACGAGGGAGGAAGGAGAGGAAGAGAGAAGGAGAAGAAAAGATTAAAGAAGGGAAGAAAAGAGAGAAGGAGGATCAATAATAAAGGAGGGATGGAGGAAAAGATGGATATTGATGAGAGAAAAAATAAAGGATAGAATGAAAGAGGGGGAGGAAGAAGAAGAAGAAGAAGATGAGAAGTGATGAGAGAAGTGAAGTGATGAATGAAGAGGAATTGTCCCATGATGATAATGGCGAGTTAAAATATCCCAGGCAAAGCATACAGAATGAGAGAGAGAAAGAGAGAGAGAGAGACAGAGAGAGAGAGAGAGAGAGAGTGAGAAGGAAAGATTGGTAAGGAGAGAAAGAGAGAGAGAGATACTGTATATTATAAGAGAAAAGAAGTGAGATAGATAAGTAGAGAGAGAGCAAGAGAGAGATACTGTATATGAAGAGAGAAAGAGAGAGAGAGAGAGAGAGAGAAAAGTCGATTGAAGCCGATAGATAAAGAGTAAATTATTTTTTCTCATCCTACTATTGTGTTTAATTTTAATTCTAATTTACTAACTTTTATAATCTAACCTAATCATTTAACTCAATTCTCTAATCTTTTCTTTACTCATATTTACACTTTCATGTACAGTAATTAAATTATTTTACTCATTACTCTAATATTTTGTAATCTTATTTTTTCTTTAAATTTTAAGTACAGATCTTTTTTTTTTTTCTAATTTCTATTGTCTAATATCATGTAATCTGATATAATATTTTTAACTAATCTCTATTCTTTTCTATACTCAAATTTTACTGTAATCTCTAATCTTTAATTAATTTATTTACTCTAATCTCAAATTCTGTTTTTTTGTTTTTAATGTTTACTCTATAATTTCTGACGTGAGAATAAATAATGGGTAGCATTTTTATTTCCTTTAGATGTGAGATGACTCTATTGGGAATTAAAAGGAGTATCTAGGAAATAGTAGATTGGGGATGAAGAGCCCTTGTGAGGTTTTATATTTTGATTAATTTATTACGCTATATCAAGTTATAATATGCATAAAGATGACATTATTATTATATTAACTAGTAAGTCAATCTTATATAATACAGTAATACAGTGGTAAAGATTACAGAATATTATTATGTATATAAAGATGACAATATTGTTATATCAATTAGTTAAGTAAATTTATAATATACAGTAATACACTAGACTAGATGGAAACATGGTATAAAGATTACAGAAAAATGGATTATTATTATTATATGTAGCCTATAAAGATGACAGGGAAATCACAGTATTATTTGTATACACATGACAATACTATTATATCAACCAGTGAATTAAACTTGTAATATACATTACTAGATGGTACAGTTGCCTCCAAAAATGTCGAGACACTACCTGCTAGATTCAAGCAGGTAGTGTCTCGAAATTTTAGGAGGCAGCTGTACATGGTTACAGGAAAAATATTATATGACATTGTATAGTATAAAGATGACAGGAAGTTATTATATGTATAAAGAGGACAATATTATTATTTCAGTAGTGAAACAAACTTATAATATACAGTACATAGTTACTAGGAAATTATTATATGTGAAAATATCACAGGAAGTTATTATATGTATAAAAATGACAATAATGTTATATCAATCCATGAAACAAACTTATAATAATTATACAGTACTAGAGGAGACGTTGTTATAGGGAAATTACTATATTTAATTGAGATTACATGGAAATTACTATTTGTATAAAGATAACGATATAATTAAATTGAACTAAATAAATAAGCTTATAATAACCTAGAGAGTATTGTACTAAATAGGACATTGTTATACGGAAATTACTATATGTATAAAGATGACAATATTATTATTATTTTTAACTAGAGAAATATGATTATACTATACAGTATTACACTAGATAAGACATTGTTACAGTTACGGTACTATAAGAATTGAGATCACAGAATTAGTATATCAGCTAGTGAGAATATATATATATATATATATATATATATATATATATATATATATATATATATATATATATATATATATATATATATATATATATATATATATATATATATATATATATGTACTGTACATACAGAGAGAGAGAGAGTGAGAGAGAGAGAGAGAGAGAGAGAGAGAGAGAGAGAGAGAGAGAGAGAGAGGGAGAGACAGTGAGAAAGAGGCAGAGATAGAGAGAGAGAGAGAGAGAGAGAGAGGGAGAGACAGTGAGAAAGAGGCAGAGACAGAGAGAGAGGGAGAGAAAAAGAGAGATACTGTACTCTATATAAAAAGAGAGACAGAGACAGAAACAGAGAGAGAGAAAAAAAATAGAACAGGTAACTCTATTTTTTTTTACTAAAAGTAGCAAAATAATTATCCCTTTAAAAATATATACACGAAAATGGCTTCAAGATACACAATAAAAACTTGTCATATTTATTTTTAAAAAATATTTTTATTTTTATATATTTTTCTTAGATCTGATACACTATAAAAAATAAGTTTTGTATGTAAGGAGTTTTTAAATGGATAGTTTATAGTTTTTTTTTGCTAATCAGACGTTTTTAATTGTGTGGGTGTGTGGGTATGAGCTGGAATTAATTTGAAGAAAACCTGAATAATTAACCATATCTACTACCACAACTACTACTACAACCACTACTACAACCACTACCACAACTACTACTACAACCACTACTACAACTACTACCACAACTACTACTACAACTACTACTACAACCACTACTACAACCACTACCACAACTACTACCACAACCACTACTACAACCACTACTACAACTACTACTACAACCACTACTACAACCACTACCACAACTACTACTACAACCACTACTACAACTACTACAACAACCACTACTACAACTACTACCACAACTACTACTACAACTACTACTACAACCACTACTACAACCACTACCACAACTACTACCACAACTACTACTACAACCACTACTACAACCACTACTACAACCACTACCACAACTACTACTACAACTACTACTACAACCACTACTACAACTACTACCACAACCACTACTACAACTACTACTACAACCACTACTACAACCACTACCACACCTACTACTACAACCACTACTACACCCACTACAACAACAACTACTACAACAACTACCACAACTATAATACTACAATTACTATAACCACTGCCACAACTATTATCATCATTATCATTTATAAAGTTATAAAGTTAAAACCTATGCATAATAATAATAATAATAATAATAACAATAATAATAATAATAACAATAATAATAATAATAATAATAATAATAATAATAATAATAATAATAATAATAATAATAATAATAATAATAATAATAATAATAATAATAATAATAATAATAATAATAATAATAATAATAATAATAATAATAATAATAATAATAATAATAATAACTATAATGAAAATAATGATAATAACAATAATGAAAATAATTATAATAATAATAACAATAATGAAAATAATAATAATAATAACAATAATGAAATTAACAACAATAATGATAATAATAATAATAATAATAATAATAATAATAATAATAATAATAATAATAATAATAATAATAATAATAATAATAATAATAATAATAATAATAATAATAATAATAATAATAATAATAATAATAATAATAATAATAATAATAATAATAATAATAATAATAATAATAATAATAATAATAATAATAATAATAAATACCTGTAATAGAAAACTCGCTAAAATCTCATAAAATATAATACAACACTGAAAAGAACCTAATATGAAAACTCACAAATACTTTAAACACATTGATAGAGAAACATTTAGAAAGACGGACGACTGAAAACCCCCTCTCTCTCTCTCTGATTTTTATTTATGGCTGATTTTCAGAAGGTGTTATATATATAGTTTACATCCACATTTTTCAAGATTGGTATCAGTTTTATCAAGTTTGGGCAGCCGTACAAGTGTCTGTTATTTATTAATTATATATTTCTTATGGGGAGGGTATAGTTTTAGGCACTTGTGGATACTGTATAATGATTTTCCCAAACTATTCCAAGCACCAACCAAACAGCACATCTATTATTGTTTATGTTAATCTGGTGCCTGTTTCCTGCATGGCATACTTTTGGAGGAATCAAGGCACTCTCCAATGTACCAAAAGTATATAATATACTCTCCCCTTTACAGAAAACCGTGATACAGTGGTTTGGATGACTGCCATTTAATTTATTATTATTATTATTATTATTATTATTATTATTATTATTATTATTATTATTATTATTATTATTATTATTATTATTATTATTATTATTATTATTATTATTATTATTATTATTATTATTATTATTATCTCTCTCTCTCTCTCTCTCTCTCTCTCTCTCTCTCTCTCTCTCTCTCTCTCTCTCTCTCTCTCTCTCTCTCTCTCTCTCTCTCTCTCTCTCTCTCTCTCTCTCTCTCTCTCTCTCTCTCTCTCTCTCTCTCTCTCTCTCTCTCTCTCTCTCTCTCTCTCTTTAAGGACCCTGTGATCATGTAGGAAAAATAAATTAAATAGGAGGCTTCTGATTCCACCTAACTATCCCATGAAACAACAAGCTCCTTCAGTACCGTATATTATAATTTTGATAGTGTTTGTTTCGTGGCAGTGTTTGTTTGAAGGACTGCTGTTACCTCCATTTTATTTTTATTTTTTTGTCTGACTACATCACAGAACCCCTCAATTCACCTCTCTCAATGGTCTATAAATATCTCAATCAATCAATCAATAGGTGATGTATAATATATAATAATAACAAGGCTATTGGGAGGCCAGTCATGGATTATATAATATATGTATGTGTATTTGCATATACTGTATATATTAAGGGGGGTAAGGTTTTGTTGTGTTGGTAATTCTGGAGCAACTGAAAATCCTCCAAACTATCATTTTTTCCAAGTAACAACAGAACACCATTATTTTTTCCAAACAACAGAACACCATTTTTTTTTTTTTTGGCTATTCTGAACACCATTATTATTATTATTATTATTTTTTTTAATCTGGTCCTGTTTCCTGACATAGTTTGGAGGAATCGAGGCACTCCAATGTTACCAAAAAAGAATTAACAACTTATGGATTTTTTGGGGGTGCAGGAGTAACTAAGGGGCCAGGCTTGGGGGGGGGGGGGTAGGGAATAGGGGACGGGCTTGGGGGTGGGTGGGTAGGGAATAGGGGACAGGCTTTTTGGGGGGTGCAGGAGTATGGAAGCAGGCTTGGGGGGGAGGGAATAGGGGACAGGCTTGGGGGGTGGGGGGGTAGGGAATAGGGGACAGGCTTGGGAGTAGGGAGTAGGGGACAGGCTTGGAGGGGGGGGGGTAGGGAATAGGGGACAGGCTTCCTACCCCCCTCCTCCCCACCCCTCCAAGACTGTTCCCTTATCCCCACACTCACTCAGTCCCCCCCCAAGCCTGTCCCCCTACTCCGGCACCCCCCAAAATCCCCTGACCCCTCCTCCAATCCTGTCCCCTTATTCCGCACCCCCTTAACCCCTAAAGAAGATAGTATACATTTGATAATATATTGTGGAGCCTTTTGATTCCTCCAAAGTATGACAGGAAACATATAGGACCACAAGAAACAAAAATAATAGAATGGTGATCTGTTGCCTGGAATAGTTTGGAGGAATCATTTGCTCCAGATTTACCACCACCCAAAACAATGCCTTACATACATACCCCCGTAAGTAAGTAAGTAAGTAAGTAAGTATAAGTAAGTAAGTAAGTAAGTAAGTAAGTAAGTTAGTAAGTAAGTACGTAAGTAAGTAAGTAAGTAAGTCCAGTAAGTAAGTAAGTCCAGTAAGTAAGTAAGTCCAGTAAGTAAGTCCAGTAAGTAAGTAAGTCCAGTAAGTAAGTCCAGTAAGTAAGTAAGTCCAGTAAGTAAGTCCAGTAAGTAAGTAAGTCCTGTAAGTAAGTAAGTCCAGTAAGTAAGTCCAGTAAGTAAGTAAGTCCGGTAAGTAAGTCCAGTAAGTAAGTAAGTCAGGTAAGTAAGTCCAGTAAGTCCAGTAAGTAGCTTCAAAATATATTATTTATACTTGTGAATTGACAGACAGTGGGAGGTGTGTACAGCCACGAGAGCTAATAAGTATACAAGTACATCTCTGGTTCCATGGAGCTTCGAAAAGTCATGCAGTTCCAATTCACAAAAAAAAAAAAAAAAAAAAAAAAGACGAAATTAACATGCCTGTGTGTGTGTGTGTGTGCGTGTGTGTGTTGATGGGTATAATTTATTTTACATGTATGTATGTGTGTGTGTGTGTGTATGTGTGTGTGTGTGTGTGTGTAAATAATAAATAATTCCAATGGAGATCTTATTGTGTATTTATTTAATTATTTATTTATTGTCTCTCTCTAGGTATTCGAAGCAAGCACACCCGGATACTTATTAGTACTCTTGACTGTACATACATACATGTGAGTACAGTACAATACTTGAGAGAGAGAGAGAGAGAGAGAGAGAGAGAGAGAGAGAGAGAGAGTGGATGAAAGAAGGAAAGAGAAATAGACTGGTACTGAGGTCTGTGTGTGTGTATTTGTGTTTGAGAGAGAGAGAGAGAGAGAGAGAGAGAGAGAGAGAGAGAGAGAGAGAGTGGATGAAAGAAGGAAAGAGAAATAGACTGGTACTGAGGTCTGTGTGTGTGTATTTGTGTTTGAGAGAGAGAGAGAGAGAGAGAGAGAGAGAGAGAGAGAGAGAGAGAGAGAGAGAGAGAGTGGATGAAAGAAGGAAAGAGAAATAGACTGGTACTGAGGTCTGTGTGTGTGTATTTGTGTTTGAGAGAGAGAGAGAGAGAGAGAGAGAGAGAGAGAGAGAGAGAGAGAGACATTATTAGAGCAGATATTGACACATGAACTTACTCGGATTGAAACAACTAACATCATACCAGCTCTGAATGACTGCTGTTGCGTCAGTTGCACAATTTTTTATTACGCCACCGTTGGGGAAATATTGTATCCAGTTCAGATAAGTCAGTACCTCACCTGAAAAGATTCATTATTTATTATTACTTACAGGAAGAAGAGAGAGGGAGGGAGGGAAAGGGCTGGAAGGAGGGAAAGGGATGGAAGGAGAGAGGGAGGGAAAGGGGTGGAAGGATGGAGAGAGAGAGGGGGAAAGGGAAGGAAGAAGAGGGAGGAAAAGGGATGGAAGGAGAGAGAGAGGAAAAGGGATGGAAGGAGAGAGTTACAAGGAGTTACAAGGACAAGTAGTACCTCAAAAGGTCTTACGACACATACCAAGGAGGTACCGTAGGTGTAGTAGTAGTTGCTAACTGATAGTGAGAGAAAAGTATAGTAAAGAGAAGGCTCTCCCCACCCACCTGTCCCACCCGCAATGCGGGTATGGAATGGAAATGTACCTAACCCGGGGAAAAAAAGGCCGGACTAGGAAATTTTTGTACATGAAAGGAGGAAACGATCACTTTAACTCTACCAGGCTTGGCAGAACTTTGTCTAACTGTTTCTTGAACTGTTCTATCGAGGAACTATCAACTACCTCTGCTGGTAGTTGATTCCAGACATTGCAGATTTTATATGTGAAGAAATTACCTAACGTATTATGGCGGAAGCGTTTCAAGTCTAGTTTCCATCCATGGTTTCTAGTTGCATTAGTGTTTAAGCTAAACAGGCACTGATAATCAATGTTTTCATATCCACGAAGGATTTTGAAAACTTCAATTAGTTGACCTCTCAAGAGTCTGGTCTCTAAAGAGAGAGATGGAATGAGAGAGAGAGAGAGGGAGGGAAGCAAGGAGAGACAGAGGGTGAAAGGGAAGGAGAGAGAGAGAAGGGAAGGGAAGGTAGGAGAGAGGGAAAGGGAAGCAAGGAGAGAGAGGGGGGGAAAGGGATGGAAGCATTATATCCTATATATCCTACACACACACACACACACACACACACACACACACCTACACACACACACATACTATATATATAGTTACCAGTATCAGTGTTCCTCCATGTACCTTCTTGTTGGTTATCATCAGCTAATATCCAAACATTGGCTCCTTGCCCAACCTCCCTCATGTACTGACTCTCCTTCACACTCTGTAATGCATGGAGAGAAGGAGACACATTCATTCAGTCATTATTATTATTATTATTAGGCTATGATGATGTTACCCCTCCTCCCCTCCCCCCACACGGAGCTCCTGCATGTAGTAGGAGAGAAGGAGACATTCATTCATTCAATATTGATTATTATTATTATTAAGCTATGATGATGATACACTTCCCCCCCAACACGGAGTTCATGCATGTAGTAGGAGAGAAGGAGACCCATTCATTATTATTATTAATTTTATTATTATTATTATTATTATTATTATTATTATTATTATTATTATTATTATTATTATTATTATTATTATTTTTATTATTATTATTTTTATTATTATTATTATTATTATTATTATTATTATTATTATTATTATTATTATTATTATTATTATTATTAATAGGCTATGATGATGTTACCCCCCTCTCCCCCCAACACGGAGCTCATGCATGTAGTATGTATGTATGTATGTATGAAGCCTCCCCACCTCTTAGTTAAAGTGAAATGGGGTATTGTTGTTGATGATGATGATGATGATGATAATGATGAAGGACATACAGTCACGGTCAAATATAATTATCCATATATAATCATCCATATATAATCATCCATATATAATCATCCATATAGGGGTAACTCACGTGAGAGTTTGACAGCTTCCCTCTGTTCCTAAGATGATAAACTTTCTAATAAATAGGTTAACTACCATCTTTTAATTTACTACAAACAGCTACGCACTACTTAAAACAACAACAGCATCATATGTGAACGTAAAGACATTAGACAGACTTTCTAATAAATAGGTTAACTATCATCTTTTAATTTACTACAAGCAGCTATGCACTACTTAAACTAACAACAACATCATATGTGAACGTAAAGACATTAAACAGTAATTTGTTTGAGATACCCATATGTGGATGACAGACAGACAGACAGATAGAGACATCACTGTACAATACCTTGGGGAGACTGAGGTTTGTACCCAGGTCCCGGCAAGCTTGTCTGGCATCATCATGGTTAAGATAGCTCTGCATCATCCTGTAGCCAATGCCATTCTTCCTCACAAAACCTTCCTTCAGTTCTGTCGACAAGATAAAATACACAAAAAGTCAGCACAAGAATAAAATAAATAACGTGTCATTATTAATTAGTACAAGATATTATGTACAACAAGGCAACACAAGAATAAAATTAATAAGGTGTCATCATTGCATTATTCAGTACAAGATATTATATACAAGAAGTCAGCACAAGTGTAAATAAATAAGGTGTGTGTCATCATTAATTAATAAGCTAGGACCCTGCGATCGTATATAAATCATGTAGGCTTCTGATTCCACCTATATATAACCCTGCATGCCACGAAACAAGCTCCTTTCTTATATATTATAGGGGATGTTTCGCGACAAGGTTGGTAGGACTAATTTATCTTCAATTTATAATAGGGGACATGCTTTCTATACCCCCCCAAAGCCTGTCACCCTATCCCCCCCCCCACCAAGCCTGTCCCCCTATTTCCACGCACCCTTAATGAAATAGTATACTTTTTGGTACATTAGAGTGTCTTGATTCCTCCAAAGTATACCAGAAAACAGGACCAGATTAACACACACAGAACGATGGCCTACTCTCCCCTTAATTAATCTGACCACGACCTATACTGCAAACCAACCAAACCAAACCAAGCAACTCTATGGGGCCCTAAGTAATTAATTAAGTAGTATAAACAATGTTATTACTAACTTAACCTAACCTAACCTAACCTACATTACCTAACCTAATTTAACCTAACCTCACCTCACCTAACCTAACCCAACCCAACCAAACCCAACCTAACCCAAGTCGTATAAAAATGCTATTACAAAAACTGGACTGTACTCACCAATGAAATAAGTGACCGCTCCTGCTGTTGCCTGTAGACCCTGAAGCACTGTGGTCTGGTCTGTGTGTGTGATGTGGCAGGTACGGTCTGTAGGCAGGAAGCAGAACCCCTGACACTGTTCATCCACCGAACAGGCCGAGGAGCACGTCAGCTGTCATTATATAGGGAAGAGGAACACGTCAGCTGTCATTATATAGGGAAGAGGAACACGTCAGCTGTCATTATATAGGGAAGAGGAACACGTCAGCTGTCATTATATAGGGAAGAGGAACACGTCAGCTGTCATTATATAGGGAAGAGGAACACGTCAGCTGTCATTATATAGGGAAGAGGAACACGTCAGCTGTCATTATATATATAGGGATGTGGAAGAAACTCAGTGAAATATGCAACACTTTGTACTACTTCATAATATACAAAACTTTATATATATATTCCATCATAATATACCAAACTTTTTATATGTTCCTTCATAATATACAAAACCTTATTATATTCCTTCATAATATACAAAACCTTATCATATTCCTTCAAAATATACAAAACCTTATTATATTCCTTCATAATATACAAAACCTTATTATATTTCTTCAACATAGTATACAACACCTTATATTCAAACCTTATTATATTCCTTCATAATTTGCAATACCTTATATTCAAAATCTTATATTCCTTCATAATATACAAAACTTTATATATATTCCTTCAAAATATACAACACTTTATATTCCTTCAAAATATTCAAAACCTTATATTCCTTCAAATATACAAAACTTTATATCAAATTTTATATATATTCCTTCAAAATATACAAAACCTTATAATCCTTCAATATTATTATTATTATTATTATTATTATTATTATTATTATTATTATTATTATTATTATTATTATTATTATTATTATTATTATTATTATTATTATTATTATTATTATTATTATTATTATTATTATTATTATTTCAATGACATCAAGGGTCGATTCCACAGTGGTATTTGTTTGTTAGCTTCCCAACCAACCACACTGTAAAAAGGCTTCATTATTTTCCAAAATAGTTAGATAATAATGATCACTGCATATATAATTTACTCGCCAAATGTATTCAATAATTCTCCCAGAAGTCATTTTTTACACGGCTAATATTCTTCTTTCGTTGGCTTGCTTACCAACCAATACTAACCACTCTGGAATCGACCCATAATCTCTGAATTTTTGTTGTGGGATAGGTATAATATAAACAGCTCATAATTGGCTTCTATAAGTATAATATGTTGCATTATGTGTTGCTATATGTTGCAGAGAAAGGTGTCTAATAAAACTCTCCCTCCACCTTCATATCACTTCAGTACACATGCAGTCTCTTTCTCTTTCATTCTCTACCTCTCTCTCTATCTCACCTTACTGACGCTCGTGATGGTATGCTGAACATGACCGGAAACGAGACAGTGGTCAAATGAAGGGTTGATGCCATACCTCATCACAAGATCTTCCGTCAGTTCTGTCGACAAGATATAATATATAACAAGTCAGCACAAGAATAAATAAGATATCATCATTATTTAGTACAAGATATTAATAATTATACAACAAGTCAGCACAAGGATAAATAAGGTGTCATCATTATATTAATCTGTACAAGATATTATAATTATACAAGAAAGTCAGCACAAGGATAAAATTAATAAGGTGTCATCAATACATTAATCAGTATAAGATATTATATACAAGAAGTCAGCACAAATGTAAATAAATAAGGTGTGTGTCATCATTAATGGGGAATTTCTGGAACTAATCCACTAGATGTCACTGCTGTGCAGTCAGTTCATGCAACATGAACTAAAATATTGTTTTTTTTAAAATCCCATCAGCATACAAATGCATAGAACCTTGATCATTATGATACTTTCGAAATCCTGCATTGACTTTTTAATACCCTGTATGGATAATTTTGAGATAAGTTGGTTAAATTAGAAATTTTTGTTTCGTGATTATCGACCTTCTGCTGTCGATATTTAAAGTAAGGCATATGCCAAGGCTAAAATCTATTTATTTGGACAATACAAATAAATATGATTAAGACTGTACTACATATTATGACGTAACATACCCAGTAACATGGTAATATATAAATATAGTATTTTTGTGGAGATATTAGCATTAACTTCACCAAGTGAGCGACAAGGCAAACTGTAGCCGAGCGAGACTCAGCGAGTTGGAACCTGAAAGTCGTGCATTTCGTTTCCTCAGCTCCTCCTTCAGCTGTTGCAACGTCCAGCTACCGTAGTCCATTGTTCTTATAAAAGAACCAAACCAAACACGTAACAATAACCAAAGTACGCCAGTCGGACAAACACGTTTGTTTTGTTTTGATTCCCTCCACGATTCGACTACTTCGCCAGCCCATTCGAGTTGCCTATTCTCAATTGAAATATGCATTTCAATAAACCAGGAAGTTGATCTATGTAATTCGGAGTTTTAACTATCATCTGCATGTTCTTTTTATGTTTATTGTATTTTCATTTACTTTGTTTCCAATCAATGGTGTACCTGTTTGGTAATCCCGAGATGGCCAAATAACTGAATGCCAATTTCACCAGAAAATCAACTTAACTCCTTTTGATCACGAATAGTACTATTTTACCTGTGTTTTACTACTTAGAAAGAATTGTGTAGAAATATGTATCATTTAAGCTCGATGCATTTGTTTTGTGTATAGAATGACTCTGAAGGAATATTTTATTTTGCTTGTGTGCGCAATGGACCGCCGATTGTGATGCCACCTGGTGGCAACTACGAGTTTAGAAAATTCCCCATTAATAAGCTAGGACCCTGCGATCGTATATAAATCATGTAGGCTTCTGATTCCACCTATATATAACCCTGCATGCCACGAAACAAGCTCCTTTCTTATATATTATAGGGGATGTTTCGCGACAAGGTTGGAAGGACTAATTTATCTTCAATTTATAATAGGGGACATGCTTTCTATACCCACCCCAAGCCTGTTCTCCTATTCCCCCCCCAAGCCTGTCCGCGTATTCCCACACACCCTAACCCCCCCCCAAGCCTGTCACCTTATTCCCACACCCTCTTAATGAGGTAGTATACTTTTTATTACTTGGCGAATTTTCGCATATTATGTTGCTCAGTGGTCTTGTGTGTTTGTGTGTTTGTAATGTAATGTCTGTAGAGTTCGTAGTCTACAGGTCGCAATTCTTGTCCAATTTTGCTGAAAATTTCACCACAGGTGAAACATTTCTAGGTCACATTTTTTTTCAAGGTCAAAACTCAATAACCAAGGTCAAAATGATAAAAAAAAAACTGAATAAAAATAAAATCTGAGCAGGGTTTGAACCAACGCCGGCAATGGTGAGCGAGGAAAGGGGAGCTTTTAGCGCTCATGGATAACTAATCGACCATCGTGACAGCATTGTCACATCTGCTTCTGGTGGTATTTGAGCGATGGCCGTATTCCTAAAACTCGGGATTTGAGTATTTGGTCGAGAATCAAGGGGTCTGAATTTTGCCATACTTTCGCCAAGTCCTCGCTCTACGAGCGAATATTTATTGGTACATTGGAGTGTCTTGATTCCTCCAAAGTATACCAGAAAATAGGACCAGATTAACACACAAAGAACAGTAGCCTGTTGCTTGGAATAGTTTGGAGGAATCAGTTCCTCCAGATTTACCAACACTATAGGCCTACTCTCCCTTTAATTAATCTGACCACGACCTATACTGCAAACCAACCAAACCAAACCAAGCAACTCTATGGGGCCCCAAGTAATTAAGTAGTTTAAAAAATGCTATAAAAACACTACATTTACTATTTACTATTACTATTTATACTCACCAATGAAATAAGTGACCGCTCCTGCTGTTGCCTGTAGACCCTGAAGCACTGTGGTCTGGTCTGTGTGTGTGATGTGGCAGGTACGGTCTGTAGGCAGGAAGCAGAACCCCTGACACTGTTCATCCACCGAACAGGCCGAGGAGCACGTCAGCTGTCATTATATAGGGAAGAGGAACACGTCAGCTGTCATTATATAGGGAAGAGGAACACGTCAGCTGTCATTATATAGGGAAGAGGAACACGTCAGCTGTCATTATATAGGGAAGAGGAACACGTCAGCTGTCATTATATAGGGAAGAGGAACACGTCAGCTGTCATTATATAGGGAAGAGGAACACGTCAGCTGTCATTATATAGGGAAGAGGAACACGTCAGCTGTCATTATATAGGGAAGAGGAACACGTCAGCTGTCATTATATAGGGAAGAGGAACACGTCAGCTGTCATTATATAGGGAAGAGGAACACGTCAGCTGTCATTATATAGGGAAGAGGAACACGTCAGCTGTCATTATATAGGGAAGAGGAACACGTCAGCTGTCATTATATAGGGAAGAGGAACACGTCAGCTGTCATTATATATATAGGGATGTGGAAGAAACTCAGTGAAATATGCAACACTTTGTACTCCATCATAATATTCAAAACTTTATATATATTCCTTCATAATATACCAAACATTTTATATGTTCCATCAATATATACAAAACCTTATTATATTCCTTCATAATATACAACACTTTATATTAAAAACCTTTAAAATATACAAAACTTTATATTCAAAACCTTGTATTCCTTCATAATATACAAAACCTTATTATATTCCTTCAAAATATACAAAACCTTATACTCCTTCAAAATATTTAAACCTTATATTCCTTAAATATCATCATCATCATCATCATCATCATCATCATCATCATCATCATCATCATCATCATCATCATCATTATTATTATTATTATTATTATTATTATTATTATTATTATTATTATTATTATTATTATTATTATTATTATTATTATTATTATTATTTCAATGACATCAAGGGTCGATTCCACAGTGGTATTTGTTTGTTAGCTTCCCAACCAACCACACTGTAAATAGACTTCATTATTTTCCAAAATAGTTAGATAATAATGATCACTGTATATATAATTTACTCGCCAAATGTATTCAATAATTCTCCCAGAAGTAATTTTTTACACGGCTAATATTCTTCTTTCGTTGGCTTGCTTACCAACCAATACTAACCACTCTGGAATCGACCCATAATCTCTGAATTTTTGTTGTGGGATAGGTATAATATAAACAGCTCATAATTGGCTTCTATAAGTATAATATGTTGCATTATGTGTTGCTATATGTTGCAGAGAAAGGTGTCTAATAAAACTCTCCCTCCACCTTCATATCACTTCAGTACACATGCAGTCTCTCTCTCTCTCTCTCTCTCTCTCTCTCTCTCTCTCTCTCTCTCTCTCACCTTACTGACGCTCGTGATGGTACGCTGAACATGACCGGAAACGAGACAGTGGTCAAATGAAGGGTTGATGAATTTCGTATGTGTCGTACTCTCCACAGACTTCATCAGTAGCAACATCAACATCAACACCAACATCACTGCAGACATCTTTCACACACTCTTTTGCAAATCTATGTTGTGCAAATAAGTTTTCTTTTTTATCCCTCCTTATCTTCACCCCTCTTTATCTTTCACACACTCTTTAATAATTCTTTTCTTGTTTGTTTGTATCACTGTTGAAAATCTATCTATATTATGCTGCAATATGTTTTCTGTTATCCCTCCTTTCTTCTCCCCACTTTATCTTTCACACACAAAATACTATTATAGGGTTATCATTAACAGATAAAGATAGACTAGCTCTAATAATAAGCCCGTAATAGTCCGCTAAAGTTATTGATTTTTTTAACTATGAAATTTCGAGAAACTCAGGGATTTGTGTTCTTAAAACATATACTTTAAAAATTGTTCTATAAAATCTGGTTTATATTCAGTTTATACATTATCCATTCTCAAGTATGAATGTTGCAAAACTATTAATTAAATCGTAGCAATGGCGGAGTGGGTTGATACAGAGAGTGAAAGTGTGTGTGTGTGTGTGACCGGGAGATGAAGTGAACAGACTAACAGAAAGAACAGAAGACTAGTGATAACTATGGTAGATGAGTCACTGAGTCAGTCTTGTGTCTGTGTGTGTGTGTGTGTGTGTGTTGCGATAGAGAGCAGGAGGAATTGTTTTTGAAAGGTGGTGGTTGTGAGTGTGGTAGTAGTGGTAGTTGTAGTTACAGCTAGGTGTGGTGGTGGTAGTAGTGTTTGTGGTAGTGATAGTGGTAGTTGTATAGGCAGTGCTATAGTTACAGCTAGGAGTGGTGGTGGTGGTAGTGATAGTGGTAGTAGTGGTAGTTGCAGTTACAGCTAGGAGTGGTGGTGGTGATAGTGTTTGTGGTTGTGGTAGTAGTAGTAGTGGTAGTTGCAGTTACAGCTAGGAGTGGTGGTGGTGGTAGTGTTTGGTAGTGATAGTGGTAGTAGAATTTGTAGTAGAAGGATTAATCAACTGTAGGGTATAGATATGAGTGTGAATGTGGTAGAAATCAGTAAATCAAAGGATATATATATATACACACACACACACACACGACACGAGACATGACAGACACACCATGCGCAATACACACACACTAGTAATAATGCACACACACACACACAGACGGCACGAGACACACACACAAACACACACATATGAGACAGACACACACACACACGAGACAGACAGACACACACACATACACACGACATGAGACATGACAGACACACCTGCGCAATACACATACAATAGTAACACACACACACACACACACACACACACACACACACGACACGAGACAGACACACCTGCGCAATACACATACAATAGCAACACACACACACACGACACGAGACAAACACACCTTACGCAATACACATACAATAGTAATAACACACACACACACACACACACACACACACACGACACGAGACAGACACACTTTACGCAATACACATACAATAGTAATAACACACACACACACACACACACACACACACACGACACGAGACAGACACATTTTACGCAATACACATACAATAGTAATAACACACACACACACACACACACACACACACGCGCGACACGATAATATGCTAATTATCACGAGGCGTTTGGATATTAATGAGTGATATCGTGAAAGACACTAACTAACCAAGCAGCAGCAGCAGGTCATTTATTCGTGGGACGTGATACTTTATTTATTAACCCTATTATTATACACTTATGTAACTATTAAAGGGGAAAGTTTTGTGTTATTATTATTTTTTTTTTATGGGTTGGTAAATTTGGAGCAACAACTGAATCTTCCCTCCAAACAATTCCAAGCAACAGAACACCATTATATTTATTTGTTCATCTGCTGGTCCAGTTGTTTCCTGGCATACTTTACACTACAGGGAACTACATTTTACTTTTGCTCTTCTGGTTCTGTTTCCTAGCATATATACTTTGGAGGAATCATGGCACTCCAATGTATGTACAAAAAAAATATATATATATTACCACCTTTACAGGGATCTACATTTTACTTTTGCTCTTTTAGTTCTGTTTCCTAGCATACATAATCGAAGCACTCCAATGTATATATATATATATATAAAAAAAAAATATGACCTCAGTCATTTTAGTAGCGCATGGCAACAACAACAAAAAATCCTTAGCAACAACACAACATACACCAATCACACAGAATTATTTACATACCTCATTATCCTCCTCCTCATCTTTACTGTAACTGCTACCATCACACACACACTCGTGCATAAAAAACAAACAATAACAACATGACGTACGGTAGATAAAGATATTGTACAGTTGGACACATGAATGGGTGGCATGTACAGCCCAAGTGAAAGATGGTCTATTTCTCCCAATATCAAGTTCCTTACCACACTCGCACACACACACATAAATTAACACACACACACACACACACACACACACATGATCAATTTCTCCCAATCAAGTTCCTTTAATTAGTGCTAAATAGGAAACATCATCAGGGGCAGAAGTCGGTATTGAGGATGGTAATAAAAAGCAAGTGTGTATACCTGATAATAGACACTGGTTACTCAAATGGGACAAGTATCTTTCTTTCACTTGGGCTGTACATACCACCCATTCATGTGTGTCCAACTGTACGTGTTGACTTTGACCATCACCAGGACAACTACACAACACCAATTAAACAGATAACAAGTCCATCGTGTGGCCTACTGTACTATAATAATTACGTTGAATAATAAAATATTGTCCCCACTCAGCCAGATCTTCAGGGTGGTAGTGGTAGATAAGTAATATACTTAGAGTCGTGGTCAAAATAATCATCCATATAGGAGTAACTCACGTAAACTTTTGACTGCTTCCCTCTGGTCCTTAGTTAGTTAATAAACTTTCCAATAAATAGATTAACTACCATCTTTTAATTTATTACAAATAGCTAGCTATGCAATACTTAAACCAATAACATCATAATTATGTGAACGTGAAACATTAGACAGTACATTGTTAAAGCTACCCATATTTGGATGATTATTATTGACCACGACTGTACACTGTCATGCACTACATACAAGCCACATTTTCACCAAGATACACACACATCCACCCAAGGCCAAGAGCTATGTACTAGATATATTTCTTGGCCTTGCATCCACCCACATCAGTCAGTTCAGTCCATGTGAGACAGACAGACAGACAATAATGTTATAGGATTAACCTCTGCTTTACATCCAGGTTAACTAGAGTATTAGGTTAACCTTTCTGGATTACTTAGACATCTGGAGTTGATCTCTCTCTCTCTCTCTCTCTCTCTCTCTCTCTCTCTCTCTCTCTCTCTCTCTCTCTTACACATACAGAATTAGAGGATTAGGTTAACCTTTCTGGATTACTAGACTTGGTCGCATATTCCCGTTCTGTGACCCATTCTAATAGTTTCAGCCCCGCCTCCTCCTTCTCGCAGCCTTTCAGCCAATCACACAGCAGCGCGCCATATCGGATGCCAGCTGTACAATAATAAAAGGGAGTGGTGGTTGTGATGGTGGTGGTTGTGGTGGTAGTGGTTGTTGTTGTTGGTGGTGGTAGTGGTAGTGATGGTGGTGGTGGTAGTGGTAGTGGTGGTAGTGGTAGTGGTTTTGGTGGTGGTAGTGGTGGTGGTAGTGGTAGTGGTAGTGTGGTAGTGGTGGTAGTGGTAGTGGTGGTGGTGGTAGTGGTAGTGGTAGTGGTGGTATTGGTAGTGGTGGTGGTAGTGGTAGTGGTTTTGGTGGTGGTAGTGATAGTGGTGGTGGTGGTTGTGGTTATGGTGGTAGTGGTTGTTGTTGTTGTTGGTGTTGGTAGTGGTGGTGGTGGTGGTAGTGGTAGTGGTAGTGGTAGTGGTTGTGGTGGTTATGGTGGTGGTGATTGTGGTGGTAGTGGTAGTGGTGGTTGTGGTGGTGGTGGTAGTGGTAGCAGTAGTTGTTGTTGTTGGTGGTGGTGGTAGTCGTGGTGGTGGTTGTTGTTGGTGATAGTGATAGTGGTAGTGGTGGTGGTTTTTGTTGTTTTTGTTATTAGAGTTCTGTTGGAAACTTGGAACTTTGGTAGAGGGAAAAATAGCTGACGATGTATATAAATCATGTTGGTTGGCACTCTCTTTTATCATATTGTACAGCTGGCATCCGATATGGCGCGCTGCTGTGTGATTGGCTGAAAGGCCGCGAGAAGGAAGAGGCGGGGCTGAAGCTACTAGAATGAGTCACAGAACAGGAATATGCGACCTGGTCACACCTGGCGTTGATCTCTCTCTCTCTCTCTCTCTCTCATATACAGAATTAGAGGATTAGGTTAACCTTTCTGGATCACTAGACCCTCTCTCTCTCTCTCTCTCTCTCTCTCTCTCTCACAATACGCCCACGATATGTGTGTAGGACCTGTATAAGCACAGGCCTGTATAGCCACAATTGGAGGGGGGAAGGGGGCAGAAAAATACTTTGGGTACACACATGGAATATTTTTTATAATGACACAAGTATGTAACAATAACCAGAAGGGGGGAGTGGGGGGGAGAGGGGGAGGGGGAGAGGAGAGTGAATGGGAGAGGGATGGAGGAGAGAGAGGGCGAGGGATGGAGGAGAGAAGGAAAGAGGTGGTGGAGGAGAGAGAGAGGGAGAGGGGTGGGGGAGAGAAAAAAGGGTGTTATTCATATGTGTATTAACATTTATATCACCGACTGTACATGAAAAAAAAAGTGTATTTACAACCCCGACTGTACATACTTGGACAAATAATGTGTTATCTACATGTGTATTGGAATTTATATCACCGACTGTACATTGGGAAAAAAGATACAAAAGATACAACAGAGTAAAGCAGCATTTGAGAAGCCTCGAGTATTTTTTTTTTGTTATAAGGAGAATACTTTATTTTGTGGTGAATTATGGAGAAGTACGAGGCAATATTTATGGGTATGGTATGGTAGAGATGGTTTGTTTATATTGATGTGTGTAAAGTAAAGTAAAGTAAAGTAAATTTATTGCCATTATTTACAATTCTTAACATGTGAAAATAACAATAATACATAGTAAGGCACGGTCTGTCGAGTCGTAACTCCTGAGACAGACATATTACAAAATCCAATATAACAGACTGCGGCAAGGTGAACAGACCAAACAATTATGGCAAGAAAAACAAATTGTGTTAATGTGAACAATCAAACAAGCAAATTATAACAAATAAATTCAAATGAATACAGTTGAAAAAATGCCAAATACAATATAGTACAACACATACATATATATATATATATATATATATATATATATATATATATATATATATATATATATATATATATATATATATATATATATATATATATATATATATATATATACATACACACACATACACATATACATACATATATACATACATACACATATATATACACATGCACACATGAATAAACATATACATAGACATGCACACATGAACACGTGCATTCATAGACATGCACACATGAATACATATATATAGACATACACACATACCTAAACACATACCTACACACACACACACACACACACATGCATACACACACATATATATACAATAAAAAACATCCTATTAAATTCATGATAATATAACAGAGTATCTAAGATTATACATAAACTAAATATTTTTTTATTTCCCTTTTGAATGTAATTAGTTTACTACCTCTAAGCAGGACTTTTATATGTTGAGGCAGACTATTGAACAGTTCTGGACTAAAATTTATAACACTGTTATTAAATAGTTTAGTTCTGAAAACAGGTAAGGATAAATTTACATTATTACTCCTAGTATTACAAGAAAGTTCTCTAGATTGGAACACTGAATTAGGACAAATAGTTTTAAAAATCAACAACAAGGTGAAATATTTGTGTATTGAAGATACTTTGAGTATTTTTCTAGATTGGTAAATTACGTCCGTTGAATCAAATTTCTTTTTATGGAAAACACATCTGAAGAACTTATTTTGTGAAATGGTTAATTTTTTTAGAAATGATGGCCAAGTGCTTGCCCATATTGAGATACAATAAGTAAGATGGGGATAGAAAAGGGTATAGTAAATACTCATCTTAGACTCTTCAGTTAAATTATGTCGGACTCTGTATAAGATACCAGTTATTTTTGAGAGCTTTAAACAGACTTCATTAATATGCATTTTCCAATTTAAATTTTCATCAACTTTAAGACCTAGAAATTTTGTAGTGTGGACTTGGGTTATTGGTTCATCATTTAACAGTACAGCAGGAAAAATATGATTTATAGACCTATTTTGAAAGAATATGTAATTAGTTTTGTTAACATTAAGCTTCAAGTTATTTAATTTAATCCAAATATTGATGTTATTTAGTTCAGTAGTTACAGTTGCATGTAATGTATCTATATTCACATCTTTCATTAATAAAGTAGTGTCATCAGCGTAAATAGTAAAATATATTTTGGAGCTAGCATTTATTATATCATTAATATATATTAAAAAAAGTATTGGACCCAAAATAGATCCTTGTGGTACACCTTTGTATATTTGTTTAATTGGCGAATACATTTTATTACAATAAACACTTTGTTTTCTGTTACTCAAATAACTCTGGAATAACCTGTGTGTGACCCCTCTGACTCCTATATGATTTAATTTATAAAGTAGAATATTGTGATCTATGGTATCAAATGCCTTTGATAGGTCAATAAAAACACCAACAACAAATTGTTTCTCCTCCAAGCATTTATACACATTATTCACGAATTGTAAAATAGCTGTTTCAGTTGAATGCTGATTTCTGAAACCATGCTGTTGTTTAATTAATAGGTTATTATCTTCAAGATATGACATTAACCGAGAACATATTACCTTTTCATATATTTTACTAAATGCTGGGAGGATAGAAATTGGTCGATAATTGTTTACATCCTTTTTGTCACCTGACTTAAATACTGGCAATACTTTAGCTAGTTTCAATTGATCTGGAAAATACCCTGTGGTTAGAGAAAGATTAATTGTGCGAGTCAAAGGAATACTTATCAAATTAGATGTGGCTTTTAGTAATGTTGGAGGTATATCATCATGTCCTGGAGTATTAGTTTTAAAAAGGTTCAAAATTTGCTCTACTTCATATCTATTTGTGGGCAGCATAAACATTGAAAATTCTGGAGAATTTGTAAGATAATGTTGATAATCAAGATTTGCACCACCATCCTCTCGATTGCTTCTCAAGAAATGTTCATTAAATATATTTGGAATGTTCATATTAGGAGAATTTAATTCAATATTACTTTTGTCAACAGAACTTACTCTACCTAGTAATGAGTTAAGTACTTTCCATTGTTTTTTTGGATCACCTTGATTAGTAGTTAATTGTTGTTTGTAATATAAGTTTTTTGCTGCTCGCAATAGTGATGTTAGTTTATTTCTGTAATTTTTATACATCTCTCGATAGGTAAGTGGCCATTTGCTAGCAAGTCGTTCCAATCTGTGTTTTTCTTTAATACTAATCTTTAGAGCTGGTGTGATATGGGGACTGATATCCTTCTTTGAGTTCTGTTTTGTTGTGGTAATAGGAAAATGTTTCTCAAATAACTTATGATAAATGTTATAGAAAATATCAAATGACTCTTTGGGACATGTTGAGTTAATTACATTATTCCAATTTTCTAAAGCAAGTGCGTTAGCAAATTCGCTGGTGGTTGAGGAGGTTATAATTTTTTTTTTAATGGTTCTCTGTTTTTGTCGAATATTTCCTGTTTTAAATTGAGATTGAGAGAGTATAGGAAAATGGTCAGTTATATCAGTTTCAATAATATAATTACCAATATTTGTATCCACTTGAGTAGTCCATATATGATCAATTAGAGTTGCTGATGTATTGGTAACTCTTGTTGGTCTTGTAATGAGAGGGAACAATGAAAAGGAAAACATTAAATTTATAAATTCATCAACACTGTCATTTCGGTTCAATAGATTAACATTGAAATCACCAATGATATTTATATCTGAATATTTTTTCGTATATGCTAAAGAAAGAATATTATTCATTGCATCATAAAAATCTGTAAAGTTACCCCTCGGTGGTCTATACACACATATATATGCACATTTCCTTGTCAAATTCATCACTTCAATACATACAGTTTCTATATAGTCATGGGAAATAGTTAGTTCTTGTACCAGTGTTGCTTCCAACTCAGAATCAGCATATATGGCTACACCACCTCCATGTACATTTCTTGTATTGACAAACATATGATACCCCGGAAGATTATACAATGAGGAAAGACTAGGATTTAGTCGAGTTTCAGTAAAACCAATAATGTTAAGTTTAACAGAGTTTAAAACACTATCTATGAACAATTGTAGATTTTTAGGTATTGACCTAATATTTAGATTAAGAATTGATAAAGTTTTAGTAGTTGGTAGAGAAATATTACTTAAATATATATACTCAGTTTTAGGGATATCTATAATGCTAAAGAAATCATTACTCTCTATATAATTATTGTATTTATCATTATCAGTCAGTAATGGATCAAATGTTAAATTAAAGTTTTCATTGTAGGAATCTACGTTATTAGTAAGTACAATCTCATTCCTCAATACCTCATCATTTAGTGTAGCAAAAGGAAATTCACTGCAGAGACTTTGGTTAGAAATCATTTTAACCAACTAGATATGTACAAATAATCAACTTGCCCGTGATAAGGAACCAGGTTAATTAAATCCTGCCGCTTCTGGTTCGTGACGTTTGCTGCTGCCGGTGTGTGTGTGTGTGTGTGTGTGTGTGTAAAAAGGGGGAGGGAAAAAGGAAATCTCGCCTCCTCCCCCTCCTCCTTCCCCGATGGTGTGTGTATGTCATAATAATAAGTGGGGAGAAAAAGAAAGGGAAATTCGTCCCACCCGACCCCTGACCCATAACACCACTCCTCTGTACTCTTCGTGGGCTACCTGGTCAGTTTGAACCAATTCGAGTAAACATATATTAAATTTTCTAACATTTAACCCTCAACATTTATACTTCACCAAATTATCTCTCACACTATTTCTCTCACTCAGTCATGTTATATTATTTTTCATCAGTGACTAATTCACCTCTCTCTCTCCCTCTCTCTCTCTCTCTCTCTCTCTCTCTCTCTCTCTCTCTCTCTCCAAGTCTAATGACAAAATCCTCACTCTGTATAATTCCTTGGTCCGTCCCCTTATGGAATACTGTGTTCAAGCCTGGTGCTTGATATAGCAAAACTGGAATGAGTCCAACGTAGAGTTACTAAAATGATACCAAGTCTGAGGAACAAAATGTACGAGGAACGACTAAGTGAACTAAATCTATTCCCATTAACTCAACGTAGATTATGAGGTGACTTAATCCAGGTATTTAAAATGATCAAAGACATAGATAATATGGACTGCAATAAGTATTTCGCCTTTCCTATTAAATTTCTTTGGGACGTAATTGTGCCAACCCCACAAGGTGATTATTCCTGACTTGTTTTCCTATACGGATCAGGCCAGAAGGAGTGGTGGGTGGGGAGAGAGCCTTGTACTTTGCTATCTCCATCTACGACTATCACTGGGGGAGTAATATATTTTATACCAGTAATCCTCAAATCAGGTCCCCTCATGTGAACCGTAAGGTGTGTTGTGGTCTATGCATCTATATAACTCTATGTAACTTTCTCTTTTCCTTCTATTTTCTCATTCGAACACCTGTCCCTCATTTCCTTCTTCCAATAACTGTCCCACCTCTCTATCTTTCTTTCTATTTCCAACTGTCCTTCCTTTCCTTCTATCTCATACATACATACATACATACATAATGTTCCACCTCTCTATCTCCTTTCATTGTATTTCCAACTGTCCTTCCTTTCCTTCTATCTTAAACATACATACATACATACATACTGTCCCTCCTTTCCTTCTATCACATACATACATACATACATACATACTGTCTCTCCTTTCCTTCTATCACATACATACATACATACATACTGTCACTCCTTTCCTTCTATCTCATACATACATACTGTCCCTCCTTTCCTTCTATCTCATACATACAAACACATTCACACACACATACATACATATAGTCCCACCTCTCTATCACCTTACCCTCACTCTAATAAGAAATAAAGTTTAATTAAGAATGTAATAATAACACACTTTAGATACATGAGAACTCCTTGCTTTCTCAATAGTCATTCTCTTTTGGCACATTGGAGTGCCTTGAGTTCTCCAAAGTAAGCTATGTAGAAAACAGGACCAGAAGAAGAATTGTTTTTGGAGGAATAATTTGCTCCAGATTATTTTACCTACACTGTAATTAAACTCATAGATTCCTTTTCCATGCCTGGGTCGATTTTCTTTCATTAAAAAAAATAATATTGATAATAATAAAAATATTAATGATCTTTCTTTCTTCGTCATACTAAAAAAAAAAAAAAAAAATGTTATATTGTCATTAGTATTTTTTTCTCTCTTTCTTTCCTTCTCTCTCTCTCTCTCTCTCTCTCTCTCTCTCTCTCTCTCTCTCTCTCTCTCTCTCTCTCTCTCTCTCTCTCTCTCTCTCTCTCTCTCTCTCTCTCTCTTTTGTCTCTTTCTCTCTCTCTCTCTCATTGACTTATTCACTCACTCACTCACTCAAAGAAACAAAAAAAAACCTCCTCATTGACTTATTCACACACACACGCACAAGCTAATACACTCGTTCACACACACACACACACACACCAGGCCATGAAAAGCAGTGATTTGGCTCTCTTAGTTCCTCCTTCACACACACACACACACACACATGTAATGGGATCCTCTCCTTCCTGCTTTAGAGGGTGGTGGATAATTAAGAGGTTGTTAGCTGGTGTGTGTGTGTTTGTTTGTTTCACCTGGTCTTGATCACGTGCTGGACACATGTTCACCAACTGTTACCCTCCTGGAATGAGCTTAGAGCTCGTAGTGACCGATCTTTGGGTAAGGTTGGAACCTTTTTCCACACACCGGAATAGCGAGGTTACAACTCCTCGATTTATGTCCTATTGTCTGCTAGGTGAACAGGGATTACACATTTAAGGAAACTATCCCAAGTTGTCTCCACCCGACCGGGGATTCGAACCTAGGACCTCTCGGATGTATGCCGAGCACGCTAACCACAACACCACCGTGTGTGTGTGTGTGTGTGTATGTATGTATGTATGTTAGCTGGTGTCTGGTGTGTGTGTGTACGAGTCTGTTACCTGTTGTCTGGTGTGTGTGTGGGTGGGTTAGTTGGTGTCTGTGTGTGTGTGTATGTGTTGGCTTGTGTTTGGTGTGTGTGTGTGTGTGTGTTTTGTGTGTGTGTAGGAGTTGACCATATGTCCAGACATGAAATAAAACACTCACACACACCACCCTGTGTCATCTCTCAGTCCAGCCTCAAGTGCTTAGTAGTAGTAGTTACATTGGAGTGCCTTGATTCCTCCAAAGTATGCCAGGAAACAACAGGAGGACCAGATGAAAAAAAAATAATAATGGCGTTCTGTTGCTTGGAATAGTTTGGAGGAATCATTTGCTCCAGATTTACCAACAGTGCATGAAGTTGGGAAATCCGAAGCAAGCTATTCCTCCAAAGTAATCCAATCAACAGAACACCATTCTTTTTGTTCCTTTGGTCCTGTTTTCTGACATACTTTGAAGGAATTAAGGCACTCCAATGTAACAAAAGTGAACTACCACCTTAAGCATATTATTACCTCCTTGTATCATAACTTAATTTATATAACTCCTTTGAAATATATAAAATAAAATATAAAATAAAGATATTAATAAAAGTTAGATTCAGATATTAGTAGTATAATTCATTGATATAAATTAATAAAATAAAATATATGTAAATAAATAAATAAATGAAATGTTAGATTCAGTCATAAAAGTACACACACACACACACACAGATGGAGAGAGAGAGAGAGAGAGAGAGAGGTCAATAAATAACCTAAAAAAATATATGTTTTCATGTAGTTTTATCTGGTTGGGACCCGAGATTATCCTTGTGTGTGTGTGTGTGTGTGTGTGTTTAACCTCTTTAGTAGGCCGGAAGCACAGAAAAAGCGAGACGCGATAAAAAGAAACTTTTTTATATTGAGAGAGAGAGAAAGAGAGAGACACACACACACAAAAAAAGTGAGAAACACACACACACACACACAGAGAAAGAGACAGAAACACACATATACACAGAGAAAGAGATAGATATATATATAGATAGATAGATAGATAGATAGATAGATAGATAGATAGAGAGAGAGAGAGAGAGAGAGAGA
Organism: Petrolisthes manimaculis; assembly: GCA_034508575.1. Taxonomy (NCBI): domain Eukaryota; kingdom Metazoa; phylum Arthropoda; class Malacostraca; order Decapoda; family Porcellanidae; genus Petrolisthes; species Petrolisthes manimaculis. The sequence goes on from JAWZYT010000373.1 coordinate 582,520, forward strand.
GAGAGAGAGAGAGAGAGAGAGAGAGAGAGAGAGAAACACACACACACACATACACACACACAGAGAGAGAGAGAGAGAGAGAGAGAGAGAGTGAGAGAGAGAGAGAGAGAGAGAGAGAGAGAGAGAGACATATACACAGAGAGAGAAAGAGAAACACACACACACACACACACACACACACACACACACACACAGAGAGAGAGAGAGAGAGAGAGAGAGAGAGAGAGAGAGAGAGAGAGAGAGAGAGAGAGAGAGAGAGAGAAACACACACACACACACACACACACAGAGAGAGAGAGAGAGAGAGAGAGAGAGAGAGTTACAAGGAGTTACAAGGACAAGTAGCACCTCAAAAGGTCTTACGACCTATACCAAGGAGGTACCGTAGGTGTAGTAGTAGTTGCTAACTAATAGTGAGAGAAAAGTATAGTAAAGAGAAGGCTCTCCCCACCCACCTCTCCCACCCGCATTGCGGGTATGGAAATGGAAATGTACCTAACCCGGGGGAAAAAAGGCCGGACTAGGAAATTTTTGTACAGGAAAGGAGGAAACGATCACTTTAACTCTACCAGGCTTGGCAGAACTTTGTCTAACTGTTTCTTGAACTGTTCTATCGATGAACTATCAACTGTCTTTGCTGGTAGCTGATTCCAGACATTGCAGATTTTATATGTGAAAAAATTACCTAACGTATTATGGCGGAAGCGTTTCAAGTCTAGCTTCCATCCATGGTTTCTAGTTGCATTAGTGTTTAAGCTAAACAGGCACTGATAATCAATATTTTCATATCCACGAAGGATTTTGAAAACTTCAATTAGTTGACCTCTCAAGCGTCTGGTCTCTAATGAGAAGAGACCTAGTGCCTACAGCCTTCTCTGGTAGCCCATGTGTTTAATTGATGGGATCAGTTTAGTGGCCCTAGCCTGGACTCTCTCAAGCCTCGCAATGTCTTTCTTGAGAGTCGGCGACCAGAACTGCACAGCATATTCCAGATGTGGCCGAACCAAAGAATTGTACAGAGTGAGGACTATCTCTTTGTTTCTAAATCTAAATTGCCTCTTTATATAACCAAGAAGCCTCTGGGCTTTCTTCTCTACTGCGAGGCACTGCTTGGAGAATTTGAGGTCACTGCTGATCAGTACACCTAAGTCTTTCTCCAAGTCAGTACTACTAATTTCACTTCCCAACAGAGAGTAACTGGCTCTCTGGTTGGCTGGACCTATGTGCATCACTTTACACTTGTCCAAATTGAATGGCATCTGCCATCGTTCAGACCACTTTCCTACTTTCTCTAGGTCTTTATGTAATTGTTCTACCTTTTCAAATGATGAAGCATTACACCCTAACTTGGTGTCATCAGCAAATTTTGCAATTCGACTGACAATGCCTACATCTATATCATTAATGTAGATTATAAAGAGTAGTGGACCTAGAACTGAACCTTGAGGAACCCCACTTGTGACTGATGCCCAACTTGAGGCTTCCCCATTGATTACTACTCTTTGGCGCCGGTCAGTTAACCAATTTTCAATCCATTTAGCAAGCATGCCCCTTATTCCCAGTGCACGGGTTTTTGCCATCAACCTCTGATGAGGTACTTTATCAAAGGCTTTCTGAAAGTCCAGATAAAGGATGTCTATTGCCCGGCACTGGTCATACTCAGAAAGCATACCGTGGAAAAATTCAATCAAGTTGGTCAAACATAAACGCCGACGCCTAAAACCATGCTGTGAATCATACAATAAATTATATGATTCAAGATGATCTACTATTCTATCTGCAACTATACCCTCCAATACCTTTCCTACTACAGATGTAAGGCTGATTGGACGGTAGTTTCCAGGAAGATGGCGATCTCCCTTTTTAAATATGGGAGTCACATTTGCTTCCTTCCAGTCAGATGGGACTTCTCCTGTTTCAAGTGATATATTGAAGATAGCAGCCAGGTAAGGGGTTACCTGGTCACATACCTCTCGCAAGACCCTAGGAAGAAATTCATCAGGACCGGGAGATTTGTTGACACTTAATTTACCTATTCTGTCTCTAACTTTTGCTTCACTACATTGGACTCTTTCTATGGTAACACCCTCATGAGTAGTGCCTGGCTCATAGATGTTACCCCCATCTTCTCGGGTGAACACTGATGAGAAATGGGAATTTAGAATGTCTGCCATCTCTTCATCAGAGTTTTGCAAGACACCGTTCCCATCATGCAATTCTAATTCTATCTTGTTTCTAATTGGTTTTCTGCTGTTTACATAACCAAAGAACTCCTTGGGATTCTCCTTACACTCCACTTCCCACTGTCATGTCAACACCTAACACTTCTTGTTCTGACCCGACTTTGTAGATCACTGGATCTAGGGAGTCTCGGATATACAGGGCTACTCCTCCTCCCTCCCGATCGGGTCGATCTCTATGAAATAATCTAAAGGTAGGGATATGGAATTCCCCTATATAGTCCCTTCCACTTGCATGGATCCAGGACTCTGTTATAGCTATTATATCTACTTTTTCAGTTGCTATCAGAGCTCTGAGCTCATTAAAGACAGAGAGAGAGAGAGAGCGAGAGAGAGAGAGAGAGAATTTGTCCACCTCCTATACTTGGCTCAGATTCTCCTTTGACTTTAAGGTATTGATGAATATAATAGGAAGAATGAATAAACTGAAGAATATAGGAAGAAAACAGAAAATATGACACGAAGAAAAGTTATAGGAAAGAAAGATGAAGAAAATTGGAAATGAAGGATAAAGGAAGTAAAATGAAAATATGAAACGAAGACAAATAATAGGAAGGAAGAGAGAATATAAAAATAATAATGAAAACAAATATAGGAAGGAAAGAGGAAGAAAATATGAAAGGAAGGATGAAGGAAGAAAAAATAATAGGAAAGACAGATGAAGAAAAATAATAGGAAGGATAAAGGAAGAAAAATTAATAGGATGAAGAAAGGAATAAATAATTATAGGAAGGAATAATGATAGGAAGACATATATACACACAAGACAGCAATGATAAAACAACACCCTAATATCAATGTGTGTGTGTGTGTGTGTGTGTGTGAAATAGAAAAATGAGAGGACAATTGAAAAAGAATAGGAATGAAAGAAAGTAGTTGGAATGATAGAGTGAGAGAGTGACAAAAAAATCTGGATTAAAAATCTGCGTGTTGAAAGAGAGAGAGAGAGAGAGAGAGAGAGAGAGAGAGAGAGAGGGTGTGTCTGGTGTGTGTGTGTGATAGAGAGAGAGAGAGAGAGAGTGTCTGTGGTGTATGTGTGTGAGAGATAGACCAAGAAAGAGAGATAGAGAGACCAATAGAGAGAAAGAGTATCTGTGGTGTGTGTGTGTGAGAGAGAGAGAGAGAGTGTATGTCAGTGTTGTGTGTGTGTGTGGGGGTGGGTGGGGGGGGGGGGTGAGGGAGACTATTGTTAGCACTGACCTGGTAAGATGAATGAGTGACAGTGATGTAAAGGAAGGCAGCAAGGAAAGGAAAAGAGGGGAACACACATACACACACACCACCCAAATTAAAAGGAGGGGAACACACACACACACACACACACACACACACACACACACACACACACCACCCAAAATAAAAAGAGGGTAACACACACACACCACCCATTTTAAAAGGAGGGGAACACACACACACACACACACACACACACACCACCCAAAATAAAAAGAGGGGAACACACACACACACACACACACACACCACCCAGGAAGGGTGGGAAAAGGAAAGGTATAATTCAGTTTCCAGCCATCTTGATTTTCACTTACTCACTCACTCACTCACTTTATTTCACCCATTTCTTTACAATTATCCCTATCTGGCTTTTCTCTCTCTCTTTCTGTCTCTCTCTCTCAAGATGCAGATTTTTATTCCAGCTTTCTCTTTCTCTCTCTCTCTCTCTCTCTCTCTCTCTCTCTCTCTCTCTCTCTCTCTCTCTCTCTCACACACACACACACACATGTAGAAAGCGGTGAACTGACTCATTGTAGGAGGAGAGAGATTAATATTTATATCAACATGACAACCTTTGCATGGGAACTAACAACTCCAGGTGGAAGCAATGACACGTTATACATAGGCGGGAGTGATAGCACTTTTACAGTACAATCGCTGTAGGTGTACTATACAGCATTGAACCTGCTAAACTGCCTAGTGTAAACAAACAGGGCTTTATGGATACATAGATTGATAGATAAGTGGAGATATAGAAATTATTATATAGTGTGATATAGAGATAGATAGATAGAAAGAAAGACAGAAACCGGGGAATAAATAGAAGTAAGAGAGAGAGAGAGAGAGAGAGAGAGAGAGAGAGAGAGAGAGAGAGAGAGAGAGAGAGAGAGAGAGAGAGAGAGAGAGAGAGAGAGAGAGAGAGAGAGAGAGAGAGAGTTACATAGAATCACAGACCACAACAGACCTTACGGTTTACACGGGGTAATCTGATTAGAAGGTTACTGGTGGAGAATGAATTTCTCCCCAGTGATAGTCGTAGATAAGGATAGCAAAGTAGAAGGCTCTCTCCCCACCCACCACTCCCTCCGGCCTGTACCGTACTGGAAATAAAGTTAGGAGTAGAGAAAACTCCACAAGGAATTTTTATAGGAATGATATAAAGTAGTTGAAATTTGGCTAACTTGCCACCAGTAATGGGCAAAAAATATACATTAGTAAACATCGAAAGTCGGGGATTAGACGCAAGGTGTTTATCTAAGCGACGTTTGAAGCTGTCTACTGTATTACAGTTTATTACGTTACGGGAAAGTCCATTCCATAAGTTGACAACTCGGTTAACAAATAAATTCTTGGATTCGTATGAATTAAAATATTTACCTATGATTTTGCAGCCATTACCTCTTGTGTAGTTTGATTGATCGATATTGAAATATTTGTTGCAGTCCATATTATCTATGCCTTTGATTATTTTGAATACCTGGATTAAGTCGCCTCTCAATCTACGTTGTGCTAATGGGAATAGATTCAATTCATTCAGCCGCTCCTCATACGTTTTGTTTCTTAGACTTGGTATCATTTTAGTAACTCTATGTTGGACTCATTCCAATTTTGCTTGGACGGACCAAGGAATTATACAAAGTGAGAATTGTGTATTTAGAATTATACTCGAATGCTCTGCCAATAAAGCCGATAGTTTTATTTGCTTTCTTAATTACTTCCGTACACTGCTGACTCGGTTTTAGGTTACTTGATATTGTTATCCCTAAATCTGTTTCTAGATCCACGATTTTAAGTTGATTACCGTTTAACATGTAGTTTGCTGTTACATTATGATGTCCGATGTGGAGCACTTTACATTTATCTGCATTGAAGGACATTTGCCAAGTTTTCGCCCAATTTGACAATTTATCTAGATTATCTTGCATTTCTTTAGTTTGTGCGTTAGTGAGTACTGTATTTGTAATTTTAGTGTCATCGGCAAACTTCAATATTATGCATGAGAGGCCTTCGTCTATGTCGTTTATGTAAACTAGGAATAGGATTGGCCCTAAAAGTGACCATTGTGGCACCCCCTCGTAACTCCAGTCCAATTAAATTATTTTCTATTTATTACCACGCGTTGTTTTCGGTTTCTTAGCCAGTTCTCTATCCATCTTACGGTATTGCCTTGGATTCTGTGCGATTTTAATTTAGTTATTAAGCGTTTATGGGGAACTTTGTCAAAGGCTTTTTGGAAATCTAGATAAATTATGTCTACTGCTTTACTCTTATTTTATTCGTTAAAAATATCTTTAAAAACATCTAATAGGTTCATTAGGCAAGAGCGTTTATTGCAAAAACCGTGTTGAGTGTCTCTGAGTAAGTTGTTTTCCTCCAAGTGATTTGTAAGTTTATCTCGTATGATTGTCTCTAGCATTTTGCATACTAATGAGGTTAGGCTGATAGGGCGATAGTTACTAGGTAAAGATTTGCTGCCTTTTTTTAAATATTGGTGTTACATTAGCGCGTTTCCATTATTCAGGTTTTGTTCCAGTGTGTAAAGAAAAATTAAATAGCAGAGTCAGAGGTTTTACTATTTCGCTTTTTGCTTTCTTTATTATGAGAGAGAGAGAGAGAGAGAGAGAGAGAGAGAGGCAAGTAGGAGGTAGTGGAGAGGAAGAAGAGGGAAGGAGGGAGAGAAAACAGGAGAAATAGTGAGAAATGAAGGAGAGAGAGAGAGAAGCAGAATGAAAGAGAGAGAAAGAAGCAAATAAAATAAGCATATTATTTTAGTGAAGTAAAGGAAAGAGAGAGAGAGAAATAGAGAGAGGAGAGAGCAAGTGGTGAGAGAGAGCGAAGCAAGAGAGAGAGAGCAGGAGTAAGAGGAGAGAGCGAGTAAGAAAGAGAGAGAGAGAGTGAGATAGAGAGAGAGAGAGAGCAAGAGAGAGCGAAGCTAGATAAAGAGATAGAGAGATAGCAAGAGAAAGAGAGAGAGAGAGAGAGAGAGAGAGAGAGAGAGAGAGAGAGAGAGAGAGAGAGAGAGAGAGAGAGCGAAGCAAGAGAGAGAATGAGTGAGAGAGTGAGAGAGAGAGGAGAGAGAGAGAGACAAAGAGAGAGAGAGAGAGAGAGTAAGCGTATAATTATAGTCAAGAAAAGGACAGATATTGCAACAAACTTTGCCCTTTTCAACTAGACTTCCTGATTGCTTACTCCCTCGGTATCAACCCCAATCCTATCCCATCCTCACCCATCCTATCCTATCCAATCCTCACCCATCCTATCCAATCCTATCCCATCCTATCCAATCCTGTCCTAACCTATCACTACCTATTCTATTCTATCTTATCCTATCATGATCAATCCTATCCTTTTTATCTTATCCTGATCAATCCTATCCTAGCCTGACCAATCCTATCATGTCCTATCCCTTTCTGACCAATCTTATCCTATCCTGACCAATCCTATCCTATCTTATTCAATTATGACCAATCCTATCCTATTTTGACCATTCCCTATCCTATCCTGACCAATCCTATGCTATGCTATCCTGATCAATCTTCTCATATCCTGACCAATCCTATGCTATCTTGACCAATCCTATCCAATCCTGACCAGTTCTATCCTATTGTACACAATAAGGCAAGTGCTGTATGCCACAATTATAAGATAATACACAGGTAAACAGACTGCCTGCCTAAGACCCTGTACACAAGATAAGCAGAGGGCAGATATTGGTAATAAACAGTGTGAGTCACAGTGGTACCCATGTGATATAGAAGCCAGTGTATAGCAAATAACTAGATAACCACCAACCTTATTAATATTGGCTAACACCTGAATACACAGGGGTTGTTCTTATCATTGTTGTTCTCTACCTACGATAGAGAGTAGGGAGAGAATAGAGAAAGAGAGTAGAAAGGAGAGTAGGGAAAGAGAGTAAGACTCCGACATAACCAAGGAATGGTCACAAGGAGATATGCCTAATCCACAGATAATATAAACTGATTAATGTAGCAGACTAGGTATGACTAAGAACACGAGGACTATACCTCATGACCACATGACAACAAGACAAGTAACTTTCCTACCACATGATCCACGTGGCATCCGGCCACGTAAGCATGACAACACACAGTAATAATTGTATCCAAAGACAACTGACAACTCAAGTGAAATTGTATATAAACAGTGATACTTACCTAATAGGTAGGATAACTTAAACTGTCTCCCAGGGCTATAGGCTTGTCTCCACAGAGAGAGACTATATACATATAAGACCAGGCACATCAGTATCATTCCCTGTGTAGATATAAGTGTATATAAATAAATGTATTAAGCCTTGAATAAGAAACTTGTGAAATCAATTACCTAAGAACACCACTCCGCCGAACTCGCTACCAACAACTAACAACCAACAACCAACAACTCACTACAACAACAATGTACTGTACCAGATTCTTTGAAGAGACTAGAATCAGGACTGGTACATTATGGTGACAGCGGTGTTTTTGTGCAACATACAAGATTGCAAAAAGGTAGACTTCACGGGAGACAGTGAATAACATAGTTCAAGACAAGTTGAAGATTTTATTTGTAAATTCTCTCAAATAATTTCTTCAGTGGGAATAATCTTACAACCTCTAACGACAAAGATAAACCACAAATTCATCACCTACAAGACACCTACTTCAACATAACTGCAACTAGACCTACAACGGGACCTCATCTACTTCACAACAATCAATCATCACTACCCCAGGCGTCCCTGTACGTAAATTCTCTCGTAAGGACAACGCCATCCCTTCATCACTACCCATGAGCGTCCCTGGAACGTAAGGACGTCATCACTTCATCACTACCCATGAGCGTCCCTGGAACGTAAGGACGTCATCACTTCATCACTACCCATGAGCGTCCCTGGAATGTAAGGACGTCATCACTTCATCACTACCCATGAGCGTCCCTGGAACGTAGGACAACGTCATCACTTTATCATCTCCATTCTCCAAGCTGACACCTTGCTACGTAAATTCTCTCGTAAAAGGCAAGTCAACATTCATCATCTTCACTCCAAGAACGACTACTAGTGTGTTAGTGTGCGAGCTACTCATCACCACGACTGGCCAGACACCCCACCTAGACGTCAACTCGTCGTCATCATCATCGTTGCAACTAAAGTACTAAAAGTAGGTACACATTACATGTACATTACATTATTTTTCACTTGTCTACGAACATGTTAGGATAAAATTAGGTTTCCTCATTAAAGCCCAGAAAGAAAGAAAAGAAGTGCCAAATTAAAACAAAGTAAAGAATTCTTCCCCATTAATCTAAAGGTATCGCAATAACTTCGAATATCCCTGATAATGATTCATTACCCTCTGAGCTAGATTCCCCTGCCTCCCTAAAAAGTCTCGTTGTGGTGCCAACACATACGAGTACATTTTCTTCTTCTCCAACCATAACCCCATTAAAAACTCAATCTGTCTATTATATCATCCTGTATTATCACTAACAATGACTACTCCTCTACAATCTCCTATCGTCTCTGCTCATCATCTAACAAATACTGATTCCACTGTCTCTTCTATGCTAACAATGAAACTCTTACCTACCACCATTTCTCATGTAAAGCATTTTAAGGGAGATAATCCAAGATATGGGATTCATCTCTTCTTGCGTCATTTGGAGAAGATATTTTGCAAAGCGAATGTAGAGCAGGACGAACATAAAATAGCATTGGTAAGAGAGTATATTGCACAGGTTAGTCCAGCCAGTTCTAGGTTAAACACAAGTGCTTTTTCTAATCCAAAGAATTTAACGTCATATGCCACATTTAGACAGTTACTTATTGATGTTTTGGGGGATGGTAAAGTACAAAAATCGTTCTCAAGGGTTCAAAGAATGGTTAAAAGAAAGGCAAACAAAATAAATACAAGGGAACTAGCAAAAGCACTTGCATCAGCAGGATCGCTAGAATTATATTCAAAGAAATCTCGCATCATACATCATGTATTACATATTACTCACTCCAGGGATAAGAAGAATCATAATTTTGATACCATAACTCAAAGGGAATCACACAAACAACGTTGCAAACATTGTAACGAAGATAAGCATAAGACCAGTGAATCTGATAGTAATAAATATACAGGAAATTATCAAGGGAAATCAAAGCATAAATACTGTCATTCACATGAGTCAAATTCGTATTCCTTAAATGAACACATGATCCTTAACAAAAGGAAACAAAGCTTGCACAATCGAAACATGATGTATGAAACGAGACCACCACGATATTAAAATGGCATCAATAAATCACATAAGTAAATAAATACTGCCCTGTCGTCGTAAATACCTATAAAATAATAATAATCCCTGTCTAAGTATCACATACTAATATTTCATTAATGATAGACACAGGACCCGCAGTTTCCTTGTTATCGGAAAATTCCTTTAACAAATTGTGCAACTTAGATCCCCAGCGGGTTTTATAAACTAAGATTGAACAGGTGATATAAAATTGTCACATATGACAAATAATAAATTAACAGGTATTAGGGACACTAAACCCTTCCTGTACGGTTAGACAAAAACTAACCAAATACACATAATAATATGCACTAAACATAAAATAATACATTTTAGGTATTAATGTATTTTAATACAGGATTGTCCAGGCAAAAAAATAAGTCCATAAATATGTATTGAAAACAAAACAAAAAACGGGAACTATTACATTATCATAAAGGCCTACTGCAGATAATACTATATTACCACTAAAATTTCGTCCATAAATTGAAGGTAAAAATTACATCTCATGTTACGACCACATATTAGTGTTCTATCCTTAGTAGAGTCTGGGAAAATAACCTGGGAATGTATCTACTTTCACTAATGTAAAGAATAATAATATTGCTACTATCTATATCTTTAAGAAATCATCTACCAATAATCAGGTAAAGAAAATGACATATTTATATGATCGGTACAAGATGGAAGTTAGACTAAATACCACAAGAAATATTATATCAATTTTAACCGAAGAGTTAAAGGATAATCACATAAGGGAGAAACTTAGAAAATTGGTCAGGAAACGATATTTTCTAATTTATCGTGATAATTTTATTAATATACTAGCCACATATCAAAATGCGATTGCCCTACCTGGTAACATTTTTAGGAATAACCTATTTATAAATAAGCATATAGGCGACCATACCTTATACTAGACAGAAAATTATAAATGATAAATGAAATGTTGGATGAAAGTATTATTAAGATTTTAACTCCCCCTTTTAACAGTCAAATGTTTTTGCTTTCAAAAATGATGGTGAATTTAAGCCAGTACTTCTTACAGAGATATAATGCTACAAGTAAATATAAATATCCCCTCCCTCCTTTAAGGATGTTTTCGCTAACATTGCTCAAACAAAACATATTAAAATTGGTCAGTGGACACTGGCAAGTAGCATTATATAATAATATATTTAATACGTCCCATGGTTATTATGAATACATTCGTAGACCATTTGGGTTACGTAATGCTCAATCAACATTTAAGCATATGGTAAATTTTCGTGTCAGTGTTATTAATAACGTAGTCATCGCTTAGCTAGACAATTTGATTATTTTTCTAATAAGGTACAATCACAGTATTTAACAATAAGGAAGGTTAAATAGACATTGCATGAGGTAGGCCTCAAACTTTAAATATATATGTTTCATTATATTACCAGGATATTATAATGATAGGTTATACATTAACCACCACTGGGCTCCATACACAATAGCATAAAATACGAACAATGACAGTAAACTAACGTAAAATCACTCGAGTTTATGTTCGTATATAGAGAATCATTATAAAGACATTTTTCCCATTTAACAAACGCACTAAAATAATCTCCTCAGGAGAGTGACAGATGTGTATGGAAGTCAGAAAAGTTAATAAAGGTTAATTAATGTCAGCTCCAATTCATGCATGTCCATCTTATTCATTACCTTAATAATAATAATATCACGTGTACAGATGCTTCTTCAGTAAGCTTAGGCACTGTACTTAGGTAAGATATAGCTAAGTTCTATGTCAGGTATGTACTTATGCATAACGAATATTTAATGCACAGCAAACTTGTTACTCTGTAACGGACCAGGAACAATTAACAAATAATGTTAGGGGCAATTCGTACTTTTAGAAAATCGTATTAGGCTATCCTTTACAAATACTCGTGAATCACTAATATATTCTTGGCTTAGTATAATCTCAAACCTTAGCGTGAAAAGTAGCCAGATATTATCGAACCATTAAGGAATTTCTCCCACATATTGATATTAACTACCTTCCAGGAAGAAAAGAAAAAAAAAAAAAAAAAAAAAAAAAAAAAAAAAAAAAAATAACAAATCCCTTAAACAATCATCTTGTCATTTACTTCAGAAGTCACTCATGGACGTGGTAAACATGCATAAACATTAGCAATTCCTATGCTAAAATATAATAAGACATTATTTAACTCTGAGGATGAAACTAATGGACGAGAATTACAGTCACTTAAATAATTTTCCCTTTATGATAAGATTTTTACAAAAAAAAAAAAAACTTAGTAAAAGTGACATATAAACCAATGAAAGTGATACATTAAATAATGCTTCCCTCAGTGTTAATTACCCTTTTATCAAAATGCAACAGGACATCCTGGGAGAGAATATCAAAACAATCTCCATATAATATATTATCAACATAAACTATGGGTAGATGATAAAACATATATCGCTCAGTGCGAAACATGCAATGCTCCATGACAGGAATATAATCCTGGACGAATCAGGAGACATAATAGGAATAATTCTACTTTCCTTACCAATTACAAATCAGGGCATAAATAAACTATTACCTATGGTTAACCATTTTTCTAAATATTTAGTGGCGGCACCACTACATGATAAAAACCGCAAATAATACGTGCACATATATCTAATCCCAAATTATTTTATGCCTATATACATGTCCCAATATTATAAAGATATCTAATTTCTACTAATTTGAAGCAAACGTTTGTATAACCATATCTCCCCATATCTCCCAGCAGCTAATGGGTAACAATACGGCAAAACCGTAAAATACTACAAGTACTTGGTGGCACAGAAACAATGGAAATCCCTCCACATGGAAAGACTGCATCAAAAAAATGACAGTCTATGAATACTACAAAACATGGAAATAAAAGGAAAAACTCCTAATCAAATACTATATGGCGTACAAGAAACGTCTTTCATATAATTATATGAGATAACAATTGCCACACAGAAGCCAGGCTACAACAAGGACAACTTCGCTGAACAACAGTGAGTTGCAGTTCAACAATTTCATCATGATGTACAAGCAATTTTCGGGCTTGCAAGGAAATAATGCGTAATCGCCTACACAAGCAATTTTCGGGCTTGCAAGGAAATAATGCGTAATCGCCTACACAAGCAATTTTCGGGCTTGCAAGGAAATAATGCGTAATCGCCTACACAAGCAATTTTCGGGCTTGCAAGGAAATAATGCGTAATCGCCTACACAAGCAATTTTCGGGCTTGCAAGAAAAAAAATGCGTAATCGCCTACACAAGCAATTTACGGGCTTGCAGGAACAAAATGCGTAATCGCCTACACAAGCAATTTACTGGCTTGCAGGAATAAAATGCGTAATCGCCGGTCTAATAAAGCAAATAATTCAAATGTTCACTCCAGGTGATACATAAAATAATACGGGTACCCGATCGAAGTTTAAAACTTCACACAGTAATATCTTTAGTAGGTAATAAACTTATAATAAAGAATATTTTTACCAGGTGGATGATATTGTATATGTAAACAGGATAAAGAGATTGGTAAAGCGCGCAAAACCATCCAAAATAAAAACCAATCCATATCACTGGAACATAACAATTTCCTCTTCTTAGTAAATTTATCCCTACTATAAACTATATACTATATAATGAAATAATCAATTACAAACATAAATCCGATCGGTTTACTATGAAATAAAATAATATTTCTTTTTACAGATGTGGCCCAAATCAACCAAAATGGATAATAATTTTTGTCTCTACTCTCAACAGCTCCAGGCTCAAACGAGGAACACAACGCAGTACAAATGACGTCTTCAATCCGAGAGCTCTCGTATACAATTTTATTAACAAGCAGATGAAAAGAAAAGAAAAATAAATAAACTAATGGTGACAAATGATATAATCACTATTTCTTACTCTTTACAGATTTTATCCCAGTGAGCAGTGGTTACAGCTACAAGTATTTACTGATACACTAGTTTATTTGACAGGTATCACACAAATTGAATCCAGCGACTAAGGTAATATTGTTCGCTTATTATACAAAATATATAATGGCTTGAGCCATCACCACAGCCCAGAGCGTGGTTGGGAAAATTTTTACGTGTATTTGCGTGAACATTATTTGGTACTGCTTACATAGTGGTATACACATATATCCTATAAAATAAAGGATTATGAGACAAACTGTTGCATATCGTGGTAAGTGTAACAGGTAAAAAGCATTGCACAGATATTAAATACGAATTATAGAGCTTTACTTAACCAAAAGAAAATATTCACATATACTTAGTAGGCTTCTATTTTATTTCTGCGAGAAGCAGGAAGCTGTATTACGAGTACAGAAACTTTGAAAGAAAGTACAACCATTTATTAGGAGAGTATTTACTGCGGGTAAGATAAGATTAACTCATACTTAATAACTATAATATGCAAAGGAAAAATCAGTGTGAAGTACTATCTTACCAAAATATCTTTCTTCCACCTATTTGAAATATTATTTAAAATCGTGCGTAGTATTTTAATACAAGATTATATACTCATTATTATTCCCATAGAAGGTAAAGTATTATTCATAAGCTACGCACTTCAAGAATTCCCAATGAAAATAGAAATAATCTTTTAATGTTCAAAATTCCTCCAAGAAGTATTATACTTAGTGATGATGTCATCAATGACACACACTCCTCAAGTACCATGTTGCATGTCCTTATTTATATGTTGGTCCTGCATAAATATTGGCAAGTATTCCTCCAAAGGATGCGAAATCTCCACGTGCTTTAAAGCAATTCAGGCACTATATGCATGTAATTCATATCTATTACTAATCAAACCTCTCTTATATCATCAAAATTCTATTTCTACTATCTATACTTACCTACTGATAGACTATTAACAATATATTACCCTACTCACCCTACACATGGCATGGATTAAGGCTACTCTAGAGAGGCAGACTCAGATAAAATCGATTCAAGGGAATCGTTACATTGGAAAATAAAATATATAATTGCTAGACAATATATCCCACTCTCTTCCACCTTTCAATATATTTCATTTAATATCGACTTGTTTAATATCTCCCTATTATCAGTTGTTTCAGAAAAAAGTGAAGCTGGGAAGTTATTCAAGGAAACTGGGAATCAAACATCCTGCTAGTATCAGTTGGTTACTCCATATATTGATCAAAATAAAACTTGGTACAAATATTTAATATCCCATGTCTTATCTTTCTGGCAGGTACTATAACATTTTTATATAGAAAAAGTCTACTGTCATATTTTGCATTGTATAAGAGAACTCTATCAATGTAGACTGAATTATCTTGTTATGGAAAATTAACATTTAGCTGTTATTGCACAGCCACAACATGGCAACAAGGCCTCTTCATTAATGTGTGAATTTTTAGCATAGGTTAGCTTATACACATAACTACAAGCACCTAGCTCAACACATTAATTTTAAGATTATTTCTTTATGTACTTAACAGTGTATTTTATTCATGTATTGATGTTCATTTTAAGTATATGATGCCTATGTCTTTGATGTCAATTTTATATTATTATTGAGGTATTCACTGATAATATCTTAGTTATTGTGTACCCTACCTACATTGTATGTTTGTTTCCACAATCAAGGTAATCTGAGACAGATTACGGTAGCGGCCTCGAGCGATTGTACACAATAAGGCAAGTGCTGTATGCCACAATTATAAGATAATACACAGGTAAACAGACTGCCTGCCTAAGACCCTGTACACAAGATAAGCAGAGGGCAGATATTGGTAATAAACAGTGTGAGTCACAGTGGTACCCATGTGATATAGAAGCCAGTGTATAGCAAATAACTAGATAACCACCAACCTTATTAATATTGGCTAACACCTGAATACACAGGGGTTGTTCTTATCATTGTTGTTCTCTACCTACGATAGAGAGTAGGGAGAGAATAGAGAAAGAGAGTAGAAAGGAGAGTAGGGAAAGAGAGTAAGACTCCGACATAACCAAGGAATGGTCACAAGGAGATATGCCTAATCCACAGATAATATAAACTGATTAATGTAGCAGACTAGGTATGACTAAGAACACGAGGACTATACCTCATGACCACATGACAACAAGACAAGTAACTTTCCTACCACATGATCCACGTGGCATCCGGCCACGTAAGCATGACAACACACAGTAATAATTGTATCCAAAGACAACTGACAACTCAAGTGAAATTGTATATAAACAGTGATACTTACCTAATAGGTAGGATAACTTAAACTGTCTCCCAGGGCTATAGGCTTGTCTCCACAGAGAGAGACTATATACATATAAGACCAGGCACATCAGTATCATTCCCTGTGTAGATATAAGTGTATATAAATAAATGTATTAAGCCTTGAATAAGAAACTTGTGAAATCAATTACCTAAGAACACCACTCCGCCGAACTCGCTACCAACAACTAACAACCAACAACCAACAACTCACTACAACAACAATGTACTGTACCAGATTCTTTGAAGAGACTAGAATCAGGACTGGTACACTATCATCACCAATCCTATCCTATCCTGACCAATCCTATCCTGTTCTGACCAATTCTATCCTATCCTAACCAATCCTATCCTATCCTGAAGTATTATTGACCAATCCCTACAACTCCTTCTCTTTCCTAATTCCTCCTATCCATTTCTATCTTATTGAAACCATTTATATCCTATCATTTTATATCTTATCTTATCCTATCCGTTTCTATCCTATCATTTTGTATCCCATCTTATCCATTTCTATCTTATCCTATCCTAATATATTTCTATTCTATCCTTTTGCATCCTATGTTATCCTATCTTATCCTGACCACTCTATTTCTATCCTATCCTATCCTATCCTATTCATTTCCATCCTACCCACTATAAATCAGGATAAACATTATTGTAATTGGTTCACTGGTGTGTCACAGGATTCGAAACTTCAACCAAACCCGAATACTTATTATGTCTGGTGACTGTACAATGTGTGTGTGTGTGTGTGTAATGGTGTGTGTGTGTGTGTGTGTAATGGTGTGTGTGTGTGTGTGTGTGTAATGGTGTATGTGTGTGTTTGTGAGTGTATGGAGGGGGGGTAGGGGGGGTACAAGGCTCACGAGACACACACATCGACGTTTTAACTCTAGTGTTTGTGTTTAGTCTGTCACGTGTAAACATGTGTGTTGTTTATATACCTGGGATTATACTCTGTGTTTATATATATATATATATATATATATATATATATATATATATATATATAATTTTCTGTGGATTTGTATGTTCTTTTGTTGTTACTTTGTTCCTGTTTTCAAATAAGTTTCCAAAAGTTAGCTCTAATTGCCTAACAAGCAGGGTGGAAGATAGTTCACACACACACACACACACACATGCTGGATGACAAACTCAACTGGAAAAAACACATCAGCACCATCATCCAGTCAGCCACATACCGCCTGTTCATATTAAGGCGACTGAAGTCCCTAGGTACACCCCAGAAGGAGCTGGTTGGAATATACAACACCTTCATCATCCCTAAGCTAACATACGCCTGCCCTGCCTTCCATCAACCAGACACAAAGGCAACAGCTAGAGAGGGTACAAAAGAGGGCATATCATATCATTCTGGGTACTGCATACACCACCTACCAACAAGCCCTGGAAACCCTCACAATACCATCCCTTGCCACTAGACACCAACAGCTACTCTGGGACTTCAGCAAACAGCTGTTAATTCACCCACGCCATAGAACACTCCTTCCACCCACCATACCCAAACCCCGTCATCACGTTCTTCACCACAACCTACTAAAACCCATTAGAGCGAGGACAGACATATACAAGAATAGTCCATTCCCCACAATATATACATTAATTAACCAAATGCACAAATAAATATATGTACCATACTATATGCCCATGTAAGAGCAAACATGTAAGGCTGCCTGCCTTACCAATTAAACCTTTTATTATTATTATTATTATTTATATTATTATTATTATTATTATTATTATTATTACACACACACTAAGTAGTAATCCGGTCATTATAAACATTGTAATGTAATGTAGTCAACACGTGTATCTAAGCACATCATTATTACTTTGAATAAAATAATATTTAGCAACTCGCGTGCTAGTGTGAGTATAATTATGCAAAAAAAAAGAGGTGAAAATGAGTGAATATTCGTGTTTGAATGAGTGAAAATGAGTGAGGATGAGTGCCTGAGAGAGTGTGAATGAGTGAAAATGTGTGTTTGAATGAGTGAATGAGTGAAAATGAGAAAGGATGAGTGCCTGAGAGTGTGAAAGAGTGAAAATGAGTGAGAATGAGCGTGAAAGGGTGAGCGTGATTAAATAATTCAATAGCATGTTGGACAGAAGTGAGAGTCGAATTGAGAGTGATAGTGAGAGAGAAAAAAATATAATAATAGATTTCTGAGAAGTTGTTGTGGAAGGAGGAACGATTTGATAATGAAAAAGAAAAAGGAAGAAGAAGAAGAAGAGAGAGAGAGAGAGAGAGAGAGGAATGGGAGGGAAGAATGAAGAGAGAGAGGAAGGGGAAGGAATAAGATAGGGGCTGATGAGACTCTAAGTTCCAATGTAGGGTGGGTATGTGTTCGTATCTGGTCAGAAATTACGTATCACGTCTGTACATTGACATATCTTTCTTGTGAGTATAAACAATTCTATGAAAGATTTATATAGTTTGTAATTGGTAGAATGGATATCAATGTTTCATTATGAGGCACGATATTCAGTACTTCGTGCTACAATTAAATAATTATATTTATGAAAGTAATTTCATGTCACAGTGTTTAGGAATCAATTGCTCTCAATCTGACAAAAATTATTGCAAATCATTAATTAAATTATTATTGTGCCAATATATTAAACGTTCTCCACAAAGCCGATTTAGGACTATCACCAAGTTTTTAGCTCCGACCTAAGTGAAAGCTCTAGGTCTTATCGTAAATATTGTTCTTGTTCTTGGGGCGACAACTTCTTAAAAGGGGTTCAACTGACTCACTCACTCACTCATTAGCTCCGGACTCAGCCGGGTTCATTTTCAAAATTTCAATATAACCATATGAATACGAAAATCCTGATAAAACATAATTAATATTTTTGAGACCTTTACATATGGATATTTTATTATTTCACTTGAATCATTAACAGCCGGAGCTTTTGAAGGGGTTTCCTTCATGTTTTTGTTCTTCTTGGGACGACCATTACTTAAAAGGGGTTCAACTCACTCACTCACTCATTTCACTTGAATCATTAAGAGGCGGAGCTTTTGAAGAGTTTTCCTTCATGTTCTTGTTGTATACAGTTCTATAATTGTATATTACATTCTTGCTTTCATTATTTTATTGTGAATGTTAATTATAGAGTGATGTAGCCTTGTATCTAAGGAGTATTGAAAGTTGATGCTAGGGCAGCTGCAGTATGTTTGGTTTGAATATTACCTAGTACCCAAATAATTGTAAACCTCTTTAACACGTGTGAGTGAGACTTACATTATTCCAAGTGTGTTGGCGGGAGACTTGCTGATTAGGCTATTGTTGAGTGACTTTCTAAGTAAACAATTAACATAAAGGGTCCTATTGCCATTCTTGTTGGTTAATAATCCTTAAATACATATTTTCATCATTAATTATTCTATATTGAGAATTAAATGAACAATAGGTCGAAATAAAGTCAACTTAATTGTGCTCGTTTGTAAAATATAATGAGTGGGAGGTCCAAAGTCATGTCCAAATTTGTTGGTCATCAAAGACACATTGTGTTTGACGAAGTTTAAGTCGAACTCAGAGGGAAAGATGGATATAAGAAGTATGATTCAGAGGTGATCAGTTATGTCTATTTGTGACTGCTAGTACCTGTTAACTGTAGCATTAAGGAGTTGGAAAGACAAGGACTCAGATCGAGTAGTTTGGCGAGAGCTGCAAGCTCTCCTGAGGGAAGGAATCATGCATTGAGAGTTCAAAAGAGAACTGTGTAAATGTGTTGTGGGACAGTTATAGGAAGAGGGATAATAAAATTATGATCTCTCCAAGAGAGATTGTGAGAGAAAGAGATTACAAAAATATTGAGTGAATAAGAAAGAAGAGGGATTGTCATTTGGAAGGATAGTGTGAGTTGAAAGATGAAAGAACTGTGATCTTGAGGCTATGAGAGCCACGAGCTTTTCGCTTCCCCAATCGGAGAAGAGGGAATGATTAGAGGTGAGGCATGCCACTGCATCATCACACGATTTGGAGAGGAGCTGTTTGGATGTCTGATGTCAAACCGAATGGTGTATTGCACTGTGGAATCATTGTCATAGGAATCTATAAACGAGGAACTACAGCTAGAAAGATCGTTGATGAAAAGGACATTAACCCTTAATGGCCGGATTGCGGTCATAGACGGCCCCAAGAAGCGCCCGGATCGTGTCGTACGCCACTGCTATGTGGTGACCGGGCGGGATGAAGCACCGCTATTGCCAATGTCGGCATTTGCAAGCCCAATTTGGCGTTTTTTTTTTTACTTGGCTATACTTCACCACCATTCCTACAAATCACCATCGTCAGTCAGTGTGTTATTGACTGTAAACATGGATGGATGTGGATTAGATTTCTCGTGCATGTCCGATTCTGTGTTGCGCCATGCTTACTTACAACACTGACTGCCACCCGCGCAGGCCACGTTCAGTTGTCGTCAGAGCCACTCCACCTAAGCGAACACAACCGCGCTCACACGAGAAAGTACCCTTCATTCCTCACTTAATTTCTCGGCAACGGAGAGTTGTAGAGAGCTGGGTTTGGTTTTATTGGAAAGAGGAAGAGTTGATGGTGCTAACAAGACCAAATTTAAGTTGTTCAGTATCGTAGTTTAGACGTACAGAGTAAGTGGAATAGAGCGATTTTGGAAAAATCGGCCAAAAGCGCCCGGACAGGCAGTAGGGAAAGTAAGACTAGCCCCGGACTGACAGATTGGCTATTCATAGTTATCCCGTCGCGGAGGGGTTAAGAGTAGGTGTTTGGACAGAGCCTTAAGGAACACCACTGTTGAAAGTCTTAGGGGAAGAACAGTGACTGTCAACAACAACAGTTATAGAGAAGTAAAACAGGAAAGCAATTACACATTTAATAGGTTTGAGAACATTTCTTTATTGATTTACGATAATACGAATGCTGGATATAAGTGTTCACTGTCAGACAGGTTGGCTGACAAGTATGTTGTAAATGTGCATACATAATGTAGTTATGATACATTTGTTTAATGGCTCAAGAAAGTATCCTTCGACAGAGAAGAAAACATACATTACTATGAGTGATAAAATGTGATATGAAATCAATGCACACTTACTGCTTACAGGTGGATTGTATTGAGGTGTAAAACTTTACCACCATTATAGGTTTGAAACTATAGGAAAGGTGAACAGTTTTGTCATAACTGTATGTGGTAGGATATAATTAAATTATTTAGTCTTGCTGATAGTGGGGTTAATAAAGTGTACTGAAGCATTTTTAATTGATGCTGATAACACATTTGTGTTTATGCTCACTCTTTATGGAACAAACGTGGGTTTTTGTAGAATATCTAAACTGGTCTTTGCTTCAGTCATATATAGATAATGAAAACTATACTCACATTGAAAAAAGAATAATGAATTAAATACATTCACTGATAATATTGAACATGGCATGTTGTAGAAAGAACAATTAATGTTATGTACTGCTGATAAACTATATAGCTGAGACGATTATATCAGATCCCTTCACTACTATATTTCCATTATGTAATTTCATAAAATGGCTAAATTATGCAAGTCTGCTATATTATATTGGCCTCATTGAGATTTGTAATGTGAAATGTTACAAAGACCTGTTGTTGTACAGAGAATTGTTAACATGTGTATGGGTAATGAAATACCAAGTAAGGTGTTCACAGTACAAGCCAAATACCAAGTAAGGCGTTCACAGCACAAACCAAATACCAAGTAAGGTGTTCACAGCACAAGACAAATACCAAGTAAGGTGTTCACAGTGTACCAGTCATGTAGGCTTGAACCCTGGACAGAACTGGTAACTTACTTGTATTTGATTCTTGTTGATTGTTGTTGTTGTTGTTAGCGTAGACGTGGGTGTTTTCTAAGGTAATTGACTTCACAAGCCTCCCAGTTAAATATTAATTTATTTACACTTATATCTATATACACACAGACAGGGAATGATATTGATGTGTTTCTGTCTGATATAGTAGTGTATCTCTCTTGGTGAGACAATTATATAATATCCCTAGGGAGCAAGTTTTAAGTATCCTACCTATTAGGTAAGTTTCACAGTTTATATACAATTATATACAGCTCAAAAGTTGACATACATCTCAAGAGAAATTATTGGTCAGAAGGAAAAGGGGATGGTCTAATTTATCGAGCTCCACCCACTTCCTTCTGCTACCTTCTTACTCTTACTCTCTCTCCCTACTCGAGTAGGTTGGGCTTCACAGAGAACAACAATGATAAGAAACACCCATGTGTATTCAGGTGTTAGCCAAAATTAATAATGTTGGTGTTATCTGGTTATTTGCTATACACCGGCTTTCACATCACATGGGTACCTCTGTGACTCATACTGCTTATTACTAATGTCTGCATTATCTGATTATCTGCTGTACACGGGTCTTAGGCAGGCAGTCTATTTACCTGTGTGTTATCTTATGATTGTGGCCTACAGCACTTGCCTCGTGGTGTACAACAGCACAAGCCTAATACCAAGTAAGGTGTTCACAGCACAAGCCAAATTGTGGCTATTACCGTGAGATAACCTGGACTGTCTAGTGATGTGTTGAGTTTGCTGCTGCTATTGTGGATATTACTGTGAGCATTATACTTCCTTCCCTTCCCTCTCCAGTGGACAAACTTTTTTTGGTCTTGCTCACTTCTGTAATTATTTGTGATATATGTAGCCCATACAAATCGTAGTTTCCTGCCTATTGTACGATATGTTTGGTGTTATTGATTACTATGTTGTTTATGATGGCTATAAAACAAACAAATTATGAGTAGGTTTCATTGGAACATTTATGCTATCCTTAATTCCGACTTTCTGTAATACATGTTTACAATGCATATTATCATATCCAAAGTGATGTATAACTGTTAACGTCTTAATTAAAATATCTTTGATAAATAATTTATGTTCCTAATTTTCACCATTATTAGAGAGAGGAACAGGTCAGATTATTGAGTTGTCGGAAAGTGAATGGTAATAAACTTAATTGTACCTCACACCCATCTCACAAAGCACCGGACGCAACCAAGAGCAAGTGTCATCTCCCATGAGGTAAGGGTTGTGCTGATACTTCTTCATATAGATACAATCATCTAGAGGGCCGTTGGGTTGGTTAGTTCCCCACTCATCGATCTCCACAGGTCGTCCATCCAGCCAAGCCCGATTCCTCCCCCCGACCCACACTTCTATATTGTGCATAATATAAACGGTTCAGTCAGTGAGATGGGAAAGTCAGTTCAGTGGTTGTTTTAAAGGCCTGGCTTGATGTATTAATCATTATGTTTTCTCATATAGTCATTCATGAGAGAGAGAGAGAGAGAGAGAGAGAGAGAGAGAGAGAGAGAGAGAGAGAGAGAGAGAGAGAGAGTGAGTGAGAATACCAACTTACTATCGTAACTCAAAGTTCCCAAGTACTCTTGCAGACTCTTGAAGTTCCCTGCCACATACAAGTCTCCTCCTTCCCCCTTACAGAAGTTCCTCGCATCGTCAAAGGACATTCGCGTTGGTTCTAGGAAGACGCATCTTTCATTTGCCAAGAGAGAGACACTTGCAGGACTGGGTTCTGTTAATTGTTATTGTCACAGTCATTTTAGTCCAGGGATGGTAAACCCATTCATACTCCGGTACCAATATTTTACTGATGATAGTGTGCTGTTTCGTACTGAGAATTTAAATATGATGGTATGTGTTAACGTCAAGTCAAGTATTATCTGCTTCATTGACATCAGCATTATCAACAAATCTAAAAGTTATTCTTCATGTAACCCCTTGCAATATTTTTGTTTACAATATATATTCAACTTTAAAGGTACTTGATATTTCACGTTTCAACATGTAATTCAGCCACATTGAGTAGTTGACTGAGAGGAAACAAAAATAAATAATAACTGTTTTCCACGTTACCTTAAAGTTGCCCTAAAGAATAAAAAAGTTTATTTAAAGTTACACACATGAAGCACAATTCTCCTTGTGATAAATCATATTATAAAAGTACTGTGTGTGTGTGTGTGTGTATGTCAATAAACAGATTCACTTACATTAACTTTCTTATATCTTCTTTGGATAATTACATTGGAATGTAAACTTACACAAAGTAAAATATTATCATATATACTACACATACACCCTTACATCTCCAAATAACATTTCACTTGGTAAAACAAAGTAAGACACAGAAGAACAAAACGTGGAGAAAAATAAAATGAGAGTACAGAGAATAAAGGAGGTATGAAAGATATAGTAGTAAAGAAATAGAAGAGAAGATGACGTTATGAGAGACTGAATAGTAAAGCAGTGGGGAAAGAAATAAGATTATGAAGTACAAGAAAGGAGAAGTGAAAGTATTAGGAGAGATAAAGTGATTTACCTGTACGTGTGTATGTGACCATTTCACCAGACTGACACTGTAAAGTATTAGGAGAGATAAAGTGACTTACTTGTGAGTGTGACCATTTCACCAGACTGACACTGTAAACTGTTGCAGCTTACATTGTCCACAATGATGTCCCCTTCTTCATACTCAATTCCCCCATACTGACATTCTATAATATAGAAAAAAAGGATACATAAATATTATATTTTATATTTTGATTTACAGTAGATAATATATATTATAAATTATTAGAAATATTTATTATAATTAGTGAAAGCCCTCGTTGTATAAGCGTATAAATAGACTTGAAAAATTGCTTGTTTTTTGACAAACAAGAGGTAGAAATTGATATATACCAGACTAGCTGATGTAATAGTAATAGTAATTGATAAAAACAATTATTATTTTTTAATAATGTTTGATATCGTACCAGTGAAATTTTAATTTTTATTATCATAATACTTTAATCATTATAACTTTTGAAGCTCCTCGTGGTAAACGACATTTTCCTTCTGGCCCTATTCCTTTGTAGAGCAAAACTTCTGTGATAATTACATCCTGAGAGCAGCAGACATAACTTCCCCTTTACACAAGCCACTTCAGTAATCTTTGATGACATGGAGCCATTCCTTGCACTGTCAAGTTAAAAACAGTGTTGCCAGACCTAGCATATACTCTTCCATATGAATCTGTTCCACTGTTGCCTATCATGTAGAGTTTCTATTGCTTTATTCATACTTATTCCATGCTTTGTTATACAGTTAATTATAATATCCAACCATTATCTAGTTGGTGTTCCCATTGGTTCCTGTGCCATAAAATCACTCTCATACTCCTTTTTTACCTCCCTTATATTATCCAGTCTTTCGCATCCCATACCATCTCATCACACCTTTTCCACATTCTGACCTAATAATTTCCTAACACCACACCTTTCGTGGAATTAGTATTTATCATCTGGATATTGCTTTAGAATATACAGATATTTCTCAGCATATCCATCTCAACTGCTCTTACTTTTGATTTCTCCTATTTATGCCACTTCGAAGAAGTTTCAAAACCGTATTTCAGTGTGTGAATTAAAACTTCCTCATGTAGTTCTCTTTATGGAAACTCTGCAGGGTGGAGTGATTTGGTTGCTGCTGAAATTAATGAAAGTAGATGATACGGTATTACTGGCAATAATGAAAAAGATCTAGAAATATTAGTGGTGAGTTTTGCAGAGATATGTGAACGACTGTGTTTGAAGGTGAATGTGTGTAATAGCAAAGTGATGATAGTGGAGAGTGAGGATTCGTCACAGTACAAAGTGTAAGTGGATGGTGAGAGTCTCAGGTGGTTGAAGAGGTTAAGTACCTTGGATTAATTATTAGACAAGAAAGAAAAGTGTAGGAAAGAAGTGGAAAACAGAGTAACCCAAGTAAGAAAGACATTGTACTATCATCAATATCAAATGTGTCAATAAATGTCCTGCCTTCACTCTGATTTTCACTGGGGATGAGGTGCCAGGTCCAGCACTGGTCAACGGGGCCACTAGCAGAGTCATCATGCCCGGCCACCACAAGGAGATCATAGAATCTGCAGGTGCCGGTGTCTGTGCAGCAGAAGAGCTGATGTGTGTCCTGGTTTAGATTCCCAATCATAGCACTTCTGAGAACATTTACATTCGCCAGCTCAAGGACTTCGTTGGATTGCAGTGTTGTCTGAGATACCTTAACGTTGTACCAGGTCAAATCTTTTGCATCTGACACTTGTACCAACATTAGCAGCACGTGATACAGTAGAAGTCCCCATACCACCACCAGAAGGCGAGGCAATAGGATATCACCACCAGGACCACACATGACTATCCAGCCGGGAGTCTGACTCGAGAATGTCGACAGTCGACGAGTTGTGACTAGGAAGAGATAATTATCACTTGTAGTTCATGGCTCAACCGCTTGGCGGCGCTAGTGAGGATCATTGATTTAGAAATAAAAATGGGGACAAGTTGAATATTCATATGTAGGACCTATGTTTTAATTTACTATATAATTTTGATTATATTTTTCTCATTTATTTTCTGTATAATATGTCATGTATATTTATACTTTTTCAAACATCAAATGTACAATGATAACCATATTTGTAATGTGCAAATAAGGCTACTTCATAGTGATATGAATTACATAAGAGCCAAATGTACAAAACAGACTACACAGAAGAAATCTCCCTACTGTGTTTATCTTCTTGCTACAAACAGTGGAAATATTGAAGCCAGCAGATGTCAGTGCATAGGGTAAGTAACAACATGGATTTTGTTATATAAATTATTTTAAAGGTGCAGAGTAGTTAAATAGTGTTCTATGGATGAGTTGAAATATAATTTGATATAATATATAGTTATGTTTTAAAACTGTAGAATTTAGTGCAGCTATGACTGTTTTTCTTTCATATATTGACACAAACCTTTTATGCGGAGGCACAACAACATCAGTCCACGGCCAACTGTTCCTCATCCTGAATCGAAGGACGAGGCATGTGTGTTGGCACCCACATACGAAGACGAGGAAATGGACAGTAACTTCTCGGCTTTGCTGATGTATACGAATATTGTAGAGTTACAGCAAGTGTATCATCCATCTCCAGCAACAGAATTCACTCTCTCAGAGCTGGCACAACAGTTTAAGCTCAGGACAGTACGGGTCATGACATGCTAAATAATAAATGAATCAAGAATAGTAACGTGAGGAATGTATATATTGGAGTGGTGGAAACTGTTGTTATAAGTTGTGAATTTACAGCAGCACTAGACTACATTGACAAATATATATATATATATATATATATATATATATATATATATATATATATATATATATATATATATATATATATATATATATATATATATATATATATATATATAAAATATCCCATGATTTAAATAATAATTATCTTAGTAACCGTTGCTAAGACGAATAAACAGAACAGAAATAAGTTGTGAAATGTTTGCCGCGGATAAAAAAAATTGAGAATTGTTTTTACTTTGGTGAAAAACACCAAGGTAATATTTGTCTCACACGCAAGAGAGAGATACCTTCAGTGCACAATTGATGCTTTGTACTTCGTCCAATATTGTTCCCCTTTTATTATATATTTCTTCCTCCTCACCTTATTCTCCACCCTCCTTCCCCCCACCTTCCTCCCTAAAACCCTCTCTCCTCCCCCCCCCTTCCTCCCTAAACCCCTCTCTCCTCCCCCCACCTTCCTCCCTAAACCCCTCTCTCCTCCTCCCCCCCCCGCCTTCCTCCCTAAACCCCTCTCTCCTCCCCCCCCCCCGCCTTCCTCCCTAAACCCCTCTCTCCTCCCCCCCCCCCGCCTTCCTCCCTAAACCCCTCTCTCCTTCCCCCCACCTTCCTCCCTAAACCCCTCTCTCCTCCCCCCCCCCACCTTCCTCCCTAAACCCCTCTCTCCTCCTCCCCCCCCCCCACCTTCCTCCCTAAACCCCTCTCTCCTCCTCCCCCCCCCCCACCTTCCTCCCTAAACCCCTCTCTCCGTGTCTGCATATTAACCAAGTCCAACAATGTATAAGTCATAAGGGTCCTCTCAGCCAATCAGAACGCTTGCTGGCCAGCCTCAGATCTCAGCCAATGACAGCTCTTGGTGTAAACCAGAGTCCAGGTGACATTGTATCCAACACAAACAATATTCTCCATGGGTGGAAAATCACACTAACGTAATCACTGGTAAACAAAATGGTTTTATTCCAGACGTTTTGGCGACCTCTGTCACGAAGTGGCATTGCGAGGGGGGGGGGGGATGGCTGTGGGGGATATATGTCCCTGGACGCAGCATTTAGGTGTGCGCCAATTGCCAATTTGAAGTTGGGGAAAATTAAATTGCTTTGTTTACACCAAAGTGAATCTGAAATAATGAAATTAAGCATTTCCTGAAAAGATTAGTCTACGCAAGCTATATTTTAATTTATTTTTTCTTTATATTAATTATGAAACTTTACTTTGGGTATAGAAATGGGTAGGCATCTTCATTAGTATTCACATAAATAAATTACATGAACAATTCATTTTTGAGGAATAAAGATTAAAAAAATTCGTTTCCAAATGGCTTTAAATTGCTTCTATGAGTACTCATAGAAGCCCTCAGCTGATTAGGCTCGCTTCGCTCGCCAACCACCCACCATCATGCCCCCTATTGGGGCGCCATAACAATCTTTGTCCCCAGGCGCTAACAACCCCAGTGACACCACTGCCTCTGTGGCCATTTTCAGTGTAAATACAGTCACGAGCACTAATAAGTATACAGTTTGGTTTGAAGCTTTGATCAGTCCAATTCACCAACGAAGTCATTCCAATGGAGATCTTGTTGTGTATTTATTTACTGTCTCTTGGTATTTGAAGCACACCTGGATACTTATTAGTGCTCGTGACTGTACATCCATTACTTTCGAATGAGTAATGGATTTACCACTCTTAATCAGATGATGATGATGATGATGATGTAATAAAAAATAAAAAAAATAAATAAATAATAATAATTAATAATAATAATAATAATAATAATAATAATAAAAAATAATTAATAATAATAATTAATAATAAAAAATAATTGATGATGATGATGATGATCATGATGATGATGATGATGATGATGATGATGATGATGAAATATAAGGTTTTGAATATATTTTGAAGGAATATAAGGTTTTGTATAATTATTGTATAATAAATACAAATTTCAGTTCCATTTTCATTATTATGAATTTAGATGCGGCCTATATTATATACACGTCTAGTTATCACCAGCAAGACTTAATTAATAATGTTGGCAATCTAGCAAACCAATGCATTTTGAGGGCCAGAACTGTAACATATTATTTCTCCCGACAAAGAGGATACATGATTGTTACCTTTGATTCTCCAGGTTTAATAGAAACAGTGAATTTGCGATAAAGTTTAACTTAATCATATGGTTATGTAATTATTGATGAATAATTTGTTGCGATGGAAAACTATGTTTTTATTACTTGAAACTTTTGAGCAAACACTCACACAATTCACAATGGTGAGTTTAGTGTGGCAAAATAATATCATTTATATATCCAACTCTAAAACATTAATCAGTTATCAGTTATTACATATCCCTATGTCCGTCTAACTCGCAGACACAACTAATTCACGACATCCTGCCATATCTTCACTCACGTTGCTCATACATTCATCCCCAACCACTATCATTTTTCCTTCCCGTCTCTCCCTCCCATCAATGAATGCTTCGATTGAAATTTTCAGTGGATGGTGCGATAGTTCAATATCAGTCAGAAGTGGCAACACTCCTCCAGCCCCTCCACAACCTCCCCCATCTCTTCCTCCCTCTCTATCTCACTTCACCCATTCCATGACTCGTCAGGTATACAAATGACCCCATGATGAGTGTACTCGTGTCTCCATCCCATCAGCTCACGACTTGTTTTTATCTCGACAAATCTTCATATTCGTTTCGATCCTCCAGACCAATAAACCCCATGATAAAGATTCATAATATGAACGACAGTGTTGCCAAGCGCAAAAGTCTTTCTACCCACACATTTCTGAGGTACTTGTCCTCGATCCATTCGTCGGCAACTGTACAGTCGGCGGCAAAAGTCCTGTCGCCTCAATTGCTTTACCGAGGCACGCGAAATTCATAGACTCGAGATTATTAAGTGTATAAAACGTGTGCATGTCTCGAGTCAATGAATACTGTGTGTCTCGGTGAAGCAAGAGAGACGACAAGACTTATGCCGCCGACTGTACCTCTCTTCCTTTTTACCCTGATCGATTCCATGAGTTCACTTGTCACGCCTCAATCTTTCCTTAAAATATTTCCATTCACACGATCGGTGGAGTAACTTTTAGTTGGTATATAAGAATTAATCTAAGGTGTGTGTGTGTGTGTGTGTTGTGGGGGGGGGGGGATGTTTTCACCTCCGGTTGGGTTCTATCAATCAAACTTCTCTGCCTTCATTGGCAGATACAAAATAGGAGACTGCATGGGTTGATAATTGCACGTCTGTATACTCTAATACATAATTTCTGACCAGAGTGTGAGGAGCAGAAAGCTTCTAAACGCCTTGCTATAGCTCATTTCCCACCCAGTATGCATATAGTGGCTGATGAGACTCTAAGTTTCAATGTAGGGTGGGTATATGTTCGTATCTGTTCAGAAATTACGTATCACCTCTGTACATTGACACATTTTGCTTGTGAATATAAACAATTCTATGAAACATTTATATAGTTTGTAATTGGTAGAATGAATATCAAGGTTTCATTATGAGGCATGATATTCAATACTTTGTGCTACAATTAAATAATTATATTTATTAACCCATACGCTCTGGGACCCCCCCCCCCCACCTTGCCTCAACATTTTTACCCTGCCGCTCACGTCAAAATTCCTCGATTTTCCCTATATTCACAACGCTCACACTCTTAACCTATATAGTGTACTGACTTCAAAATACTGACTTCTTACATACCTTCAACTCTTCTTTCCAATGGTACCATCGGGAGGGCTGTACGATGAATAGTTGTGGAGATAGGGCGAGTTGAAGTAGTCCATGTTTGCGCGCGAATCACCAATGTGTTTGTCTTGACGCGCGTGTGTGTGTGACAGCGGCCAGGGTGTTCAATTTACTGCCTAAGTCCATTGTCAACTCACTCGTATTACTACTATTATGTATTGTATGTCATGATTACAACACTAAAAATAGTATGAACACTTGGAGGAATATATCATCGTGTAACTGTCACTTAGAAAATGATAAACAAACTGATTTGTACCGTAGGAAACACGTATATTTACCATCACTTTCTCCTGCCTGGGCGTGTTTTGTGGTGTTATTTTCTTATTACTACCATTATGTATCGTGTGTCATGATCTATACACTAAGTAATAATATGTAACCTTGTAGGAATATCATGGTGTCACTCACGTACATATATTCACTACGGTATTGTCTTACGATCGTTAGAGCACAAATTCGGACAAGGGCAAATACTTAAAAATCGCCCACTCTCCGTGACGACCAGAAGGCAACTGAGTGGGTAGCGGATCGATATTGTGAATATATTTTCTTGCCCAACGACAAGAAAAACTAGTCCTACATGGCGGGAAATAGCGCTAAATCGCTGTGACGGTGTATGTCGTGACCCGGCCTTTAACGTATGACGGTGTATGTCGTGCCCCGGTCTCTAGGGGTTAAAGTCAGTTCATGTCACAGTGTTTAGGAATCAATTGCTCTCAATCTGACAAAAATGTTTGCAAACCTTAAATTAAATAAATATCATGCCAATATATCAAACGTTCTCCACAAAGCCTATTCAGGACTATCACCAAGTTTCTGTATATAATTCTATACTTGTATATTACATTCTTGCTTTCATTATTTCATTGTGAATGTTAATTATAGAGTGATGTAGCCTTGTATCTAAGGAGTATTGAAAGTTGATGCTAGGGCAGCTGCAGTATGTTTGGTTTGAATATTACCTAGTACCTAAATAATTGTAAACCTCTTTAACACGTGTGAGTGAGACTTACATTATTCCAAGTGTGTTGACGGGAGACTTGCTAATTAGGCTACTGTTGAGTGACTTTCTAAGTAAACAATTAACATTAAGGGTCCTATTGCCATTCTTGTTGGTTAATAATCCTTAAATACATATTTTCATCATTAATTATTTTATATTGAGAATAAAATGAACAATAGGTTTAAATAAAGTCAATTTAATGGTCCACGTTTGTAAAATAAAATGAATGGGAGGTCCAAAGTCATGTCCAAATTTGTTGGTCATCAAAGACACATTGTGTTTGGCGAAGCTTAAGTCGAACTCGGAGGGAAAGATGGATATAAGAAGTGTGATTCAGAGGTGATCAGTTATGTCTATTTGTGACTGCTAGTACCTGTTAACTGTAGCATTAAGGAGTTGGAGAGATAAGGAGTGAGATCGAGTAGTTTGGCGAGTGCTGCAAGCTCTCCTGAGGGAAGGAAGTATGCATTGAGAGTTCAAAAGAGAACTGTGTAAATGTGTTGTGGAACAGTTATAGGAAGAGGGGTAATACAATTATGATTTCTTCAAGAGAGATAGTAAGAGAAAGAGATTCCAAAAATATTGAGTGAATAAGAAAGATCAAGTTGTGTGGCACTGAAGAAGAGGGATAATCATTTGGAAGGTTAGTGTGAGTTGAAAGATGAAAGAACTGTGATCTTGAGGCATTGAGAGCCACTTGCTTTTCGCTTCCCCAATCGGAGTAGAGGGAAAGATGAGAGATGAGGCGTGCCACTGCATCATCACAAGATTTGGAGAGGAGCTGTTTGGATATCTGATGTCAAACTGAATGGTGTATTGCAGTGTGGAATCATTGTCATAGGAGTCTATAAACGAGGAATTACAGCTAAAAAGATCATTGATGAAAAGGACATTAAGAGTAGGTGTTTGGACAGAGCTTTGAGGAACACCACTGTTGAAAGTCTTAGGGAAAGAACAGTGACTGTCAACAACAACAGTTATAGAGAAGTAAAACAGGAAAGCAATTACACGTTTGATGGGTTTGTGAAAAATTCTTTATTGATTTAAAATAATACGAATCTTGGATCAAAGTGTTCACTGTCAGACAGGTAGGGTGACAAGTATGTTGTAAATGTGCATACATAATGTAGTCATGATACATTTGTTTAATGCTCAAGAAAGTATCCTTCGACATAGAAGAAAACATACATTACTTTGAGTGATAAAATGTGATATGAAATCAATGCACACTTACTGCTTACAGGTGGATTGTATTGAGGTGTAAAACTTTACCACCATTAAAGGTTTGAAACTATAGGAAAGGTGAACAGTTTGGTCATAACTGTATGTGGTAAGATATAAATAAATTATTTAGTCTTGCTGATAGTGGGGTTAATAAAGTGTACTGAAGCATTTTTAATTAATGCTGATAACACATTTGTGTTTATGCTCACTCTTTACGGAACAAACGTGGGTTTTTGTAGAATATCTAAACTGGTCTTTTCTTCAGTCATATATAGATAATGAAAACTATACTCACATGGAAAAAAGAATAATGAATTAAATACATTCACTGATAATTTTGAACATGGTATATTGTAGAAAGAACAATTAATGTTATGTACTGTTGATAAACTATATAGCTGAGATGATTATATCAGATCCCTTCACTACTATATTTCCATTATGTAATTTTATAAAATGGCTAAATTATGCAAGTCTGCTATATTATATTGGCCTCATTGAGATTTGTATGTGAAATGTTCCAAAGACCTGTTGTTGTACAGAGAATTGTTAATATATGTATGGGTAATGAAATACCAAGTAAGGTGTTCACAGTACAAGCCAAATACCAAGTAAGGTGTTCACAGTACAAGCCAAATACCAATTAAGGTGTTCACAGCACAAGACAAATTGTGGTTCTTGTGGCTATTACTGTAAGATAACATGGACTGGCTATTGATGTGTTGAGTTTGCGGCTTCTATTGTGGCTATTACTGTAAGCATTATACTTTCTTCCCTTCCCTTCAAAGTGGACAGACTATTTTTGGTCTTGCTCAGTTCTGTAATTATTTGTGACTAGCAGCGATACCCGACGTTGTCCGGGGATCTATCTATCAATCTATCTATATCTATCTATCTATCTATCTCTATTTATCTATCTATCTATCTCTCTATATATCTCTATATCTATCTATATATCTATCTATATCTATCTATCTATCTATCTATATATATCTATATATCTATCTACATCTCTTTATATATCTCTATATCTATCTATCTATGTCTATCTATCTATCTATATCTGTCTATCTAAATCTATCTATCTATCTATCTCTCTATATATCTCTATATATCTCTATATATCTATCTGATATACACAAATAAATATATATATATAAAATACATTTAAGCTTAGTCCTGATACTAGTTGTACATATGATATGTACACATATGTTTATGGGTATAATTTTCTGAGAGGTGTGTGTGGTGTATCATGGTGTAATAAATAGACGAGATAAATGCGTGTGATATGATGTGGATATGAATGTGTTGTAGAGTGTGAAAAGGAACATCTTGAGGTGGTTCATTCATGTGGAGCACATGAGGATTGAGCAGTTGATTAAGATGTTTGAGAGTGATGTGAATAGACGGAAGGGATAATTCATACCGGGAGTAGGCTAAGGTTGATGGATGGAGTTGATAGGTATACGAGTGAAAATGACATTGGTTGGTAGGATGGACTGTGGTTCATGGTAGTGATATATTTATTCATTGAGGTAGTTGACAATACATAGATATATAAATACAGTATGTATAAAAAACCCAATTCCCATCCCACAAATAAATAATAATAAAATCTAAGTCACAACTCTCTGAGTAGTCCGGTCTCTTTCAAGAAAGTCATCAATTTATCAGTCACACCAGTATCCCCATCACCCAAGACAGAGTTCAGATTCATGGGATTTGATTTACCCTGCAATAGGCAGCCAGAGGCTGACGCTCCCCAACTACCTACTACAGTGCAAAAGGATGTGACTGATTGATAACACCACACCACAGGTGTGCCAGTGCAACTTCCTCACGGCGATGTTGTCGATATGCTGAGGGCCAGTCATCTATGATGCTCTTGATGGTAGGTATAGCCAGGTCGGTCCACTGACTTTGCCACAGAAGATTAATTGATTCTTACCGAAAGAGAGACACGACTGTAGCTCCCGAGGGACTTCCCACATCTCCTCAAGTTCTACCGCCGACTTTGAGTCAGCCCGTTCATTACCGAAGATTCGACAATGACCAGGCACCCAGATCAGAGAGAAGGACTTAACAGACACATGTAATTTATTGATGATATTGCCCAGGATTTCATTTTTAATAGTTTTGCATGATTTAATTGCCTGAAGGGCTAACTGTGAATCCGAAAAGATGACAAAACTGTCGTAATTTGAATTTTCAGCAAAATCTATATCTCTGGCTACGGCAAATAGTTCTGCAGTAAACACAGATGCATATACTGGCAACCGGTATCTAAGATAACACTCAGCCGACCATACACTTGCACCCACACATTCATCCGTCTTGGAGCCATCAGTGTACAAGTGGAATGACGCTAGGTTTCTAGTGAGGATCTTCCGGAACAATTGTCTGACCTCCACCTCCGGCGCCTGGGATTTAGCAGTGGGGAGCCAGTCAATAATAATATTGGTGGGACTAGATTCCCAAGGCGCTATATTTAACATGATGAGTTGATCCCCACTAGAAAGGTCGTACCCTAGCGCTTGACAGAGGAAGTGAAGCCGCACAGCCACCGACTTGAGGGCCCCATGCAGCAGATGTTCCCACTGCAGGAGGATCCCCCAAACCGGGATGGCCAGCGATCGTTTTCGGTAGGTGGTAATACCGTAAGATATGAGTAGATGGTCACGACGAATACGGAGGGGAGGTATATTAGCCTCAACTTCCATCCGCTCCACACGAGTACATCGAAGAGCTCCACGACATAATCTTAAACATACATTCTGAAATACATCCAAACTCCTGAGTGTCGCCTCAGACGCCGACCCATACACCTGTGCGCCATTGAAAAGCTTTGAACGTATGAGGGACTTATACACCATCAATAAAGATGCTCTGTCAGCTCCCCATGATTTACCGGATATATATTTAAGGACATTTAATTTCTTTCTACAACAAACAACCAAATAATTAATATGACTTCCAATTATGCCTACTGTCAAAATGTAGGCCTAAAATACTTACAGAATTTTGAAAAGGTATCGGCTGAATATCTAAAGTAATATGCAAATTAGGTACTCTACGTTTATGTGTGAAAACAATGCCGACACACTTAGGAACTGAAAACTTAAAGCCCAACTGCGAGGCCCACTGATGGACAGAGTCAATTGCTAATTGAATCTGCCTCGCCGAAAATTGAACATTGGAGGATGAGTGCCACAATGCACAATCGTCAGCATACAGTGAGTATTTAAGGCTTCGGGGAACAGAAGCTGATGACAGAATATCATTAATAGCAATACTAAAAAGAGTCGGGCTAAGTACACTTCCTTGGGGCACCCTATTTTCTTGGACAAATATGTCGGATGTTACGTTATAGGACAACCTGACAGAAAACGTCCTATCAGCAAGTAAGTTACTGATAAATATAGGCAAATTACCCTTTAAACCATAGGCGTAAAGTTTCTGTAGTAGTCCGTTACGCCATGGCCCAGGTATACATGGTCAACCCGTTTCGCTCCAAGACCTCCCTCCGGGGGGGTGAGATATTCTGTGACGTAGGGTGTCGGACTGACCCGCGGTCAGTCCTACAACACACCCGTTTTCTTTCGACATAGTAAACTTGTGTATTCCTCGTCGTGTCTTGACCATAAATATGCCTAGTGTATGTTGTGTAGATGACTGTGTTTATAAGTTCAAATTAATTCCGAAGGAATAGAATGTACTATTTCACAGATTTCCCAAAGTGAAGAGCTTACACGAAAGTGGATAGAACTGTGTAATAGAAAACCAGATTTGGGGTGTGTGTGTGCTGGAGTAGGGGGACAGGCTTGGGGGGTGCAGGAATAGGGGACAGGCTTGGGGGACAGGCTTGGGGTGGTGGAAAGCCTGTCCCCCTATTCCCACAACCCTCTAACTTCCCCCAAGCCTGTCCCCTACTCCCGCACCCTCCAAGCCTGTCCCCTACTCCCGCACCCCCTTAAGGAGTGGAAGGTGTTAATTGTGGGAGGGACAATTCCTGTATTTAATGCAGATTACTGGCTATGGTCAGGTGACTCACTTCCCATCAATGTATGACATGCCTCTCTCTCTATCTCTCTCTCTCTCTCTCTCTCTCTCTCTCTCTTAATTTATTAACACATTCATAATATATATATATATATATATATATATATATATATATATATATATATATATATATATATATATATATATATATATATATATATATATATATATATTCAAAAGTTAAGGAGTGTTTTGGACATGGAAGGTGTTAATTGTGGGAGGGACAATTCCTGTAATTAATACAGATTACTGGCTATGGTCAGGTGACTACATTCCCATTAGATGCATGACATGCCTCTCCTCTCTCACTCTCTCTCTTTATTTATTTATTTCTTACTTCCTCTCTCTTTCTTTCTTCCTCTCTCTATCTTTCTTTCTTTCTTAAATTAAAATATAGTGTAACAAACACTAAAACGAAAAAGAAAAAGAAAAAAACAGTATGATATTTCATTATCTCAATATAGGTATTGTTTAACATATAAAAGTCTTATAGGGCCAAATAGAAATTCGCACAAAGTATATGAAATACTTGTGTGCATATTAAACACCTTTCCTCATAACACACAACACACATTAACTCGAAGAGAACACAGCAGGGAGAGTTTCCCCATAAAACTATCCATTCTCACTCGTGTGTTTGTTGGTAGGCGGTGACATTTGGCCGTGACGTCAAGTCTCGGACCACACGCTCCGCCCCCTGAAATTGATACCCTGTATGGGGGGGTTAACGGGTTGACCATGTATACCTGGGCCATGCGTTACGCCATGTCATGTCGTATGCTTTTTGAATATCCAAAAATATGCCTATCATGAAATGTTTCCGAGCAAATGTCTCGGCAATGCAATGCTCCAAATGCATTAAATGGTCTAGAGTGGACCGATGTTGTCGAAATTCACTCGGTTGAACATTTAACACATTCTTCGACTCTAAAACAAAAACCAGTCTTTTATTTACCATACGTTCCATTACCTTACATAGACAGTCAGTCAGCGCAAT
The DNA here is from genome assembly GCA_034508575.1 of Petrolisthes manimaculis. Classification (NCBI taxonomy): domain Eukaryota; kingdom Metazoa; phylum Arthropoda; class Malacostraca; order Decapoda; family Porcellanidae; genus Petrolisthes; species Petrolisthes manimaculis. The sequence goes on from JAWZYT010000373.1 coordinate 620,834, forward strand.
AGGACGAAACGAACTGGGATTCGTAAGGCGACCATCTCGTTTAGGTATCGGTATGACATGCGCGTAGTGCCATGAGTTTGGAAACGTTCGAGACGTCCAAATCTCATTAAACACCGCTAACAGCTTACTCAGGTTGTCCTGAGTAAGATGCTGAATCATACCGTACGTAATAGCTGAGAGGCCGGGACTGGAGCCTTTACAGGATTTCAGGGCGAGGAGAAATTCGTCAATCGTCAACTCTTTGTTTTAGCTAGAATTTACGTCTTCTGTGGCAAAGTCTATCTCTCGTAGTTCAGCTTCCCGTTTGTGGTTTTGAAAACGAGGGTCGTAGTTAGCTGAGCTGCTTACATCAGCAAATTGTCTACCAATGGTGTTAGCTATGTCCACGGGATCATCAATGATGTCACCGCCCACCTCAAAGGTGGTGATGGGTGTGCGGGTGTACTTGTTATTAAAAATATTTATTGTGGACCAGACCTGACCTAGTGGCGTGATACGATTCACCGTGGACACAAAACTCCTCCAGGAGTCTCGTTTTGCTGACGTAATTGTTCTCCTCGCCTCAGCCCTTGCTGCCTTATAGGCAATGAAGTGAGCTTGTGTTGGCTCTCTGTCGAAAATCCTGTATCGCCTATTACGCTTCGTGAGTGCTTGTCGACATTCTGGTGTCCACCAAGGAACTTTTCGCCTATTGTGGGTTGTAGTTGTTTTAGGAATAGCAGCCTCGGCTGCGTGCAAAATGGATGTATGTATGTGTTCGACTTTTTCATCTATATTTTCCCCCCGAGATATCTAGATTGGCGATCCCTGAGATGTATCCCCAATCTGCTTTCTTATATTTAAATTTTGGTAGTGGCCGAAAGTTGCCGCATGAACAAGTAAGACACATGGGTAAATAATCGCTTCCCAGGGAATCGTCATATGTATCTCCCTCATATAAACTAATTAAATTTAACACAGGCTCAGTAAATCCAGTAAATATTGAAAGAATAGCCGTTATTGTGTACAGTTTTTCTACCTCCATTACCCACTTATTTAGACCATTCTAAGACTATTTTCTTCTATGACATTTCCTCCGCATGATATTGCAAGGTATTCAAATATTCAAAAAAATAACCTGACCTTACCTAACCCAACCTAGAACAGAGCAGACTATAGTGACTTAACCTGGTCAAACTGCCAGGAAATAACCATGGTAAAGTACGGGATATGACCTGTACAAAATACTGGGACCTAGCCTGATCTGTCAACACCATTAGAATGGTCCAAAATAGTGGGTAATGATACTAAAATATACAATATAGTGAACGGAGTACTTCTGTACTAATACCTTTTTATTATTACAGTTCTCCTACAGGTACCCAAGATAATTTTATTACTGATTAATTTCCCAGTTGTTTGTTTACATTGGTGATAAGTAAATGTAGAGGTTATGTATAATATTAACATTATTAATAGAAATATATCATTACTTGAGATATAAGAATAATATTGTGACATTATAATAATTTATTCTCAATCTACAGAATACTATAAATGGCAAACTGTCTCTGTTTGTCCTTTTATAACTTAAAAATGGTTACATCTACATCCAAAACGCATACCGTATAAATTATATTCTGAATCACCATCACCAGGCGCAGGTTTTGATTTGACGTAACTTGACATAAAAATTACGTCATCTACTACAAATCCGCAAACAAAACCAGGTTTCACACCAAACATTATATATTCTAAACCGGCACTACTGGCAAAGGATCTTATGACGTAACTTGAGTAAAATTTGCGTTAAAATGTCAAATATTCTATTTATCGGTTAGAACCATAAAGAAGAGCCTCTAAAAACACACGCCAAATATACAATAGGAGGTGCAAGGGAGGATGAAAATCTTACCACATACCTCCAGATTTTTTAATTTTTTATCATGAAGTAGGGTTATGAAATTAGCAGTTATTATTAATATAAAAAAAATTTGCTTATTCATTTTATGGTTTTACATTGTTATGTAAAAGCTCATATAATATATTGGGGTTGTTAATTTTAAAGTATGAATTAAAAACTCGGTTTGTTTTAGTAGAGAAAGATTTATTAGTTTTGAATATGCATGCAATTATTTCTGATTTTAAATTGTATTTAAAAACTAAATCTGGCTTCTATCAATGGTAATATCATGGTGGAATCACTACAAACAAGACAAAGCTGCTGGAGCTACAAGGAGAATGGGCTATGACAGTGTTGCTAGTTGGTACCAGGATTGTCAAGTCTTGTGAAAAATCATATATTGTGAAGATTAAGCCACGATTTGGATTATTCAAAGGTCGTAGTGGAACAATTTAAACAGCAGAAGTCCTTCACAAAGTCCTTCACATGTGGCCCGAACACCATGAGAATGGCAACATTGGCCAGTCACCCCAGAAATCAGACAGTACGGGCCTATGATAATTCTACTTTGTGATAAGGCTTGTGCTTAGTCTTTTTCATTTAACGGCTCATACACGGACTAATTTGACTCTAAAATATTATTTATGACTGTACAATCGTCTCCTTTTGCATAAACATGTAGCATTATAAGGTTGCAATCAATTTTGATCAGCATTCATCGTAATAAAAAACTACGCATTTCTTGCTTTAGTATAGTTTGTAGATATATAGTTATATAAAGTAGATAAACGTATATCAGCATTCAATGGTCAATTTTAATTAATCTAAAGATTATATTCTTTGTATATAACTAAATATCTCTTCATATTATGACTATAATATCTTTTTCCTGTGAATGTGCTCGTAGTCCCCTTAACCCCTAGAGTCCGGGTAGTGGTAATAGCTGCTCCCTTGGGGAGAGTCTGGGCAGGGGTATAAGCCGCTCCCAGGGAGAGTCCGGGCAGGGGGATATATCGCTATTGCTAATGTCGAGCAGACATCGTCAAATTTGGCATGATTTTTTTGACTTGGCTATACTTCACCACCATACCTACAAATCACCATCGTCAGTCATTGTGTTACTGACCGTGAACACGGATGGATGTGGATCAGATTTCTCGTGCGTGTCTGATTCAGTATTGCGTCATGCTACCATCCACCACTGACCACCAGCCCGCGGGGGCCGCGTTCAGTTGATGTCAGAGCCACTACACGTACGCGAACTCAACCGCGCTCCGCCCCAGAAATTACCCTTCATTCCTCACTTAATATCTCGGCAACGGAGAGTTGTAGAGAGCTGTGGTTGGTTTTATTGGAAAGAGGAAGAGTTGATGGTGAGAAAAAGACCAAATTTAAGTTGTTCAGTATCGTAATTTAGACGTACAGAGTAAGTGAATTAGAGCGATTTTGGTAAAATCGCCCGGACAGGTGGAAGGGGATAGTAAGAGTAGCCCCGGACTGATAGAGGGGCTATTCATAGTTACCCCATCGCGGAGGGGTTAAACGAATTTGCCCATTATAAACAGTTGCCCAATAAAAGACTAACCAAATTTGCTGGTGTGTGGCAATGTCTGGCAGCTTCTCCAAAGTAAACACTCGTCATTTATCAATGGATCACTTAGAACCTACAACCTTTGTATGGATGGATGTTATTGGCTTCAGATAATTACATTCATCTTTACAACTATAGGTTCTGAGGGATCCATTGAAAAAAATGCAAGTTTTTACCTTGGAGCAGCTGCCAGATATTGCGACACACCAGCAAATTTGGTTGCAGTCTTTTCTTGGGCAACTGTACATATATGCCAATGATGACGACCATTGAGAACATTCACATAAGAATTTATAATATATTACATGTTTAATTACATGTACAGTTGCCAAAAATGTTGTGACAACTATTGATATAACATTAAATATATTAATGTCCATAGTTGCTTGTAGGGATTATAAGTATGTATTATAGTAGGATATGTATATTTCCTTCTGTTATACATTCTTATAGTCCCTACAAATAGTTGTGGATATTACTAGGGTTAAAGTTCTATCAAGATTTGTCGCAATACATTTTTTGGCAACTGTACCACAAGTATATCTCCACCCTGAGACTTATACGGTCAATATAAAAGAACATTCGAAAAAGCAAATACAAACATATTTATGAGCTTTTAAATAACAATGTAAAACCATAAAATGATTGAGCAAAATTTGGTTATATTAATAATAAAGAAGATGGCCCTGTTAACTGCTAATTTCATAGCCCTACTTCATGATAAAAAAATAAAAAATCTGGAGGTATGTGGTATGATTTTCACCCTCCCTTGCACCTCCTATTGCAGACACCTGAAATACGACTTTGTGTGTGTATATATGTGTCTGTAAATTCATGCAAAAATAACCATTAAAACATGGATAATGATACGTCTGGGAAGCCTCCATGGTTCTACTGCTCATCTTATCTGCCGCTCGGCGTTAAGCAAACAATAACACCGGTGATTGGGCGATAGCTGCCCCATCTCACATCAAAAGGTTGAACCAGGCTCTGCATGGCATTACAACACTGCAAAAATATGGCCAAGAGACACTGATTTTGTTTACATATCAGTTTTCAATATCAAACAAAATACCTCTGGAGCTATTTTGAAAAATCTTGGGTAATATTGCCCAAGTTCAATATCATATTGAACTTACTGCTCGTGTGAACGGCTAATAAAGTAAAGTTCAATATTTCTTTATTGGATACTGGGCAAGATATCTTGATCATGCCCTCACATCCACATGCCTCAGGTTCAATGTCACCCATCACTATCATTTATACTTTGTATTTCAAGACTCAAATGACCTTCTATACATACAAAGAGGTAGGAGGATAGTTTGGAGGTATAATCAAGGGGAAATACACTTTGAATACATTGGAGTGCCTTGATTTCTCCAAAGTATTATGCCAGGAAACAGGAGCTGAGGAACAAAATTAGTTAAATATTTAGAGAATTGTCATTGTCGCATACGGTTTTATACCTTCATTAATCACTTATTTACACCATTCGAAGATTATTTTCTTCTATGTATTTTTTTCCGCATTTGCCCCGTTTCCAAGATGGGGCATTTTGAAATTACCCTGACCTTACCTAGCCTAACCTAGGCCACAGCAGACTACCAGGACCTAACCTGGGCAAACTACCGAGAGATAACCATGGAGGTATAATCTAAGAGGAGGCGGCATGAGCCGCTCGTCCTGTACACCCAAAGTGAAGCAAGGGGCGGAGCCTATTACCCTACCCCCCATTGACTCAAAACATTGCCTTGCCCGCTTTACTCCCATTATAATTATGGTCTTATTTTCTCATATATCCAATAATCATAGCCAGAAAGAGACTTGAATTTGTTCCATATATGATAACTACATAAAATTATCCAATTCTGTATATTATCAAAAGTACTTAAACTCATTAAATATCGCTGTTTCCAGCTAGAGCATTACCTCTTCTCGCAAACTTTTCCTAGGAGTATGAATGAAAGAATGAATTGATTAATGAATGAATAGTTTATTTTATGCAAAAATTATAGTAAAAGAGAAGGTGATAGCTTACACACCAACCCACAGACCGTATTATAACGTTACAGAGAAATAACAACAAGTACAGATGACCACACGTGAATCTGGTATGCCTCGCTACTTGCGAGATACCTACAACAGGAAGGAAAGTGAGCAAAAGTTATAGTTTGTTGACAAGCAGATAGTAATAATATTTTACTGTCTGCCTGTCAACAAACTACATCTTTTTTCACTTAAATTTCCTTTCGTTGTAGCCACCTCACAAGTAACGAACCATAGGCCTACGAGCTTCATGTGTGGGTAACTGTACAAATACAAATAAAATTAATTATATAAAGATTTCTAGTATGAGACTGTGGAAGGCCTTGTGTCACTCTTTAAGTATAGTATATAAATAAGATTATAATTATACAGTAAGATGTGTATAGTGAAGTGAAGATGTGTATAGTGTAGTGAAGATGTGTGTGTGTGCTGTGAAGATGTGTGATCTGCAGTGAAAATGTAGCCTACATAGTGTAGTGAAGATGTGTATAATGTAGTGAAGAAATGTATAGTGTACTGAACATGTGAATAGGGTAGTGAAGATGTGTATATGGTAGGCCTACTGGAGATATGTGATGTGTAGTGAAGAGATGTGTAATGTAACACCCAGAACTGTCATGTAATTGAGTTGACACTCAGGTGTGTTGTCTTGTATCAAACACATTTTACCGCTTATAAGCCACATGGAATCTTACCATGATGGCTGCGTGTTACTGCATAAAGTGTGTCATCACTTCCTCAGTTTCAGTTCACTCTGATTTACACAGAAACATTAATTTTACCCAGGCAGTAATTTCACAATTATAAAAACTCTTTCCGCACATTGGCTTAACTTAGACTACGGTTTTTTAACTTACACCTATATTCTCAACAACCAAATAGGCTACATAGTAAACACAATTATAAATTAAATATCTTTAAAACATTATGAAATATTCTAAAACATTTATAATACAATCTCTCAACACTCGAGTTATCCTTCAGGCAAACCCTAACTTAGGCACAAATAGGACCCCCCATGGAGCCAGTTTATCTTTTATAAACCTGTCAATGCTATATATACGTCAGGTTATACATTAATAGTTAATATCACAACACTATAATAGCCTTGGCTTTACAGTTTTTGTGTGTACAGTATTAATATTCTACAGGACATGGGTACGTGTCGCGGTGTGCGAGGCAGGTGATGAAATTCACTTCGTTGATTTGTCAATTTCTGTCTTATATTTTTCTATATGACTTTCTTAACATACATATGAAATGTAGTAGAAAGACTCCTGTCTCTCTGGATACACCCATATGCTGAACACGCCACTATTATCTTAAAAAATGGCAAAGAATGTTGGTGAAATTGATGGTCCGACATGATCAGCTGTCCAATGTTTTGAGTCAATGGGGGGTAGGGAGGACAGCCGACCAATAGAAAACTGGCTTCACTTCTGTGACGTCATGCCGCCTCCTCTTAGATTATACCTCCATGGAAATAACCATAGTATAGTACAGGAAATGACAGGGGCAAAATACTGGGACCTAGCCGGATCTGACAACACTGCTACAAAACTGCAATTCTTTCAGTAAATACTTAAAATTAATGGTGACCTGTTGCTTGGAATAGATGAATTGATATTAGGCACTGCAACAGCGAGGTCATATGGCGCCTTGCTTGGAATAGTTTGGAGTAATCAGTTGCTCCAGATTTACCAACACTGTACTTGCCCCTTAATCCCTACTGTCCGGCTGACACTACACTTGCCTTCCTCTTTTCGCTCGCCTCTACCCATAAAATTCCTCAATTTCCCCTATTTTCACAACGGTCTCACTCTTAACCTATATAGTGTACTAATTCAAAATTATTCCTTCCGTACCTTCAACACTTCCTCTTTCTAATGGTACCATCTGGAGGGCTCTACAATGTGTAGTTATGGAAATAGTGCGAGTTGAAGTAGACCAATTTCTGCGCAGGAAGAGCAATTTGTTTTTGCGCATAGCGGGACTGTGGCCTTGGTGTACAGTTAGCCGCTAAACACCTTCGTATATTCACTACAGTATATTCTTATTACTACGATTATCTATCATGTGTCACTATCACAGCACTAAAAATAATATGTACAGTTGTAGGAATATCATCGTGTCACTGTCACCTCCATATCATCACTATGGTATTTTCTTATTACTATGATTATATATCGTGTGTCTTCATCTCACCTTACCTTACTTCACTTCACCTCACTTCACTTGATGAAAACCAATCTAAAGAACTATCTAGAATCCATCCCAGGCTGACCAAGTCTACGTGAAGTGCAACTTGGTGCAATAAAAGGAACAGTTAGCATTTTGAAGAGAGCCCTTGGATACTCTGTGATCAACGGTTAGGATGCAACTATAGACCCCTGGCTGGGGTTCATTTCTCCAAGATAACCTGAGAATAAGACAATTGAAAAAATAAAAGAGTGAAGGACTTTGAGTGTGAAGAATGTGGTAAAAAGTATCACACAAAGAGCGATCTAAATAAACATATAGGCTACTTATGCACACAGGAGAGAGAGGAACTTTCAATGTGGAGAATGTGATAAAAAGTTTGTGAGGAAATATGATCTAAGGAAGCACATTCTTATACACACATCGAAAACTTAATAGAAAATCTTGACAATGATGCCACTTACAAATACTTGGGCATAGATGAAAATTCACAAATCCAATATAAGAACATCAGGGGAAAAATAGAAAAGAATACTTAAAACGCCTAAAGAAGATCTGCAAATCAGAAGTAACACCGAAAAACAAAATCCCTGCCATAAACCAACTTGCAATTCCGGTGGTGACATATGCATTTGGTATCGTAGACTGACCGTAGGGAGAGCTTAACAAACTAGACATCAAGACCCGAAAAATGCTCACCTTAAACAAAGTCACCTACAGAAACCAATGCAGGGATAGAATATACATCCCACGAAGAGAAGGTGGTCTAAGGTTGACTGAGATCAACTAAGCCTATAGAGCCGCCATCATTAGTATGGGACAATATCTAAACAGTTCGGAGGAAGATAATATAAAAAGTGTTGCCCAACACCACAGAGAAGCCTTATCCCAACAAACTTCTTTCATAAAACTGGCAGAAAACTTTAGAGAAAACATCCAATGACCAAGTACCAGCCACCAAGAAAGCAAGAACAATAAGAGGAAAATACAGTAAGAAAGAAGAAACTCTCAGAAAAGAAAGATGGAAACAACACCGACGAGCGGGTAAATATTTTGAGGAATTAGAAAAAGATTACATAAGGAAGGATCATTAATATGGCTGAAAAATGGCGGCCTCGGGTTCGATGGAGAGAGACTAATAGTTGGAGCACAAGACCAGGGACTCCTAACGAACGGATTTAAGAAAATGGCCGGAATATCCCAGAATGACCAGTGTAGGTTCTGCCACAATGGTGTAGTAGAGAGTGTAAGCCATCTTATATCTGGCTGCCAGACACTCCTTGCAGACGGGCACTACACGACTCGTCATCACGTTGATCACCATTACTGTCCTTGTGGTCATTATTGTGTCATATGGTGATCTGTGCAGTAATGCTAGAACTAGATAAAAATAAGGTAATGTATATCGAAACAGATTTTAATAAAAAAATACTTATAAGTAACTATAAAAAATATATATATATATATAATATATTTCTCTTTTCTTCAAATGGCTTTAACAAGTTAACATTCTGACTAGCAACAGACTGGCAAATGACAATGCATGTAACCTATAGTCCTTCAGTTTTATGAAGGCGAAATGCTGTGGCTGGGATAATCCCGTCAATAATGTGTATCTGCCAACACTTTTATTCTAAATAATTTATATATCTTTCCCCATAAATCTCTAGTTGTTTTCTAATTTCTCTACATATTGACCCCGTAGGAGGGTATTGCCTGCATTAGTGATGTGGGTAATACTTTAAGGGTTTTGGCGCCCCTTCGGCCCCAGTCACTAGGTTTTAGTTCTTCAGCTATCCCTCTTTTCTTTCTATTTCCTTCCTGCTTGTTGTCTCACCTCTCTATCACCGTTTTCTGGCGGAGTTTTTCGAATCATATAATTGGACTATAAGTGATAAGGGAGAAAGGCCTATGTCATTAAAACTTTTTAAGAACGATTGAGAAGGTTAAAAATTTGAGAAATACAAGGTAAACGGTAAGAAAGGAGGGAAGGGTAAGTGAAAGAGGGATAAGACATTAGGTAGGATATGTAAGGTTGCCAGTTACTTGAGAGATACTGTAATATAAATTATAGCTTAAGCATAAAATTATTCCAAGTTTATTGAAAACGCCATTAAAGTTTAAAATCGATTATTTTTAGGAAAATGCATACTTAGAAGAAATAATCTTGGTAAATAGCTTAATTAATTTGTTGACAAATATGATTATTAAAAAAGTTAGAAAATTAAGTCGTCTTCTACTGAAAAAAACAAACAAAAATCAAATAGGTGTGCTTGGGAGGTGATAATTATTTTTTTATTATATAAATATGATCCGACACTGGACATAGGCTTAATCAAGCCCGTTATCGTGGCCCAGGTCAACTGATGCTCACACACACACACGTCACGACTTCCGAACTGGTACCCAGCCACAGAGAGAGGGAAGTGAGGGTGATTCTCAAATACTGCAGCTGTTATGGTACCAGCGAGGGTGTTTTACGACGTTCGGTGGCCTTATAGTTAGTGCCTGATACTCAAATCGGAAGAGTAAATATTCTCAGGCCCTCACCTGAGAGGATCGATCTCCCGATCTCTAGGGTATGAGTCCAGGACACTAACCACTCGGCCACCTCCCCTACAATAGGTTGGACTACAAGCACGAAGGATTAGATTGATATTAAGTGGCGCAACAGTGAGGTCAAATAACACCAGGAAAAGGTGATAGAGAGATGTGACAGCAAGCAAGAAGAAAATAGGAAAAACGGAAGGACAGTTGAAAAAATGTAAGCTAGTGGCTGGGGCCGAAGGGGCGCCAAAACCCTTAAGGTATTGCCTACATCATTACAGGCAATACCCCATTACGGGGCAAGCACGAGAGATAAAAGGAATACAGGGATAGCTTTCTAATATCCAAAGGATAATATATATTCAGTAGTCTATCCCACTACGATGGTGAACAAAAAACACTGCCTTTATTTAAAGGATATAAAATAACAGATATTCTAATTATATTTGTTTGTTATTACTTTTCAACTAATCACCTTCATTATTCTTATCTTCTTCCCCTTCACCCTCGCCTCAAATCATCACATTTCTTCTCTCCTATATTCACCTACGTTAATGCAGTATGCACTTCTCTAAACCCGGGTTCTTCAAACTACGGGTCCCGAATTCCTCCAAACTCACAAAAATTAACGCATGAATAAAATAGAATAATAATGTTCGTGACATTAAATAAATATGAAGTTCATACATGAATCCACCAAACATATTTATATAATCGAATATTCATATATTTAATTATCAATAAAACAAAATCATTGCACAAATATTAGCCTTCTTCAGAGAGAGAGGTAGAGAGAGAGGGGTAGATGAGGCAGTGGCCGCAGTGTTTATAATTCTGCAAATAATTCTGGTTAAAATACCTTTTAATCATAATTGTTGCATTTTATTTTCTGGCTTTGTATTTCCTTAGGTTGATAATTCTGGTCATTTGTAACAGATCATTTTGTATGGGTCGCGAGAATGATGTCATATAAAAACTGAAAAAGTTTGAAGAACCCTGCTTTAAACTACTGGTGATTCGATACTATTCATTCATTCCTCCTGATACACCGTCTTCTCTACCTGATCATTCGTTACCCTCCTATATAGCCCCGCCCACATTTCTCTCCTCCTCTCCCACTAACATCCCCCCTCCCTCCACCGCAACTGTTGCCAGATCCGATGAGGCCCAAACCATGACACAGATGGATATGATGCAGACCATTGATCTGTCCGCTGTACACACCTTGGTGTAAAAAGTACAGTACAAGTATATTAACTGACCTTAATTTATCAGTGACTTAAAATATACCATATTACAGTAACTTCTGCCTATATATGCATATATAAATATGCATTATTATATGCATGCATATATCATGCCATATCGGCTTCCAATCTCTACTGTTTATCATCCACTGTCATCATCGTACATCTGGAGTAGCTTACCGAGCGAGACGTCAAGTCGGTCGCTGATTGGTTCTGATTTCCCCTATGAAATATAATCGTATAAAGTTCACGAATATGCCACCCGGGCAGCATTATTACGAACTGTATATTGAGTCGGCACCATACCCCCCGCCAGCCAATCAACAGCTAGATGTATCAGCCAGCCCGAGCCAATCACGACGTAAGAAGTTCTTGACAATGACGTCATGAAAAGTTTCTATGTACCAAATATATATTCTCAATATTTTGTTGCCACATGACTAATAGTAGAATATAGAGGCCTAGTAAAGAAGCATAATGGAAAATGTACTCTCCTATAATTTTAATTTATGAAGCATGAAACTCGACATAAACTAGGCTACTCGCACGGGACAATGTTGATGACTAAGGCAAAGTTGCCATGTATAATTTTTGCGACAAGATAATATATTGTACTTTTTATAAACTTTGACAAACCCAACACAACCTCACCACTCATGTACCCATCTTCAGTTAACTCGGTCAAACTTCACTATTCATTTACACATGTTAACCACCCTATGTGCATCTTCACAACCTGTCTGTGGATCGCCACTACCCTCAGCACGGCTTCTCTACCCATTTACTGTTTTAGTCTAACTTCACTAACTTTGTGGCTTGTGCATCCTGAAATATATCATGACCAAGCAATGTACTGTACTTCCTTGTTTCAGTGTTACTACAACTGAGTGCCACTCTTCCTTGTAGCACGGTATAGTTTATAGTCTTTAGTGATAATAAATACTTTACCTTGGCTTGTCTATCAGTTGTTAATCCCTTTGTAAAATACAGTATGAAATGAATGTCATGTGGTATTACTGACAATCACACATATCAGTTATTCACAGCAAATTATTTAAGTCAAATATAACTACTTACATAAAGTTATCAATGTGAGAATGTCACTTAGGTTGTCTTACTAGATGTACAGTACCTGCATTATATTATGAAGTTATACAATAGATGAAATAAATACAAGTAGAGTACAATATAATAGTAGGGCCTAACACATTGTTTTCCAACATGACTATTCCATTATTAGTTTAGAACAAAAAGTTAGTAAAAAAAAGAGGAATGCTGAAATACATAATTATACAATATAATTTTATGAGGAGACAAGCAATGATGACGTGCGAAGGGTAGAGGTTATGAGTAGCCTTATGCTTCCCTCTTGCTGCATGGGACATTCCAGTCAAGAACTCACCGCTATATATAAAATTAAAGTCTAATATAATATTTACTTTGTAGTATGCATTACAGAAACTGTGTGAAATTACCATAGATGGGGCTATATTACCTTAGATACTGAAATAATAATTATGATCATATGAGGATTAAGTAAGCACGATACATACTGTACACTAGTGATACGTAATTTTAGTGGTTATAATTATTACAAATTGACAAATGAAAGCTATGATCAGTATGAACGCATGATTTTACATGTACAACTTCCAAAGAAGAACTGATGGTTTATTAAAATTACCTTTGATGGCTACAACTATATCTTAAATTACCCTCATCTCGCTGCAAAAGTTATACATTTTCCATTATGCTTCTTCACTAACTACTCTCTATATACTACTATTAGTCATGTGGCAACAAAATATTGAGTATATATTTGGTACATAGAAACTTTTCATGACGTCATTGTCAAGCCCTTCTTGCGTCGTGATTGGCTCGGAGTGGCTGATACATCTAGCCGTTGATTGGCTGGCGGGGGGTATGGTGCGTAATAATGCCCCCCCATAGCCAAGGGTTAAGAAAATCTCATATTTAACCATTATATATTATCCGAGCTTATTCTTATTTATAATTTCATCATTATATTGCATGTATTGTTCACCATGATCCTGCTGGCAGGACAGGTCAGATGCAGTCGGGGTTAACAAGCTCCGCGGCGTCAGCCAGCGCTTGGGCTTATGGAGATAGAACAGCCTGTCCCGCCGGCATATTCCGAAACTGTTGTTAATTTCGGCACCATCTAAAATATCAGCCAATCAGGCGCCTTTCTCTCGTCATGACGTCACCTCCTATTAACCAATCACACTCCAAAATGTATGACGTAATAGCTTGATTTTATTGTTATAAGACATTGCACTTTTTCCCGGTAGTCATTATTTTCACTTCAATTTAATTTTTAGTTCAGTTTTTATTGGACTGACGCATTTTTTACTATAATGTTAATACTCTACCATTATTCCGTTTGTAACCAAAGAACCAAGTAAATATTTAATGAAATTAATGAGGTATGAAGAAATAAATGACTATTATATGTGAAATATCAGCCTCTCACGACTCACGAGCTTCCCTTGTGTCATGACGTCATATTTCGATTAACTAATGACTCGCGCTTATCCTCGTCGTGAAAAAATAACTAATATAAATACATTGCACTCCTTTACGACAGCTGTCATTTTTTCCATTATACAGTTATGAGCACTTATAAAGTATACATCTTTAGTTGAAGCTTTGAACAGTCCAATTCACCAACGAAGTACTGTAATTCCAATGGAGATCTTATTGTGCATTTATTTACGGTCTGTAAGTATTCCAAGCAAACCTAAATAGTTATTTGTGCTCGTTACTGTACCTCATTTACTACGTGAAATAATGGTGGGACGATTTTGATTGTAGATAACACTAAAAATAAATGACGGTAACTAAGGTCTGTCTTGTGTTGTCTCTCCCTTTGATTATACCCAACATCATGGAACATCGAAGTCCCACATTTTTGTGTGATTATTCAATCTCCTGGTAATTTGCACCAAGTCACCAACTGGCAACTGCACCGAGTACTGCGGTCTGTGCAGAGTTGCCAACTGGAATTTTCTTTAGGCGTTGATTGTTATTTATTTATTACTCTTTATTATGCCACGACTCTGAAATAATTAAAACCACCAAGAAATGCGCAACAAAAACACAGAAAAGCAACTGTCAAATGGGACTAAAGCCAAATTGTAAAAGCTATATTGTTCTATAAAGTGCCGAATCTAGCTCCAAAATTGACAAATTGGCAACTTTGGGTCTGTGGCGCATGCAGCAGATGCCAGATACGTCATGGCGGCAATTACTAAAAAAAAATTGGATCAGACCTCCATAGATCAGACATTATGTTCGAGAGTGCACTTCTTTGGCTGATATTTACGTATAATAATAATAACGCATTATAATAATCATTATTAGTATTACTATGCACAATAATAATTATTGGTGTAATCGTATACGTTGGAGTGAACGACGCTATGACGTCATACCTTTGGAAGAGTGTGATTGGTCAATCGGAGGTGACGTCATGATGAGAGAAAGGCGCCTGATTGGATGATAATTTAGATGGTGCCGAAATTAACAACAGTTTCGGAATATGCGTCCCGCCGGTGGGAGACGACTCTTGCCTGTCTCCGCTTTAGCCACTCACGTTTGACTCATGTTTTTTTAATGGGGAGGGCATCCCCTTCCTAGTGTGATGAGTGTCTGGTCCTTTTGACAGTGCTGCATCTTCTTGTGGAGTGTCCCAGCCTTGGGAACCTTCGTCTTATTATTATAAGGCGCCTCTCCGAGTACCGAGTGGGGGACGACTCTTGTTACTGTCTCTCTCAAGTGCTCGGGGAGATGGCTTGTAGTGTGGAAGGGAGCACCCTCTCCTTTTTGAAGGAGGCTTGCCTCCTCTACAAATTGTAAGTTTTATGATATTCTTTAATAGCTAGTTCATTGTTTTTAATTTTGATTTGTTTATGTATTTTACTTAAGTTTATCGTGTTATTTTAGAAAAAAATTGCTTTTTTGTTTATATGTCCTTTTAATCATGCTTCCTATTCCTTCCGGGGGTAATGAAGCCTACCTATATTGTATGTACAGTACATATTTTATTAATGATATAGATGACCTTTTTTAAAATCCTTGGAAGTCAATATTATGTTGGACGGTATAATATATTATGACCGTAGCTGCTTCACTGCCAGATGCGTAATTGCATCTATTAATCAATTCTCTTTATTTGGTTAGTGAGTGTTAGCCGTGTTACATGTGCTGACCTCTGAGAGGATATCTAAGGAACTTTTGAAAATTCGAGTCTTAAACTTTGCTTATGACTGGAGATGGTGATACAACAGATTAACATATAAGCTACTTATGTTTGGAAGGGTTGCTTTCCTCAAGTTTTAGTTTCTTTCTCTCTGTCTTATAGTCCAACCACTCTTAAAATGTTGTTTTGGTGGGGACGTGAGGGACCTTTCACCGTTTACAGGGTTGCCGCGAATTCTGATCTCTGACTGACAGAAAGGCGACCTGACATACCTTCACCTTAAGTCTGCCTCAGGACAATCTTTTAAGGGACACTGTACTGTAGTCAGAAAATTGGAGGTAAATGAGTCCTTCGATTATTGCCACGAAACACTACCTATATAGAAAGAGCTTGTTTCGTGGCATAGTCAGAAGGAATCAGAAGCCTCCAATTTTCATACATGATCACAGGGGCCTTAATCCTGGTCCAATCCTACACCATACCCAGACGCCAACTGGTGACCACGTACTTGCTTCACCGCCTCCCTCTTCGTCAATCAATCCCTTTTTTCTGTAATGATTATTTCCACTATTTTCACTTTTCTCCTCAGTATACTCTACTTTCTTCACTTTAAGCAAATGTTCTCGATTCTCCTTTTACTGAGGTTAGTTGCTGCGGCTGTTCTGCAAATAGCCTTGTTGACATCCTCCAACATTCCTCCATTCTCCTTCTCCTGTACAAAATACTGGCTTACTCTGAAGACAATTTCTTTGGCTTTACTATGAAGGTGGGAATTTCTTTGCTGAGCTGCCATCGTGACACAGTAAAGATGGAAAATGAAGAGTGGGAGCATGTTTTTATTGCAGGGGAAATTACCTCTGCTTGGGCCTTATGCTTGTGCTGACAGGCCCAACAGGACAGACAGTGGGAGCACTGACAGAAGTTTAAATATTCCCCTGCCCTGTTAATTACCTCCCAGGAGACACATGTACCTTATTCCAGGTGTAGAGAGTGATGGATATCGCCGCTCATGATAGTTTTAACATTTATTTTTATTAAGGAACGAGTACATATATCACTTCCATTTCTTCATAAAATAT
The DNA here is from genome assembly GCA_034508575.1 of Petrolisthes manimaculis. Lineage (NCBI taxonomy): Eukaryota > Metazoa > Arthropoda > Malacostraca > Decapoda > Porcellanidae > Petrolisthes > Petrolisthes manimaculis. The sequence goes on from JAWZYT010000373.1 coordinate 637,647, forward strand.
TATAAACACAATTGTTTCAGTACATACCCAACTTAGAACTATGACGAATGTCAACTAAAAGTAGCAACAAATTCGTAGCACCACTGTGAAATATGTATGCCACATTTCTATATTATTACATACAAATTTTGTATTATAAAGTTTATTTGTCATTGACATACTTAAGTATACTTAAGTATATATTATAACATGTTTTTTTTTATGTGTTCGGGTATTTTTCATTATATCACACAAGCTACGAATCGCTAGTTTAAGAAACGTGGCAGAACTGTAAACGGTGACAGGTCCCTGATGTCCCCACCAAAACCACATTTTAAGATTGGTTGGACTATAGTGTCCTTTATTTACATAAACTGATTCCATTTCATTTGTGGTGATATCAACTGGTGTGTTTATACATGTCTCGCCAAACCCACTTTCTGATATTAAGACAGAAATATTACCATCTTGATAACATACAGCCAGTGGAACATCTTGATCAGTGGGTATGAATAATTTCTTTTCGCTGCTCCTATGCAAATGTATTCATTGTGAGCATATTCTAATATTGCCTGATCAAATTTGTAAAATTGACATCCTCTGTATGAGTCAGAATGAGACCCTTTGCAATGAAAGCAATAGGGTGGATTCTAGCAGGGGTCTTTTGAAGGATGGGAACCTGAACATTCATACAAATCTCTAGAATGAATGACTTCTTTTGATGTGTTAAAAGATCGATGAACTGTAATTTTATATATAATGCCATTATCAGAAGAGATAAAGTTTACAGAAGTACCGTTTATTTTTTATTGCCGGCCTTAACAAAAATGTTCTTGACATATATCTTTACATTTCTGTGTTGTAATATGCCTACTTTATTTTCAAAGATATTTGTTCTTCGAAAAAAAAAATTAGAGTCCTTCTTGTACGAGGCTATAGCCAAATATTATTTGACGAGTCGTGAAATACCTTAGGGGAGTCTGACGGGTTGTCAGTCATATGGATGAAGTCGTATTCTTCATCCGCCAAATTCTTAGAGCTCCTTTACTTGTATGATATTAATGTACTATTAAAAGGTTGCTCTTCATATTTATCATGAGTTGCTTTTTCTTAATCATTGTCTATAAATATTATGAAGCCATTGATGTCTGAGCGATTATCATAATTAAAGCTTCATTTAAATTCTTGAAATAAATGGAATGGTGTATACGGTCATTCATAATCTGTATGATTATTAAAGCCATTAAACCATAGTACATACAAGTTGTGGTCAAAAATAATCATCCATAGAGGGGTAACTTACCTGAGAGTTTGACAGCTTCACAATGTGTTTTAGCTTATAGGCTTTCCATTATATAGGCTAAGTACCATCTTTTAATTAATTACAAGCATGCAGCTACACACTACTTAAAACAATAACATCATATATGAACGTGATCACATTGGAAAGTAACTTGTTTGAGATACCCATATGTAGATTATTATTATTGACCACGATTGTGTATATATATATATATATATATATATATATATATATATATATATATATATATATATATATATATATATGCAAATAAATCACTTGAGGCACGTGATCCGGGAATACGAGTAAATCCGCAAGGAAGGAAAGAAACACGTAATCCCAAGCGCTGTCGTGTATTCACATCTTCAGGGGAAATACAGAGTGAAGAAGAATTGTTGCCGAGAAACATCTTATATACCGGTACATTTAATAACTAACTGGCAAGCAGAAAGTATTGCCACTAAGAGTTCAAAGCAATACACACCCATATGGTGCTTACAAGGATTTACCTGATCCAACCCTTACCTGACCTGACATGACCTCTAAACCCAAGATTATTCTCAATCATTAAGATTAAGGAATAGCAGTTGGACTTATTTTCTTTACAATCTTGTCTATAATGAAACAATCCAACTTGTACATACTATTGTGTTTGATCAAACTTGCCTCTATGATGTTTGATCTATTTATGGATGAAAGACATGACAAGATTGACGAAGTATTATCCCAGTCAATACTATTATTATTATTATATCTCATATGACCAAACAAAGCATTAGATTCTTGTCCGGTCCAAACACTATATTTATGCTGTTTGACCTGTGGTTGAAAGGTCTTATCCAGTTTTTCCTATATAGAACAATGTCATATTACATCCTTTACAAGGCACTTTGTAGATACACACACATGAGGAATTGGGTGAATTATTTATCAACATTTTCCCTAACCCAACCTAACCTAACCTAACCAAGAGAGGTGAGAAATTATCCTTGGGGAGGTAAGAGATGAGTAGAATCTTTAATAAACATACGAAAATACACCCAGGTATATACTGCCATTCGTGTCAATTATTGACATAATTAAAAGTTAGATCAAATTTTGAATATTATGATGTACAGTCGGCAAAAAAAAGTAATGGAACCACCCCTTTTGCCAGTGCTATGTAGAGTTGGTAAGCCTGTTCCACTGGTGATAATACATATTGTATACTAATTGTATACTTATTTTATACTCATTGTATAATACTACAGTTATAATATGTGTTATGAATAGGTGTATTATTGGTGTATATTGGTGTATAATGGGTGTATTATTGTCCCTGTATAGATACACTTGGACTGACTTAGTAGGTGTACCAACCCTACTGTGATAAAAATTCTAAAATTAATGTAGGGTTGGTTCCATTACTTTTTTTGCCGACTGTACATACCACAAAAACAACCTAGGTTACATTATTGTATACTTTATTCGTATTGTATTAAATGGTATTGTCAAGCACTAAACGTTGTGAAATACTTACATAGTAACTGCTTCATAATCATGAACCAAAATGTTCTTCAATAAATGAAGCAAATGTTAATACCTTCATACAGCCAGGTGTTCATGGAGGAGGCTTGTTGTGTGGGAGGGAGCACCCTCTACTTTGTGGAGGAAGCTGGTCTCCTCCACAAATTGTGAATTTTATTATTTAAATTTATGGCTTCTCTTATTTAGATAGTTTTTTTTTTTTTTTTACTTAAATTAAATAGGTTATTATAGTAAAATGAGAGTTTTAGTTGATATGTCTTCTTAGTCATGCTGCTTCCCAGTTTTGGGGTAATGAATCCTGGATAATATGGGTATATATTTTATTAATGATATATATGACCATTTATATTATCTTGGTCAGTATATGACCCTAGCTGTTGCACCGCCAGATGTCTAATGGCATCTATCGATCAATCAATCAATCTTTCTTGTTCTATCTTAAAATATATACCTCATAGTAAACGGGTATCACTCATTAATTAAATGGCCCAGTGTGTGATGCCATGGAAGGAACTTGTTTCGTGGCATGATCAGGAAGAATCAGAAACCTCCATTAATTCTCTTACACTATCACAGGTCCTTCATGTACTGCCACAATCAAATATCCACCTACACTTTCTTTTCATCGTAGTAAATATCTTGATGATAAAGAACAACACATGTATGATTTTGCAGCACCTCATAATAATAATAATTGTGAGGGTTGAGTTGACGTAAGTTGTTCTATGATTATACTTTGATGTGATACTGATTTATTTGCACGATGGAAGAACAGTGTTCGTGGTTATTTGATTGTGGCTGTACACTTGATTACCACTTGATGATTTCTTTCGTTTTCTATGCTTTACATCACCTTTAAACATATTAAGTTTACTTTTTTTCTGCATTTCAGAATGTCATATTTCCTTTGAACACAGTATTCAATACAATATAAAATTGTTAAAGAAAATAAAAATTTGGATAATCCTTGGAAACGTTCCTCCTAACGAAATTTAATGAAAATCAATAATCATATAGATAACATAATGTACAACACCATAATGAAGATTTCAGTTGTCGGTCGCATCTGATTTCGTCACAATATGCAATTTCATGTATTCTCTCTCTGATTTTTTCTAAATCCAAAATGTCAATAAACAATATGGCTGAACCCATGATAGTCACCATATTAGCATGATACATAACAAAGTACAAATCCGTCATTGAAACACTATATTATATACTGAGGTTACACAACTGTAGCTGAAATTTCGTTCAAGATGGTTAATTGCTTTCTGTCACCAAATGAGATTTCGTAAACAATTTACCCTAAATATTCACAAGAATGACCTTACATCATATCAAACGTTAAAAAACTACCCTTATCTATCAACAATAGTACATTTTGGGTAGGCATTGAACCGAAGATACTATGTCATTCTTACGTATCTGTATTTGTAATACTCAAACCATTATTCCTATGTATTATAACCATATTAGCATTATTCTATACTATTTTTACATTATTTTTATTCATCATACTCATTATTCCCTTTATTCCTACTTATTATTTATTTCCATACTTTACGACATTAAAGCTCTATATGTCAGGCCAGCTCAGCAAAGGTGAAGAAGAAAGCCGACTCATTGTAACATCTTGCAATCCTGGCGTCTGTCAGCTCTACCTCCTCGAGTGAAACTGGGTGTTTAGACTGTGCATTTTTATACCTGTATGCTTCTGACTCCTGGGCCCTTTTTGATTTGTGCGTGCAACACAAATTTATTTTAGATAAAAAAAAGTGTGAACATTGTGAACAAAACACTACCTTGGACTAGGGCAAAAAAATTGTGGTGTTAGAAATATGTGTCTAAGTGTGGGTGGTTTCAAAATATTTACTAAGATAATTTTTTTGATAAGGTTCACATAGACATTGAAACACTTGTTTTGTTGTTAATATCTACCTAAGGGAGTGTTTACTTATAGGTTTGCGAAAAATTAACTCAAGTTGTCTGACAGCTCCATTTGTGACTGGGCCAGTTTTTGTCGGGAGGTCTTAATAGAGTGGAGTATTAAGAGACAGGGAAAGATTGGTGGAGAAGGTATTATAGTGGAGATTGACGAAAGTAATTTCGGCAAATGAAAATATAATGTTGGTAAGACTGTGGAGGGCCAGTGGGTTTTTGGAGGAATATATCGGCAAACTAAGTCCTTCTTCATGGTTCCCGTGCCATCAAGAGACAAGGACACTCTACTAACTGTCAAGCAACTATAATGTCGGACTTTTGGCGTGCGTACAAGTGCTTGCAAGATGATGGGTTCACACATCCTACAGTTAACCACAGTGCTAACTTTGTTGATCCCTCATCTTTGGCCCACAAAAACAATATCGAAAGACTGTGGCGTTTAAGTCAAGAGAAAAGTACCACTTTTTGGCCAAAGAAACTAACACTTTGTGGGGTATCTGGCTCGATCCATGTTTCTGATGGCATATAAAGAGGACAAGAGATCTCATCAATTTTTCCGGGCTTTCGCAGCCTTGTACAACCTCCACAACCCTAATGCGTATATCTTCACTTTTTTTACCCATGCATCCGTCAACTTTCCCCTCTGTAAACATTCACTATTTGTGTATTTTTTGGGAGAGGGGATAATCTTGATATGTAAAAAAAAAAAATTCGTCGGAAATGCACACTAAAGAAAGATGCGAAGGTTAGGGCTAAAGGATGTGAACGTTAGGCCAGAAGGATACTAAAGTTAGGGCCGAAGGACACCGCGTTCTAGGTTAGGTCAGGATAGTTAGTGTGATTTCAAAAAGTTATTTCCATATTGTTTTATGATCAATTTATTATTTCTATTCTTGTGAATATATTCCCAAAATATATAAAATTCCCAAGATCTTAGGTATTTCCCCAAATATTGCGATTTCCCCCCCTAGATTTTAAAGAATCATTTCAAAATTTTTGGCTCGCATTTTCAAATTTCGACATTTATGGTTGCTCATTATTTCAAGACTTGGCTCGCATTTTTTATTTTCAACATTTATGGCTGATCATAATTTCAAAATTTGGCTTGGATTTTCAAAAGTCGATATTAATGGCTAATCATAATCTCAAAACTAGGCTCGGATTTTCAATTTTCGACATTTATAACTAATGAATTCACTATAAGAGTCAAACATGCTAATATACGCATTTTCCCCCACCCAAAATCCTGGATTCCCAGGCTCTCCCCCAAGATTGTATAGGTAGGAATAGGGTGGCAAAAGTATCAAAATACATAATTTCTGACAATCATTTAAACAAAAAACATCAAATCCTTCCATTTTAAGACGATTCTCTACCTACCAAAAATATATATATATAAATAAAAAATAAATAGATGGAGGCGTGATTCCAAAGATTTACCCAAATGTCATATTATAAACATGGATTTTAAAAGAAATTTTACAAGAATTTCGAAATATTTCTCCAGGCAATATTACATTTCTTATGAGACATAGATGTTGTATTGACTCAAGCACTAGGTTTCCATATTCTGTATGTGTTTCCATCCTCTATGAGTATCTACGCATCCCCGCACTCACCTGTCATGAAGTGAGTCTGCAGCTGCTGACTAGCTACTGGGCCTTGCACAGAGACCTACCGACGTCATTGCCGGGCCGCATATTAGTCAAGTCTGGAAGAGTATATTTCATAGGGAAAATTAGAGACAATCAGAGCTCGAGCTGGCTGTCTGAGCCTGAGTTGCAGCGTTACCATCTCTCTCGCTTTCAAACATGCATACATACACCCATACATCTCTCTCTCTCTCTTATGCACACACATACATCTCTCTCTCTCTCTCTCTCTCTCTCTTATACACACACATACATTCTCTCTTTCAAACACACACACATATTTCTCTCTCACACACACTATGTCTCTCTCACTATTATTATTATCTCACACACACATACACTATCTCTTTTTCACACACTGTCTCTCTTTCTCTTTCTTACAAACACACTGTCTCTCTTTCTCTCTCTTTGAAAGAGAGAATGTATGTGTGTGTATAAGAGAGCAAGAGAGAGAGAATGTATGTGTGTGTATGTATGCATGTTTGAAAGCGAGAGAGATGGTAACACTACAACTCAGGCTCAGACAGCCAGCTCGAGCTCTGATTGGCTCTAATTTTCCCTATGAAATATACTCGTCCAGACTTGACTAATATGCTGCCGGGCCCCTGTGCAACTCATTTACCTTTGGATTAGCTCCCAGTCCAGACACGCCTCCCTCCTGCTCTGCCAGCCACTTTGCCTTACCCCGCTGCACCCAATCACTCACCCACACAATAAAGTCTTCTCCAAGGAACGCACCAAGTATTCTCCAAGCAACACAACAAGCATTCTCCAAGCAACACTTACTCAACTCGGCCAAGCAAGACAGTGGAAGTCACCATCACCTGTGCTTGGGTCCACTCTGTTATACTCTGTGAATATTGTAGTATTGTAGTCTATTATACACCCTTGGGTAGTAACGACCTCCTGACGTTACAATGTTTTATAAGAAAATGAAATTTTACATTTTTTTTATAATTTTTGTTAATGAATATTTTAATGCAGCTCAGCAGGAGTCAAAGGAATGACTAAATGAACTGATAAAAACAATAAAATAAAATATACAAAGCTTTTTAATAGATAACTCACACGATCCTGTTCCATAGTGTATATCTTGTGACTCAATATTAACCATAAAATAAAATCCATTAAAGAAACTTTAGCAGAATTACCTATCTTTACACCAGGCAATAGCTTAATTAAGGTTTTTACAAGCTATTATTATTTAAAATATTATTTGATTTTTTTTTATTGATAATCAGCTTGTATTTTAATGGAGGCAGCAGATCAGGAAGAATCGGATAATAATATTAAATAAAGAGCTCCAAAAATATCGAGAAACATAATCTCCTAAGCAACTCTTTTTACCGTACACAAATAATTGTTAACCTTTTCTCCTGGTTATCTAAATTTTTACAAATAACTTGTCTCTATAAGCAGAAGGATTATTCAAACACACAAATTTGATTTTATATCTAGTTTAATTATTGTTTGGATCTAGTTTAATGTTTTTATTAAAGTCTGATTTTACAGATAGTTAATTAAATGTACTTTACAATACCTTATTATCTGTTACACATCCATTGCTAGAGCAGATGAGAATCTCCACAAGCAAACCTAGGAGTGACACAATGGAGCCGAGGAACAGTAGGTAGAAGGCACCTTGTAGATGGTCCAGCCCTAACACCAAATGCCCGTCTTCACTCTTCAAGTAAAGAAAAAGATTAACTAATTGGAAGCTTCAAATTAGTAGCCACAGAAAGTTTTATTCATAATATTTCATAATCACACAGCTTGTCTTCCCACCATTCTAGTGTTGAACAGTTGTGCAGTTGTGGACAAATGAAACTGACACACTTACAATGTGCCCCTCGTTGAGCATATACATAGGGTAGGACTGGTCTCTACACATGTCGCCTCATCCTACCATAATTATTATGGTCAATAAGGAGCCCGCTTGAAATGTGTTCGATTCATGTGTCTGCAACTTTACTTCTACTTATGCTTCACAGTATAATATTATACAGCAATTTACACTGTTGTCAACTATGCGTGCATGGTAAGTACTGTAGAAGAGAAGCATAATGAAAAAAGAAGATTTTTGGCTTTATCCCATTCGACTCATATCTTCTTTGTCTTCTTTATCTTACGCATTATTAACCCGCCTATATGCAGAGTCTGCGTTCCGGACTATACGCCTCTATTCTGCTCTATCCACGTACTCGTCACCTGTCAACTCCTCTCTCAGATCCCTTAAACGCTATCCATCCACCTCCTCTTGGGTCATCCTCTACCTCCCTCCGCCTCCATCGCCATCACTCTTTTCCACACGTAGTCTTCCTCTCTTCTCATCACATGCACATACCACTGTAATCTCTTTTGTATTGTATGTCACCTTAACCGTGCCTCGAATTCTCTCATTCCTTATCCTGTGACTCCTGTCTATTATCTTTGTAACCCCACACACCCACCTCAGTATCTTTATCTCAGCCACATTCAACTTCTCCTGCACCTATTTTGATGCCCAAGTTTCTGCACCGTATAGCATCGCTGGTCTTACCGCTGTTTTATACACCTTCCCGTTTACCTTCATATTTAATTTCCTATCACACAGTACCCCAGACAGATTTCTCCAATTTATCCAACCGCTCCGAATTCCATGAGAAATCTCTGCATTCCTCTCACTCTCCCTTTACTCTCACTATTTTTCCTGTTTTCTTCTCACTCTCCCTTCACTCTCACTATTCTTTCTGTCTTCTTCTCACTCCACTCTCACTCCACTCTCATTATTATTTCTGTCTTCCTCTCACTCCACTCTCACTCCTCTCACTCCACTCTCCCTTCACTCTCACTATTCTTTCCACTCTTCCTCTCACTCTCACTCCCCTCACTCCACTCTCACTATTCTTTCTGTCTTCCTCTCACACTCTCCCTCCACTCTTACTCTCACTATTCTTCCTATCTTCCTCTCACTTTCCCTCCACTCATACTTTCACTATTCTTCCTATCTTCCTCTCACTCTCCTTCCACTCTCACTCTCACTCCACTCTCACTACTTTTTTCTTTCCTCCCTTTACTCTCCCACCACCCTCACAATTTTTTTCTGTCTTCCTCTCCCTCTCCCTCCACTCTCTTACGTATTAATAACAGTAATAATACGTGTTATGAATAGGTGTATTATTGTCCCTGTGCAAGGATACTTGGGCTGACTTAGCAGGCATACCAACCGTACCGTGATAAATATTCTAAAATTAATGAAAGGGTGGTTCCAACACTTTTTTTGCAGAGTGTACTTACGGCGGGGTCACACGAGTCATATTTTCATTAAATTTTCACCGTCAATTCTATTATTCACCGTCAAGTTTAACTGAGCCTGGTCACACGAGCTAATCGAGATTTGAGCATATTTCGTCAATTCGGTGCTTGGTTTTGTGGTACAGCTTATTTTCTGCACCCTACAAATATTTTTTAATGAATATATATAAAATTAATCTATTTCAACGATCGGCGTCCGTGATTAGTTGATCTGATAATGTTCGTTTAACCCCTAAGCTCCGGTTAAGAGTAAGCTTGCCTCTAGTTTTCGGGCCGATGGCAGCGGCAAAATTCCTCGATTTCCTCTATACTCACAACTCTCTCACTCTTAACCTATATAGTGTACTGACTTCAAAATTGTTTCTTACTTACCTTCAACTTTTCCTCTATCGAATGGTACCATCTAGAAAGCTCTACGATGTAGTTACGAAGATAGGGCGAATTGAAATAGACCATGTTTGCGCGCGAATCGCCACTGTGTTTGACTCGTACGCATGACTGCGGCTATTGTTCAATTGCCAGCAAAACTCCTTTGTTTACTCACTCTTATTACTTCGATTATGTATCGTATGTCATGATTACAACACTAAAAATAGTATGAACACTTGTAAGAATATATCATCGTGTAACTGTCACGTAGAAAATTATAAACAAACTGATTTGTACCGTAGGAAACACGTATATTTACCATCACTCGCACCTGCCTGGGCGTGTTTGTGGTGTTGTTTTCTTATTACTATGATTATGTATCGTGTGTCATGATCAGAACACTAAAAAATTATTTGTAACCTTGTAGGAATATCATGGTGTCACTGTCACATACAAATATTCACTACGAGGAATTTTGATGCTACGGCAGGGACCCCCCCCCCCCCCGATCTGCAGGGGTTAAAGCATGTTATCTTTTGTCATTTTGATTATTTTTTAACAAGATTCAATACAATTTGAAAATCTAACGCCTGTAATAGCATCAAGCAGTAAGTAAAGAAATTAAGGATAACGACTAAGTCACAGCTACGACGGAAGAACGAACACAGTATTGGCAGGAAAACGAACAACACTTACCCCTCCCGTCGGTTAGTAGCTTCTAAGTTCTAAGTTTTTACTTTATTTAGGTAAGTTTCTTTCTTTGTAGGCGTGTCACTGTGTTGAAGCAAAGAGTTATCAGAGGTCTGAGTTCACAGTACTTTTTTGTTATTTGTGATAACAGAACAATACAGCAGTAGGATTTGAGGGGTTAAATATGTTGCTGTCTTTAATTAACTTTATTTGTTTTCCGCCTGGAGGGTATTCCACAGCAATTTTCTGCTGCATCATTTTAGTCAATTTTTGTCAATTCAACAGCACACATGTATTTTAATATAATTTTCTAGGCTTAATAACATTACAGATGGATCATCAACGGCCATTTTTGTTCTCAATATCGTCAATACAAGACGAGCATGATCGTGTCGTAAAAATTGACGAAATTTCGTCTATTTCAGCCGAGATTTAACCGAGTTGATATTGATGGTGAAAATTTAACGGGAAAATTACTCTTGTGAACGTGTCTTTAGTCTTTCTTCTTGCTACTGTGTTCCACTCCTATATCCTTGTAGTGTTGCCATGTGCTCCACTCCTATGTAGTCTATTCTTAGTTTAATCCTCGGCTAATCCCTGGTTGATCCGGACCCTACCTAGACCATACCAAATAGGATTGCCACTCTACCATTAGACTCGCCAGGACCAGCACTACACTCGTGAAACCACCACCAGCAGTAACCCACAGCAGTAGCAGCAGAAGTAGAAGCAGAAGTTCTACTGGCACGCTGTCGTCTCTCACCTACGATACGCCTCGCCGCCACGCTCTGTTCTGACTGTCCTGCGTGGCTCCTGCCCTTCTCGTATTGCCAATAAACTGTCTTCTTTCTCTCGTCATTATTTTCCCGCTTCTATGCGGGGTCGACGTTTTTAATAAGCCGCCACCAACCAGTACGGTCCAGAACTTCGTCTCCCATCAATCCCTTCTCTCTCAGATCGTATCTCACGCTGTCCATCCATTTCCGCTTTGGTCTTCCCCTACTTCTTCTATCCTGCACTTCCATTTCCATCACCCTTCTCCCCACATAATCCTCTTCCCTCCTCATCACATGTCCATACCATTGAAGCCTTCTCTTTTGCACCTTCCTCAAAATTTCCGTCACTTTTACTGTACCCCTAATTCTTTCATTCCTTATCTTGTCCATCCGCACATAAACCTCAACATTCTCATTTCTGCCACATCAAGTCTCTTTTCTTGCATTTTCTTTGAAGCCCACGTCTCCGCACCATACATCATTGCCGGTCTCACCACCGTCTTGTACATCTTACCTTTCGCTCTTACGTTTATTCTTTTGTCACATACCACACCCGACATCCTTTTCCAATCGTTCCATCCCGCCTGTACTTTATGTGTAATTTCCGAATCCAGCTCTCCGTTTTCCGCCACTGTCGATCAAAGATATTTAAAATGTTCCACTCTTTTTAGATTATTTCCTTGTATGGTAACATTCCCCGCACTTTCATCCATAAAACTAAGGTACTGCGTCTTCGCCCTACTGATCTTTAACCCTCTGTCTTCTAAAACTCTTCTCCAGTACTCCACTTTTTGTTTTACCTCTTCTCTAGTGTTGCAACAAAGAACTATGTCATCTGCAAACAACATGCACCACGGGGCCTGGTCTTTTACCCCTTCTGTAAACACATCCATTATGAGGTCGAACAAATATGGGTTCAGCGACGACCCCTGGTGTAACCCCACACGTACGGAGAACCATCTTGTTAATCCTACGCTACTTCGTACTCTAGTTCTAACCCCTTCGTACATGTCCATCACCAGCCTGATATATTTTTCTGGCACCCCTTTAACTCTTAAACATTTCCACAATTCTTGTCGCAAATAAACTGTGCCTTGTATAAAAGAGTCTACTGTATACACCTTCTGGTAGTAGTGTACCCCCTAAATCAATACACCCCTATCCTCTAAAGCTCTTCTCCAATTTACTGCCTTGTGCTCGACTTCATCCCTGCTTGCCCTGCAAAGAACGATATAATTCACTCCAAGATCGCCAAAGCCTTTATCTTCTTGGCACTCTGTCATATGCTTACTCCAAGTCGATGAAAATGGCATGCATTCCGCTTCTTCTCTCGCGATGCTTTTCCAACCATTGTGTGAAAGCAAAAATAACATCCGTCGTTCTTGTACCCGGCATAAATCCAAACTACTCTTCACCAATCGATGTTTCTTCCCTTCTTAGCCTTCTCTCTATTATCCTCTCCCATAATTACATTGTCTGTGACAATAGCTTTATCCCTCTACAATTACCACCATCCTGGATGTTTCCCTTCCCTTTGTAAATAGGTATAATGATACTATCCCTCCACTGTTTCGGCATCCTCTCCTGCTCGTAGGTCCTTCTCTCAGGTCCAAAAGCATATCTATCCCTTCCTCGCCTAAACTTTTCCACGCCTCTACTGGGATGTTATCCGGTCCTGTCGATTTCGCATTTTTCATCTTCTTCAATTCTTCTTTTACCTCAACTCTCCTTGCCACAGGGGTTAGCGCTTGATTTAGGACTCCATCCCCCAAAACAAACCTTGGGTTCTCCTTATTCAGCAAATGCCCAAAATATTATTCCCATCTCTACCGTATCTTCTCATTTTCATGTAATACCTCTCCGTTCTAATTTTCACCTGTCTTATATGAGTAAGATCCCTCGTTGATTTGTTCCTAGCCTTCGCAATTATAAAGATATTTTTTTCTCTCCAGTGTTTCCAGTTCTTCATAAAGATTATCCATCTCCCTTTCCTTAGCTTTAACCACCTCTTTTTTCGCCATTTTTATTAGCCTCCCTTACGTAAACGCAATCCTGTCTTTCTTGATGTTTCCTAACGCTTCTTCGCTTCCCTCTTTTCCTTTACTACCCACTGTACCTCATCATTCCACCACCAAGACTCTTTGTCTGGAGGGGAGCCCTTATCTAATGTTAAACTTAGCACCTCCTTCCCCGCCTTTATTATCACCTTACTGTTCCAATCCCACCACTCCTGCACTCCATCCGGCACCCTTGCTTCCTGCATCACTTTAATATTAAATTCTTGTCTCAGACCTTCCTCCTTCAGTTTCCACCATTTGATCCCTGGAGTTTTCCTCACTCTCCTCCTTTTCTTTCCCTCCTTTATCTCCAAATCCAGCACAACCAATTTGTGTTGTGGCAACACCTGCTCTTTATAAACGACCATACAGTCCTTCACCATCTTCAAATCCCTTCTCTTACACAACAGAAAATCAACTTGATTTTCCCTCCCTCCACTTTTATAGGTCGCATAATGGGAAGCCCTCTTGTTGAAGAAGCTGTTACAAATAGCCAGATCGAAAGACACCGCGAAATCAATGGTCCTCTCTCCCTCTTCGTTTCTTTTGACTCATATGTAGGTCATTAAGCCCTAAAGTCTGGGTGGAGTGATATCCCGCCTGCTTCGGAAATTCGGTGCAGCAGGATTTCTTGCTAGTACCAATTTCATGCCAATACTCTCGAATTGGACAGGATTTGTTTCTTTCAGCCTATAGCCTTGCCTGTCACAGTACTACAGCTCGGAAAACTCAGTTCCTTGACGACCGTAGTGATGGCAAAGCCTTGAGTCAATTTTTCCGCCCCATCCCAACCACTTGTGTTACTTTCTCTCCACGAGTGCAACCTCCACATATCCATCGCATTCCTGCAAGGTTATTAGACTCTGCGATTGCATGGGAACTGGATATTACTTTGTCATCAAATGATAGTGGCTTGTTTGGCACTCAGGCCAATATTCTTTTAGGCAAACGAGGTTGAAGGAAATGGCTTGTTCTGCATCTATGAGTTTTTTATTTATGCTTTCTATAGATCTTAAAGTTTTTTCTCTGTTCTTCACTTAGCTCGTGGATAAGTGAGGCAAAAGTTTTGTTTGTCAGGGAAAGTCGAAGTTTCGTTCAGTATGCTGAACATCTGGATGAAGTGGTGATTTTTTTTTATCACACATAATGTGGACATTAAGGCAGCATTATATATTTTCTTTCTGTTCTCCCTTCTTCCTCTCTCCTCTTCCCTGTAAGTTCCACTGCCGCCGGAGAAAATTGATGTAGTATTTGAGAAGCTGGTCCATGGTATTGTTCTGCTGGACCACACTTCCCTGATCTGGCAACGGGAAATGTGTTTGTGAAACAGGTCGAGACGAGGAGAGGCTAACATCCACCAGTCTAGTCTACAGTGACTGTAGGTGGTGGGTTGGTCAGTGGGCTGTTAGTCCTCCTCTTCCTCTTGTTAACCGTCTGTCATTCCCATCATCTTCCAGGTCCATGTTGTCAGTGGGGCCCTCTCTCAGTGTGGTGGTGGAGGAGGCGAAGCAGGGACTGGTGTCGGGGTCCTGAGTGTCCTCCTCCGTTCCAGAGTCCAGTTCGGAAAGCTCAGGATCCTGGCGGTGGCGGTGGTGGTGGTGGAAGTTCCTTCACGCTGTTCACCCGGTTGAGTTGGCGAGGCAGCATTAACCTACGACGGGGGTGGGCCGGAGGGGATGGTGGTGGTATGTCTGTTCTGCTCCACTCCCTGTCGTGCAGGCTTGCTGCATCGTTTCTTGGTGGTAATTGTAGTAGTGGTGGTAGGTGGTTGTAGATCAAGAGAAATGGATATTGGTGGCAAGCCATTTCTCCTGAAGTTGTCTAGGAGAAGGTCAGAGAGACGACCTAGTCCTTCTGCTGCTAAAGATGTGACTACCACCAAAGTGGAGGTGGTGCTGGGTACCTGTGGCGTATCAGAGGGTGTAGGAGGTTTGGTATTTATCCTGACGGTGCTTGTGAGGCGTCGTTTTCTGGAGAGTAGTATTTAAAGGTCTTGTGTCTGATTGTTTATGGAGGGTTGCAGGGATTCTATGTATATAGCTGTTCGTCAGTTATCCTGGCTACGCCGACACGTCAAGAAAATACCCCCTATATCGTCGTCAACTCACAGCCTAGAAGATGCCAGACCATATTCCAAGATGCTTTGAGTGACGGTGTAGCTGCTCTCCCCTGAGAGTGACGTGTATGAATAAGGTGTGAGTCATCTAGTGGGGCAGAAGAGAGGCTACGGTACCAACATCACCACGAACCTCCACTACCTCATCTGGTGCGACACCCAGTAATCTTGGAGCCTCGCAAGAGTCACGGGCAACTTAAAGCCCTACAGCCCCGAGGTTGAGGAATAGAAACAAAAATAAGGTAGGAGAGTCGTCTGCTGTCAGTTTCTTTGTCTAGTATGGTGGTGTGGTTTACGAGTGTTTCGTGTGTCAGAGCCTGATGGTCTTGGGTACGGTAATGGTCCTCAATTGCTCCTGACTGTAGGTGCATCGTTAGCCGACGAGACAGTAAAGTTTGTGTTTTACCAATATAGTTGTGAGGCTCCCAGTCCATACTGTTACAAATGTGTTAGTAAATTACATGGTTGCTGTTCGTCGGGCTCTTGGAGGTGGTAGGATGGTTGTGTATAGGCTCAAGTTTGAGGTTTTAGTGGACTTGTAATAAATTACAAGTTTGATTTCACTGTCTGGGTGGGTGAGGTACACATTTTACTTTAACATGTCTCTTAGGGTGGTCTCGTCAGTCTTGTAGTCGGTGGACACATAGTTGCATTAGTATAGTTTTATCTCACTGTTATGGTTGGCTATGTGGAATTCTCGTTGTACCATTTGTCTAGGTGTGTTTTCATGGTGTTTGAGACGTCTATGCTGCTGCCATGGCAGCCCTGCCCCCCCTCACCTAAGGAAGAATATGTATACCCATCACCCACCTGGAATAACCACTTTATATGAAAAAACTTCGACTTCCCCTAACAACAAAACTTTTGCCTCTTATCCATGATCCCCCTAACGGGAACCGCGTTGACGTGGAGGGGGAGCTTGTGTGTCTCTGAGACCTGACGAGCTAGACTAGAGGGGCTCCAGCCCCTGCTCTGCCCAGATTTCGGGGAGAGAGGGCTTCCCATGCTAGGAAGGTCGCTAGTAAGAGACCAGACTAAATGATTCCCCTCTTTCAGTTCTTCAACTATCACTCCTTTCTTTTTATTTCCTCCCTGCTTGCTGTCACACCTCTCTATCACCTTTTTCTGGCGCTATAGGACCTCGATGTTGCGGCGCCTAATATTCATCAATCAATCTTATCCATGAGCTAAGTGAAGAACAGAGAAAAACACTGTAAGATCTATAGAACATATAAATATAAAACTCATAAATGCAGAACAAGCCATTCACTTTAACCTCGTTTGCCTAAAAGAGAATATCCTGCCATATATATAAATGTATAATATTATATACCATGAAAATTTTCTAGATTGTATTCATGTTTTAAAGAAACTCAATGTACAGGTAGTTTTTAAATATGACAATACTATTCAGAAATCCCTAATCAGAAATAGCCCAGAAAGTGACTCAGGAATAATATATAAAATTCCCTGCCGAGATTGTGACCACTCTTATATTGGACAGTCTGGGAAGAATTTGAAAACTAGGATATCACAGCATAAATATAGCGTAAAAGCAGGTCAGCAGATTAGTGGATTGTTTCAACATAAAGCTAATAATAACCATTATATCAATTGGACAGAATGCAAGACTTTACTATGAAAGAAATGTGATTGAATCTTGTTTAATCTCTGGTACATATGAAAAAAATGTAAACATGAGCTATGGACATTTTAGGTGGGATAAAGTGTTAACAGAATTAATAATGAAGAAATTTCCACCAGACTAGACGGACAGGTGGGGTGAGGTGAGGTGAGGTGAGGTGAGGTCAGGTAAAACGGTGATTTGATTGGCTTGCCCACCACCCTTTGTACTCTGTATGCATATATACTCCAACTTGACTCCTATGTATTCATTCTGTCTGATGATGTAATATATCTATATATATATCTATATATATCTATATATCTATATATATATCTATATATATATATATATATATATATATATCTATATATATATATATATATATATATATATATATATATATATATATATATATATATATATATATCTATATATATATATATATATATATATATATATATATATATATATATATATATATTTGATATGTTTTTCATAGGATTTCAAAATTATGCATTAAATTGTGTTCATCTGCAATTCATATGCTATTAGAAACTAAGTGGTCTAGTTTTATACGGGTTTTATGGGCAGCTCTCTAGTCTCACATCTGCTGGCCAAGTGCTTTATCTCGAGAATAAGTTGCTAAATTTATTTTTGTGAATTGTGATTAACGTTTTTTTTTACGAAAAAAGCCTTTTCATTGTACAAAAAAAACTCATAGAAGTAAATCGGACGACATCTTGATTAAATAAGTGAAAACAATGCTACACTCATGGTTGAAAGTAAAGAAGAAAATAATAATAACAAAAAGAAATGCAGTTTGTTTTTAATCAAAATACTCAATGTGAGTGTAATAATATTTCTCAATCATAATTAATTGAGAATTGGTGCCACAGCAATTATAATAAATTACAAAATTTCAGTATTTCCATTCCCTGTATGGATCCAAATGCAAATTCATGGAATATACATACCTCAATTTCATCGCCATAATATATACCCCCAGTAAGTTTAGCAATCTGTCTATTGTCTTTAATTCGTTGGTTCATCACTTGGTCCACCCACAATGTAATTATTCCCCCAGCATCCAGTTGTTGAGTCAGTCTATTAAAACGGTGGTAAAATGGGGCACCTAATCTGAAACATGAAACAATAATATGATTTTCATATATATATATATATATATATATATATATATATATATATATATATATATATATATATAACCGGAATCTTTTGCCCGAAAATTTGGCAAATGCATGCTTTATTAATTCTGAAAAGAAAATACTTTATTGATGTGATATATATATTTTTTTTTAGTTTAGCGGTAATCGAGACATTTAATTAAGGGGGTGTGGGAGTAGGGGACAGGCTTAGGGGGTGCGGGAATATGGGGACAGGCTTGGGGTGGGTAGAAAGCCTGTCCCACTATTCCTGCACCCCCCTAACCCCCCAAGCCTATCCCCCTACTCCTGCAACCCCCCAAAACCCCCCGTTCAAATGTCACACATTTAAGGGGGTTTGGGAATGGTAATAGGGGGAAAGGCTTGAGGGGGTTTGGGGGGTTGCAGGAGTAGGTGGACAGACTTGGGGGGTTAGGGGGGTGCAGGAATAGTGGGACAGGCTTTCTACCCACACCAAGCCTGTCCCCTACTCCCACACCCGCTTAATTAAATGGCTTAATTACCGCTAAACTAAAAAAAAAAAAAAATCACATCAATAGAGTATTTTCTTTTCAGAATTAATAAAGCATGCATTTGCCTAATTATCGGGCAAAAAATTCCGGACACCCTGTATATATTCATTAGTAGTCACAAGTACACTTGAATTATATAATTGCAGAATAACTCGCAAGGAAAATAAAAAAAGGAATACCAAGCTTTCGTCTGTTTCTCAAGACATTTTCAGGGTAAGCTTGGTATTCGTTTTTCATTTTCCTTGCAAGTTTTTCTGCAAAAAAAATATATATATATATATATATATATATATATATATATATATATATATATATATATATATATATATATATATATATATATATATATATATATATATATATATATACATTAATCCGAAATTCTGTCTGTTTGTCCGGGATGCACGCCCTCATCCTTTTACGTAGAGTGAAAATATTTACATGAGTTTGATCGCTGAAACCTGGGGAGTGTTTTCACCCTATATTTTTTTTGTTTTTTTAATGATCAAAATGATGGGGGTTGTGGGGGATTCGAACCCCTGGATTAGTGAGCCATGGTCATGTCGCCTCCATCTATACATCCTCCATGGAGTCGAACCTCTTTAATATGATCTTAGGTCTTTTAATGCCCACAAGTACTTCAAAGGACGTAAAAATATGTTCACTTACCACTCTCTCATTCTCTTTTGTAGAAAGATCTTGAGATTATTTTTTTTTTCTCGGAGACGAAGGAAGATTAGTAATTTCAGTTTAGTGCAGTTTGAAAAGTTTAAAGTGAAAATTTCCCCTTGTTACAAGCCTCTAAAGTGAAGACATCTTTTCAAAATGGTAGAAGGCTCGTGTTGCATGAACATATCCTACAAAAAAAGTAAATATAATAAACAAATCCTCAATATTCTTCTTCTAAAAAAAAACTATAATGATGAAGCTTTGTATGTGTTAAAAATAGTTCCAAGTTATTTTCATTATTTTGCCCTAATTGAAGGTTATTTCTTAGGAGCACTTTAAAGTACGCTTGGTCAGTAGGCGCGAGAACCTGTGTACATATGGAAAATAGTTTGTGTGTGTATCATTTGCCCATGGCCAATCCTCCCCTCCCTTTTTCTTTCTTCCTCCCCCTCCCCTTCCCCTCCTCCTCTCCCCCTCCCTCCATTCCCCTTCTCCTCCTTCCCCCACCCCTCCCTCCTTTCAGGCAAATCAGAACTGTTGGGCTGACAACGGCACAAATACTTTCAATACTGGAGGAAGATCCACCCAATGAGCCAACTGACATTGTCCTAATCCCTAATATGGGGACAGGCTTGGGGTGGGTAGAAAGCCTGTCCCCCTATTCCTGCACCCCCCTAACCCCCCAAGCCTGTCCCCCTACTCCTGCAACCCCCCCCCCCCCCGATCAAATGTCACACATTTAAAGGGGTGCGGGAATAGGGGGACAGGCTTGGGGGGGGGGTTGTTTTGGGGATTGCACGAGTAGGGGGACAGGCTTGGGGGGTTAGGGGGGTGCAGGAATATGGGGACAGGCTTTCTACCCACCCCAAGCCTGTCCCCATATTCCCGCACCCCCCAAGCCTGTCCCTTACTCCCACCCACCCTTAATTAAATGTCTCATTTACCGCTAAACTAAGAAAAAAAAAGATCACACCAATAGAGTATTTTCTTTTCAGAATTAATAAAGCATGCATATGCCAAATTTTCGGGTAAAAAATTCCGGACACCCTGTTTAAAAGGTGGGTATAAATGAGGCCTGTAGTCTACTTCTCCCTTAAGACCTGACGGTATATATATATATATATATATATATATATATATATATATATATATATATACAGTGTTGGCGGTTAGAAATGGCGCGAGATGACGTGAAGTCCGGCGTACTGCCATATACCATAATTTCCGTGTGCTACTCTCTGTAGGCTAATATTATATGGGATTGTAGAAAGTAGCGTAATCTGGCAACTCTACTCTAAGCTTTGTATGGGAAATTTAAACAATATAACGTGATAGTGCTTCCTTATGCTCTCAGTGGGGGGGATCCTGCAGCTCCTAATTACCCTAGTTTTTTGTGTGTATTGGTTCACTATTCCCTCCAGTTACTAATTATTATGGGTCCAAAGAAAAGACTCAAAGAACCTGACATTGCAGCTATCTGTGCTCTAGCCAAGGACAATAAAACTAACCAAGAAATCTCAGCTAACACAGTATTATCAATAAGAACAGTACAGAGGTGAACAAAAAAATTCCGTGCGGGCGGGAGTGACTCTATCCCACCACCATACAAACCACCAGGACGTAAACGGAAAGTGACTGAGAGGACTTTGAGAGTTATTGGTAGACAGCTGGAGGTCCAACCTCGCATCACAAGCCGAGAATTAAAGACTAAGAACCCAGATATGCTGGCTGGAGTGGCTGACAGGATAGTGCGGGATTATTTCAAACGCGACTTGGGTTACAGGTGTTGCCGCGCAGTACATAAACCCTGGTTAACTGTTGTACATCGCAAAAAAATATTAGCTTTTGCCTCTCAATATCATGACTGGGGTATTGATGAGTGGCGAAAGGTGTTGTGGTCGGATGAATCCACTTTTGAAGTTACAGATAACTAGAAAAATCGAGTGTACCGCCGACGTGGTAGTGATTCCCATGATC
This sequence comes from Petrolisthes manimaculis, assembly GCA_034508575.1. Lineage (NCBI taxonomy): Eukaryota > Metazoa > Arthropoda > Malacostraca > Decapoda > Porcellanidae > Petrolisthes > Petrolisthes manimaculis. Next base: position 659,323 of record JAWZYT010000373.1, read on the forward strand.
CCAGATATCTTAACCACACAGTAAAACATCCCGATTCATTGATGGTGTGGCCTGTTTTTCGTACTATGGTGTGGGAAAGTTGGTATTTTTACCTAAGAATGTTCGTATGAATAAAGATAATTACTTTGAACTCATACTTGATGAGCTAGACGAGTATATGGAGAAAGGCAACGCAGATTATTTTATGCAAGATGGTGCTCCTTGCCATACCGCTCATTTAATTACCAATTGGTTTGAATTCTGTGGTATTACTCTCCTAAAACCTTAGCCAGCAAATTCACCAGACTTAAACCCAATCGAAAATTTATGGGCGTATATTAAATGGCAATTAAAGGATGGTGACACATCTTCACTTCCACGCCTTCAAGCAGCCATACAAGATATCTGGGACAATATTAACTTGGAATACCTTCATAATTTGGCTGACTTCCTTCCCAAACGACTCAACATGTTAAAAAATAATCGAGGGTACCCTATTAGATACTAATTTAGGTGAGTATCCTCATTAAAACTATTTTCACACAGACCATTTTCCCCTCATCAGTAAGAACAGGTTGTTTACGTCATCGCGACATTTCTAACCGCCAGCACTGTACATATATATATATATATATATATATATATATATATATATATATATATATATATATATATATATATATATATATATATATATATATATATATATATATATATATATATTACATCCTTTACAAGGTACTTTGTAGATACAACCCCATGAGGAATTGGGTCAATTTTTGATCCACTTTCGTGTGTTATCATTGCAAACGGGCAAATGTGGGCAAATTTATCACTGTAGGGTAAAATCAGTAATTTCTTATGGTCGCACCTATCTGGTGGCAATATGAAGTTGCCCCAACCGTTCCCCGGAAACGTCAATCTCACTAATACCACACTCGCCCCAGACCAACATGACCTCCTTAACAAGGAACTAAATTGCCACTACATGACAAAACAACACCGGATATGACTGCTGATGGAAATCCTCCTATATGACATCCAGCACCTAGAGAAAGATAGCAATGTTACCTCCTCCATTGCCCTTTAACCTACTCTACTCGCAGTAGCAGCCAAGACGAGGGGAGCCCACCAGAGCAGACTACTATGTAAGAAGCACTTCACTGCCTCAAAACAATAACGGGAAAACCCCAACATCATCATCAGACGTGCAGATAAGGCCTTCTCCTTAGTTGTGCATGGGAGAGAGGAATACCTACAAAAATTGGACAACATATTAATTAAACTACACCAGTAAATTTAAAAGGATTTCACGCAACACCACCAACGATATCAAGCGCAGGGCCAACATCACCATCTCTGCCAGTAACGCAAAAGCTGGGGGAGTTCATTTGAAAAAAACTTGTGGGAGAATATGCACCTGGTTACGTCTATGGCACAGTAAAAACGAATAAACCCGGTAACCCCCTCGGACTTATCATCTCCCAGATACCGACTGACATCTACTAACTTGACAAGTCTCATAACAATTTACCCTACATGCCCAGCAAATTCAGCCTCCATTCTGCCACAGATTTTTTCCAGATCCTCCGCGATTCTTCCAAAGTGAATAACCATATCATCGCCTCCCTGGAAGTCGAGAGTCTGTTCACTAATGTAACAGTGGATATGACGCTTGTACATGTCATCATCTGTGCGTACACTCTGATGCACTCTCTTTTCTCCCCTACTTCCACAGTTTGGGGATTTTATGGCTGGTGATTGATAGGTTCCCAGGTATCCCTGCACAATTGACCGCCTAAATTCACAATTTGTTAGTTTGCTATTGCCCCACACTTTATGAATCTGCCATGCATTTTGTAAACTTTCATCTCACTCTCACTCACATTTAGATTATGATTTTTCTGAAGAGCATATCTATTTGACTTGTCTACCAAATGCTTCACAAGTGACTTGTCAAAGCAAAGTTCAAAGCATTCAATAGGTGTGATAAAATCACCCAGAGCACCTTGTACTTGCACATATTGCTCAGAATCAGACCATTGAGGCAGTTCACAGTTAGCTTTCCAGAGTTTATCTTTCTTCCTAATTCTTGGTTGTCATCCACTCTTAGTATTATCATTTTCAGATTTTCCTGTCTCTCTAACACTTACTTCTATTTCACATTCTGATACTAGTTGTGGTGCCGTAAGGTGGTTCAAATTTCTTGTATCATCATCATCAGAATCATCATCTGTTTCTGCTCCATCTTTTGGAGGAAAAATTACTATTTTCTCTATGTCTTTGCCTCTGATTTCCTCATTTTCATCTTTGAATTCCTGATTCTCATTGTCATTGGTCTCCAGTATCTGAAGAATCTCATCAATGTTCAGACGGAAAATAAATACATCCATAAATATGTATATAGTAATGTGTAAAATAAAGTAATAATTGCAGTAGAAGTTACCATATCCACAAATGCAGTACTGTACATACAATCAAACACTAACCATTGATAAAACAATGACATAACAAATATTCTCCATTATTTTTACTATTGTAGCACAGAGGTTTCAATATACAGTAGTTCGCTGGTGCTCAGTGTCACCTGTAGGTGACAGGCCAAATATATGTTGTAATAACAATGAGACCAGTAACCATATTGTTATATAGACGGTTTTCCTTTAAAAATGCATCTATTTAGGATGTTCTACAACGGCACTGAACTTTCTAACTCACCTCTTTACTCTTTTGGAAGCCATTATGCTGAAGGTACTTGAAATTTTGGTAAAAAGTCATCACAGCACCCAATTCTTGTAGAGAATACAAATGTAACCAAAGGTGCAAGCCGAGTATATCAAAGAAAATGGGAATGATACAGCTCCACAGAAAATAAAAAATAAATCGGTAACTCATATAAATATAGAATTTATATGCACACAAACTTCTGTCACCTGGAGGTGACACTGAGCTTTCACGGGTTAATTAAACTAACTGCTCATTTGTTTTTTAATGTAAGCTGTATTCTTTTCTTCAGATTAGATTCATGGGGCTGGGGTCCTCGGATTGATAGAATGTTTTCATTCTCTCCCAGATTTGTCTCTGATCTATTTTTAATAATAATAATACACAGAGAAATTACAGTCAATAAATAAAACACGGTCGTAAAATGTTTATGCAGAATATAAAAAATAGTGAACAAGTTTAAATACCGAAATAACTCTGTGATAAAAGGGCTCGGCATGACCAGAAAAGCTTAGTTTAGTACCTTAAACTTGGGAGATAGAAAAAGATTTAGAAAAGAAGACAATGAAACAGGATGCAAGATATGTGGAACAGATCCAGAAAACTGTACTGGCTATGTTGCAGAAAGGAGAATGATTGGAAAACTGCAACAACCTTATATCGAATGCAAGGATAACATCATTGGAGGTCTATTATTTGACAAAGGACAATTTTTAGACAATGTAAAAGAATATTTTTAAAGGAACTCAGCAACAAACAAACGACAGAAGAGGGGCCGTTATAAAGGCTCTCCCTAGACACCATCGCATCGCAGACGACATACTACACTGCCGGAGGAAAATGTATCTGTTTTCAGTTATTGTATGTTTGAAAAAGTATAGAAATACATTACATATTGTCTATCTATCTATCTATCTATTGCCCAACGCCTCAATCCCCGAAGGGGTGTCCACAAATGAATCGCCTCCATGAACCCCTGTTCCCCGTTAACTGGCGTCCTTCCTCCCACGCAATGCCACTCTCACTCATATACCTCTCAACCCCATCCCTCCACCTCATTTCTCAATTTCTCCAAAGGTTGGACTTTTGCGTAAGTTTCGCCAGATTTACTCTACTGACAGTGTGGTCAGGAATTATTTTTATTCTTTTCTTTTGCCCCTTTTTCAGTATTGCCACTCTGTTCTTCTGTCTGCATCCGATTCAAATTTGAAGCTTCTTGACCGTGCTTTCAACCAGATTAGACTTTTACTTCCTGATCTCTATCTAAGCATTAGGCATCATCAACTGGTTGGTTTTCTGGCCGATTTCTATAAAATTACTACTGATTCTGATTATCCTCTGCATTGTCTGCTCCCTGCTCCGTCACGACCGACTCGCGATACACATTATTCGTTGGGGTTGGGTGACCACTGTTTTTCGGTCGTCCGAGTGAATACTTCACAGTTCTCTTGTATCTTTTTTTCGATGGCAGTTAAGTTGTGGAACACTTTACCTCTTGACATCGTTAATACGAACAATTGCGAAATTTTTAATAGGCGATTGAATGTCTTTCTTCTGTCTCGTTGATATCTTATCATCTATATTTTCCTCGTCAGTGTTGTGCCGCCTGTTAGGCCCTGCTGTTTTTTTTAGGCTGCCTCCGTTTGGTTGTGGCCTTCTGGCGGGTCACCTTCACTGATCTCAATAATAACAATAATAATAACCAAACAGTTTCGGTGAACACTGCTATCTATCATCTTCAGTGGTCTAGAGTGAGGAAAGGAGTGACACAGATAGTACAAAGGCTTGAACTTATAGACAGTTTGTGGAGGGGGAAGAGAAGGTGTCGGTGGGGGCAAATTAAGTGCTAATCCCCTTGGGCGGCCCCTGGGTGTGGGTGTGGTGAGGTGTGTGGTGTGTGGTGTGTGGTGAGAGAAGGGATATTTCCACCAAGGATCTCATTATTGGGTTAAATTTATACATTCCATCAATAAGGTTGAAATTGCGGTATTTTTCAATGCACATTGATTCAATAATATTACGTTTTCTAAAATAATTACTTTTGAACATTAGATGGCTACCTTGCCAATCAATTCTATGGTTGACTTCACAAACATGGTTAATAAAAGCATTATTTACATTACAAGTTTTAGTGGCATATTTGTTCCTTAATTCTAGTTTCTAAGTATTAACCATATTTGATCATCACGCCAGTGTGATTTTACCTCTATAACGATTTAACTGGTCTGGGGTGGGATCTTCAAAGCTTCGTAAGTTGGTGGCGCTACGATCAACTTTACGATCTCGTAGCCGCCATATTTGTTCGTGGCTTACGAAGATCGTAAGTTGGTATCTCCAACGCTTCGTAACCTTCTTCGTAGCTCACGATGATGTCTTCGTAGCGAGCGTCGCTGGCTGTTCCCGCCACCAAGCAGACTGATTTTCAGCCAATCACAATGAAGGAAACAAAATGTCCTTGATACTGTAAGCCAATCGTAGCGTAGTATCACAATGTCAACACATAAATATTGTCTCAGATTTCAACACTACCAGCTGATAGAGATGACAGTCACCAAGTTACATCAGACAGCAACAACAAAAGACAGGTAAGGGAATTATTATACTGTACTGTGTTGGTAAACATTAAACACAACAGTGTAGTTAAGGCAGCTTCCTTGGTATATATTTAATATCACGCCAATCACTAGTATGATATTGTATATAGCTGTGGTTAGGTTAGGTTTGGCTATGTTAGTTTAAGATAGGTTAGGTTATGTACTTTATATCAAAAACAAACAGCATAATACAAAAAGTTTACTGGCAGCTGCATGGTTGTCATGAAAATAAATCAAAGACATTGACTTGGAGGACATTATATTATTTTAACTTCTACTGTCACTGTTTTATTTCCTTTAAACCTGCCTACAGTAGTTTCTATGATAATATCAAAATCTATAAGTTACAGTTGACTGCCATTACCAAGTAACAGGCAGAATTATACAATATGTAGTGAAATCTGGCAAGTGCAATTTAATAACTTATACTTCAAACATTTTTATTGAAAGACAGATTAAGGAAATAAATTATATAAGCATTATTAATATTATGGATTTGGGTGTTGGCATGGGCACACATGGGTTGAAAGATGGGGGGAGTGTCCATTGCCTGATTTAGATACAGTACGGTACTATTTTAATAAAATAACCAGGTATTGTAATTTTTTCTGCTTTGTTATTGAATTATGTACCATTTTTCGTTATATTTCAGGTAGTGGCACTAGTGACACAAAGGCATTCACCTGAGGCTATGGCTCAAGTCATTGAAAAAGTGCAAGTGTTGGGTATTCCTGTGGACTCCAAGACCCAGGCAGTATGTACAGTATATAACAGTAAATAATGTCCTACTGTTCATCTAGGCTAGGAATATGGAAATCTTCCCTCATTGGCACTAGTGAAGTAATTACATTGAGAGTTTATATATATAAAACATGAATTTTGAGCAGCATTACCTCTCAATTTCATTCAAAGTTAAACAGTGCAAATCATAAGGCCTTAGTCCTAGGAATATATATACAAGATGTTCTCATATATCCATACCTTCAGTAATCACAGTACATGTACTGTACTGTACTGTGATTACACAATATACAAGAGTCAAGTACATAGTGATTTTTTATATTTTGTGTACCATATAAATAACTCCTGTTAGCAGCAGGTCCTATAGTCTTAAAAATTGGAGCCATATTAATATTAATCAAAACTAAATTTGTGATGCTTTGTTGGATTCCATATGTATCATATGAGTACTTTAACTAAGTAAAAAATTGCAGTACTGCTGCTGTACTTATATGTATGACTAATTATATACTGCTTTCTTTAGGTATGACTTTACAATATTAATTCATAACGATAATCCTTAATATTTCTCTAAAATTATATGAAAGTTGCTAATTTTCATAATTTCTCAGCTGCTGAAGAACACTTGGATGAAGGTGATATGGCTGACTCAAGACTGCCATCAAGGGCCCTTTACCTACACCTAACCAAGGACTGCCATCAAGGGTCCCTTCACCTACACCTGGGCCCAGTTGGCAGGACTTTGGGCCAGTTACAGTGGAAGACTGTGAGGTTTTGACTGGCGACAGCTTGCCGAAGCTGGTAGAACCTCTATCAAATGAGGAGCATTCATACCACAGCTCTGTAGCCTCAAGTCACCCTTCCTCTAGGTCTGCTAGAGGTGTGATAGCTTATCTGGAAGCTACGCTACCTCCAGATAAGATATACTAGTTTTCCATAAGACTATAAGGGATATTTGGATGGATCTTGCAGAAAATATAACAAAAATATCAGAAACTTTGGTGAACATTAAAAAGGCAATCGAGAAAAGGTGATTTGTTTTCACGTGTCTTTTTTTTTTTATATATATAATTAGTGTAGTTTAAGTTGTGTTATATTTTGTGACAGAGTTATTAGAGTGCAAGTATGGTTTTAGTTGTGTGGTTTGTGTGTAGGTTTCAATCTAAAGTATAGTCAACTTCTGCTTATGCTTATTTAAGAAATTATGTTATTTATTTTCATTATATATTTTATCTCTCAAATATAGCTTTTATTTTAGCATTCACATTTCATGTTAGATTTGTTATTCTTTCAGTAAAATCAACTTTTTTTCATGCATTTTTATCTTTGTCCAATAGTATTAATGAAGGTGAAAGTACCGGTACTTGAATAATTATTGTGTTCGGAGATTAACTATAAGGATATACTTATACTGTACTGTGGCTTTAATCTTGTATTTTAATAATTTCTCTGCCATATCTGTGATATGTCCAAGCAATGTGAAGAGTGACAAACAAGTACCGTAGTCATTATGGAATTGGTGTTTTTTGTTATCAGTCATTGTTGGAAAGTACATGAGTGAAACAGCTTTCCAATATCATAAATTTGCATGTTTTTACTCAGGTATATATGATGTAATGAACTGTGATTATGCAGGAAACTAATAGTACAAATAGCTAGGGAGGTATCATGGATTTCTGTAAACTTTATGTAAATAAAATGTATGTTTTTTTATAGTCTATTAAGAAAAACCAATACCAATCACATATTTGTTATTAGCTGTTGAAAAGCATTTATTTTAGAAAAAGACAAGTCTTATGTTATATGAAAACAGGTGAAAATTATCTATTAAATTATACTGTTCAATAAAATTGAGTTGGTAAGAAAGGTTCATGTACGGTACATGTTATTGAAACTTACATGATAATATTTGCAATAGTTAATTCTGAAACATAATTTTGCCCTAGATTCTGGAATATGGTCAACCTTTTATACATCCAGTATGTATCAGTAAGTATATAATTCCAGTTATTTAAATGTTACCAGCTCACACATCACTTCATACAAAGGACTATATATGGATTAAAGACTCATACTACATGGATTAAATTAGGTCTAACTATGCAATGAAGAATTTCTGCTTTGTTTGCAGGTAAATGGAAGCCAATTTCCTGCAATTAGTAAGTCACCATTATATCCTATTATTCATAATTAAACACTCCAAAGGTAATGATACACACACAAAATATTTGTAACTTTCTATTTCACAGTGCATCAGTTTAAATTGACACTTGCAGCTCCATTCTCCTAAGCTGCTGAATCTCCTCCTCTTGTTTATATTTACCGATAAATGACAATAACAACAACCATTATGTTGTCTATGTCAGCCGCGCCAAGTGTAAATAAACTCAAATCTCACTATTTACGGGTTGTTTATCGACTACGCGACCCTGCTATCAGCCTTACGAGTGCTTTTCAATCTTCATAGCGCTACGAACAAATATGGCGGATAATGGCGGCCGAAAACTCGCTTACGAAGCTTTGAAAATACGTTCTTAGCGGTTACGAACACCTTACGAACAAAGATGGCGCTACGATAATCGTAACTGCGCTTACGAAGCTTTGAAGATCCCACCCCTGGTCTTAACTTTACTTACGAAAAGTCCACAGATGGCAGACTACCCTTCCTGGACCTCATGGATGCTTACCACAACTCCGACTTTCAAACCAAAGCCTATACCAAGTCCACCAACAATGGACGATGCCTAAATGGTGACAGCATGTGCCTTAAAAGATACCTCCTATCCACCATCTCTGCCTACGTCAGGAGAACACTAACACACTGCACTAGTTGGAGAACACACACCAGGAACTGGAACATCTCACCCAAGTCCTGGATAACAATGGATACTACAACACAGATGTCTCATACACCATCAAAACCCACCTAGATAAGTGGTACAACGAGAATGACCCAGCCAAACACAACAGTGACCGACTACAAGACTGACGAGACCATCCTAAGAGACATAGTAAAGAAGAATGTACACCCCACCAACCCAGACAGTGAAATCAAACATGTAATTTATTAGAAGTCCCCTAAAACCTTGAACCTGATCCTTCACAACCAGCCTACCACTTCCAAGAGCCCGATGGACAGCAACTATTTGATTTACCAACACATTTGCAACAGTGTGGACTGGGAGCCTCACAACTATATTGGTAAAACACAAACTTCACTGTCTCGTCGGCTCACTATGCACCTCCAGTCAGGAGCCATTAAGGACCACTACTGTTCCCATGACCACCTAGCTCTGAAACGCGAAACACTCGTGAACCACACCACTATACTAGACAAAGAAACTGACAACAGACTACTCTCCTATCTAGAAGCTATATACATATAATCCCTACAACCCTCCATAAACAATCAGACACCAGACCATTAAATACTACTATCCAGAAAACGACACCTCACAAGCACCGTCAGGATAAACACCAGACACTTTACACCCACTGACACACCACAGGTACCCAGCACCACTTCCACCCCCCACCACCCAGACACCAGACACAGCGCCCGGATCAGGGGTAACCCGCCATCTACCAATCACTAGGTTGGCTGACATGGCTGCCTCGCTCCCTCTCACCTACTGAAGCAAATATTATATACACCTCACCCACCTGGAATCATGGGTGCTGATGGTATGTGGTATGTGGTATGATGGTATGATGGATAATGGTTAGCACACCTGCTTCGCAAGCGAGAGATCCTGGGTTCGATTTCCAGGTCAGTGGAATTGTTGGACAACTTTCCCAGCCCCCTATGTCCCTGTTCACCTAGCAGTAAGTAGGTACCCGGCTGTAAAAGCAAAGATAGCAACCCTGTAGGCTGGAGGAACATGTATTTATGTAATTACCACCATCATGAGTCGATAGGCATAAGCTCTAAATCTTCGAAATATTCCGGAATCAAGGGGGATTCTTCAACAAGCCATGGCCGGATCAACACCAGCAACTAACACCACCACATCCCCTGCCGACTTTCTTGTTGGCAGTATGAAGTGGTTTAACACTTGAAGGGCTATGGCCTTGTTACGAGCAGCAAAGAGGATTACTTCGTTCACAGGAAGGGCATCCTTCCTTCTCTCTACAGCCACCACCTCACCACCATCATTGGGAGAAGGAGAGGAGGTGACTCTCACTGTAGAGAAAAGGATGAAGGGCGTGGAGGCTACCACCCAAGCTGGATCTGATGGTGGGCAGGGTCTAGACTCACTAGGGAGGAAGAGGCTGACGCCCACCCACCGCAGCGACGGCAGCAGGCAGACATCATCACCATCTGCACCAAGACTGCTGCTGCCTTAGCTGCAAAAGGGCAAGGTTGTCTCTCTGACCTCCTCCTGGAAATCTTCAGGAGAAATGGCTTACCGCCATTAGCCATTCTCCTGATCTACAACCACCCATCACCACTACAACCACCACCACCACCACCAAAAACGAGGCAACAAGCCGGCATGACGGGGAAGGAGCTGAAATGACGCCCCACCGCCAGCCCTGTCGCCGGTTAATGCTGCCTCGCCCACTCAACCGTTAAAGCACCACCACCTGAGCCTTCCGAACTAGACTCCGAAACGGAGGAGAACACTCAGGACCCCGAGACCAGTCCCTGCTCCGCCTCCTCCACCACCACACTGAGAGAGGACCCCATTGACAAATTGGACCTGATGATGGGGAATGACAGACTGTAAAGCCCACTGACCAACCCACCACCCACAGTCACCGTGGACTGGTGGATGTCCGCCTCTCCTCGCCACGGCCTGTTTCACAAACACATCTCCCGTTGCCAAGACCCCGAGATATTTCAGATTAGGGAAGTCTGGTCCAGCAGAACAACACCACGGACCAGATTCTCAAATTCTACATCAATTGTCTCCGGCGGCAGTGAAACTTGCAGGGAAGAAAAGAGAGGATGAAGGGAGAAGAGAAAGAAAAAACATAATGCTGCCTTAATGCCCACACTATTGAAAAAAAAAACGAATCACGGGGGTACTGGTGGTGCAATGGTTAGTACACTCGCCTTGTAGGCGAGAGATCTCGAGTTCGATTCAGTGGAATTGTTGGACGATTTTCCCAGCCACCTATATCCTGTTCACCTAGAAGTAAGTAGGCTGGGGAAAGATGTGTTTATGTAACAAGACTGACTGCTTTAATGACCACCACCATGAGTCGATAGGCATAAAGCCTTCTTCTTTTTCCAAGCTCACGGTGACCACCTACCGACCAATCAAGGCCAAGCACGTCAGATAGCACCAGATAAATAGCGCTCCACCCACCCAACTGTCAACTGAAAGCACTTCTCTTCTGACACCACAGAGAAAAGAGCACACCATCACACCACTGAAAAAAGGATCAGAAATCCCGAAATCGCGTTCTGGTAAAACATGTAAGGGAAGGAAGAAGAAGAAACAGCTATGAAGAAGTCATCAACGACTACCACATGAACAGAAGACTATCCTACGCAACAAAAGGACCTGCTTAAGAAAATACACAACGCCAACCATGCTATCACTTTCAATAAAACACACACACACACACACATATATAAATATATATATATATATATATATATATATATATATATATATATATACAGTGCTGGCGGTTAGAAATGTTGCGGTGATGTAAACAACCTGTTCCTATTGATGAGGGAAAAATGGTCTGTGTGAAAATAGTTTTAATGAGGATACTCACCTAAATTAATAACTGATAGGGTACCCTCGATTCTTTTTTAACATGTTGAGTCGTTTGGGAAGGAAGTCAGCCAAATTATGAAGGTATTCCAAGTTAATATTGTCCCAGATATCTTGTATGACTGCTTGAAGGCGTGAAAGTGAAGATGTGTCACCATCCTTTAATTGCCATTTAATATACGCCCATAAGTTTTCGATTGGGTTTAAGTCTGGTGAATTTGCTGGCCAAGGTTTTAGGAGAGTAATACCACTGAATTCAAACCAATTGGTAATTAAATGAGCGGTATGGCAAGGAGCACCATCTTGCATAAAATAATCAGAGTTGCATTTCTCCATACACTCGTCTAGCTCATCAAGTATGAGTTCAAAGTAATTATCTTTATTCATACGAACATTCTTAGGTAAAAATACCAACTTTCCCACACTATAGTACGAAAAACAGGCACACACCATCAATGAATCAGGATGTTTTACTGTGTGGTTAAGATATCTGGGATCATGGGAATCACTACCACGTCGGCGGTACACTCGATTTTTCTGGTTATCTGTAACTTCAAAAGTGGATTCATCCGACCACAACACCTTTCGCCACTCATCAATACCCCAGTCATGATATTGAGAGGCAAAAGCTAATCTTTTCTTGCGATGAACAACAGTTAACCAGGGTTTATGTACTGCGCGGCAACGCCTGTAACCCAAGTCGCATTTGAAATAATCCCGCACTGTCCTGTCAGCCACTCCAGCCAGGAAATCTGGGTTCTTAGTCTTTAATTCTCTGCTTGTGATACGAGGTTGGACCTCCAGCTGTCTACCAATAACTCTCAAAGTCCTGACAGTCACTTTCCGTTTACACCCTGGTGGTGGTTTGTATGGTGGTGGGATAGAGTCACTCCCGCCCGCACAGAATTTTTTTGTCCACCTCTGTACTGTTCTTATTGATAATACTGTGTTAGCTGAGATTTCTTGGTTAGTTTTATTGTCCTTGGCTAGAGCACAGATAGCTGCAATGTCAGGTTCTTTGAGTCTTTTCTTTGGACCCATAATAATTAGTAACTGGAGGGAATAGTGAACCAATACACACAAAAAACTAGGGTAATTAGGAGCTGCAGGATCCCCCCCACTGAGAGCATAAGGAAGCACTATCACGTTATATTGTTTAAATTTCCCATACAAAGCTTAGAGTAGAGTTGCCAGATATCGCTACTTTCTACAATCCCTTATAATATTAGCCTACAAAGAGTAGCACACGGAAATTATGGTATATGGCAGTATGCCGCACTTCACGTCATCTCGCGCCATTTCTAACCGCCAGCACTGTATATATATATATATACTAGCTGGCTCCGCCGCCCTTCGGGCGGCTAAGAGCCGCTAGCTCCTGCGAAGGGCTGGCGACCCGCGGCCGCCCTTCCACCGCCCTTCGGGCTTTAGAATTTTCATACACGATCACAGAGTTCTAAATAAACAAAGAATATAATAATACAACACTGATATGTAACAAATACAAACTCCACTACCACCACTACTACATCAACCACTACCACCTCCACTACAACTACTACATCAACCACTACCACTACTACTACCACTACTACCATCACCACTACCACTACCACTACATCAACCACTACCACCTCCACTACTACCACCACCACCTATTCCCGCACCCCCTAAACCCCCCACCCCAAGCCTTACCTTACCTAGTGTGTATGTGTGTGTAAAGTAGGGGTATGTGTATGTGTGTGTATGTGTGAGTGTATGTGTGAGTGTGTGTGTACGGTGTGTGTGTGTGTATGTACCCTAGTGTGTGTTGTTTACGATAGGGGGGATGGGGGGGTGCGCGAGTAGGGGGACAGGCTTGGGGGGGTTTAGAGGGGTGCGGGAATATGGGGCATGTTTGGGGTCTGTGGCAGTAGGGGACAGGCTTTTTACCCCTCCCAGCCTGTCCCCTATTCCAGCACCCCCCACCCCAAGCCTGTCCCCTATAGTCTATCTCTCACACACAGTCTCTCTCTCTCTCTATCTCTCCAATGTAACACAGGAATAGGACAGGTTCACCACTACATCAACCACTACCACCTCCACTACTACCACCACCACCTATTCCCGCACCACCCAACCTCCCCACCCCAAGCCTTACCTTACCTAGTGTATGTGTGTGTTTGTGTGTGTGTGTACGGTAGGGATGTGTGTGTTTGTATGTCTGTGTATGTGTATGTGTGTGTATGAGGCATGCTTGGGGTGTGTGACGGTAGGGGACAGGCTTTTTACCCCCCCCCCCAGCCTGTCCCCTATTCCAGCACCCCACAAACCCCCCCACCCCAAGCCTGTCCCTTATTCCCGCATATATAGTCTATCTCTCTCTCACAGTCTAGCTATCTATCTATCTCTACCTCTCACACACACTATATCTATTTTTCACTCTTTCTCCCCCCCCCCCACACACACACACTATCTCTCTCTCACACAGAAATATAACCAAACCCAGTATTACCTCTCTCTCTCACACACACACACACACCCTCTCTCTCTCTCTCTCTCTCTGAAATTAAAAATAGAGAGAGAGAGAGAGAGAGAGAGAGAGAGAGAGAGAGAGAGAGTTTGTGCGTGTCACTAATCGAGTGGTTCGAATCCTCCTCAAAACATTAACATTTTTTGAAAAACATGAAAAACATTTTTTATATAGGTCCAAAACACTCCCCAAGTATTAGCGATCACACCCATGTAAAAATTTTCACTCTAGGACGAAGGATCAGGGCGTGCATAGAGGACACACACACACACAGAGATACAGAATTTCGGCTTTATATATATATATATATATATATATATATATATATATATATATATATATATATATATATATATATATATATATATATATATATATATATATATATATATATATATATATATATATATATATATATATATATATATATATTCGATTCTCATATTACGATGACAAAATAGACTTACCTGAAACCCCAGGCAAAAAATGAATACATGTTAACACTTTTCTTTGTGATAAAGAATGGCATGTTTCCGTGGTCGTCGCCATAGTAAGAAGATGCTTCTACGATGATGAAGTCTATTAATGAGAGCAAGGAGTATCCGTCCTTCAGTATCTTTCTTAGACCCTTATGTGTTTCAATAATCTGTAAATAAAATGTGAGAAAATTAGTACAAACTACAACACAATCACACACACAGGTGAGTACCTGATTGGATGACTTACTTACACTGTATATTTCCTATCTGGAGCAACATGGGCTGGACGCATATTCCGAAACTGTTGTTAATTTCGGCACCATCTAAAATATCAATCAATCAGGGGCCTTTCTCTCGTCATGACGTATATATATATATATATATATATATATATATATATATATATATATATATATATATATATATATATATATATATATATATATATATTATACACAAGCGCAGGTACCCGGCGCTGCCCGGGGAAGATGCTTATATGAATAAGGACTAAGGAGACATTTTATAGTTTTGCGAGCAACTTATTAAATTATTATCTTGACATAAAGTCAGGATCATTATAACAGCTAGACGTATGGCTTAAACAGTTAGAGTATGGTTTAAATATAGTTGGTGCCATTATAAACAAATATTTGCTTCATACACTCTTTGAAGCAAAAAAGTTTAAAAACTTGAAAAATCTCAACCCGATATTGTAAGCCTTACTACAGGTATGTTTTTTGATACACACGCACACACACACACACACACAGTCAGAAAGCACACACACACAGTCAGAAAGCACACACAGATACACACGGTCAGAAAGTACACACACACTCATTGAGGTACAATATGTGTGTGTCATGCTGATGTATGTGTAAACTATTCCACACACACAAGTACACACATACATGCACATTTGTGTGTGTTTGTGTGTGTGTGAGTGTAATAAACGTATATGTGTGTGTGATTGTGTGTGTGTAATAAACGTACTGTACATGTGTGTGTCAGTGTGTAATATACTTACATATATGTGTGTGTGTATAATAAATGTACAAATGTGCGTTCTTACCTATTTGTATTTTTACATGATTGAGTCAAGCTCGTAATGTCCCGTATTTTTAATCACAATTATTATTATTTTTTTCTTTAAAGTTATGTATGTTTTTGACACACACCACTTCTTCTGGTAATTTATTCCATTCGTTCAGAAAGGGTAGAGGATGTGTGGACCAGATATTTGCATTAAAATCAATACCGGTAGTGGAGAAATATATTGGGAAGGGTGGGAAGTTGTATGCTGCCTTTATGGACTTGGAGAAGGCATACGATAGGGTAGATAGGAGAGCTATGTCAGAGATGTTGAGAGTATATGGTGTTGGGGATCTCTGCTGAAAGGCCTTAAGGCTTTTTATGCAGATGCAAAATCATGTGTGCGGGTTAATGGTGATCTGAGGGAGAGTTTTAATATTAGTGTAGGGCTGAGACAGGGATGTGTTATGTCACCATGGTTGTTCAATATATATATGGATGGTTGTATGAGAGAGATGAAAGCCAAAGTGAATGGCCTGGGGGTGAAGTTGAGGCTGAATGAAGTGAATTGGTCCTTGATGGCATGTTTGTTTGCGGATGACACTGTGCTGATGGCTGAGAGTGAAAGGAATTTACAGAGAGTGGTGGACGAATTTCAGTCTGTGACTCTGTATGTAAACGAAGGAAACTGAAGGTGAATGTGGGTAAAAGTGAAGTGATGGTATTTGAAAGAGCAGAGACTGAAGTGATTAGCTTTGCTACACCTTACAGAGTAGAAGTACCAACTGGGACGAAGTGTGAGATAACTCTGAGGGGTGAGAGGATGGAGGAAGTGAAGGAGTTTAAGTACCTGGGGACAGTTATGTGTAAACATGGAAGTATGGAAGGAGAAATTAGGGAGAGAACAATGAAGGGTAGACAGGTCATATGATTACTGGGGAAGATAATGAAAGGTAGAAGTGTGAGTATGGAAGTGAAAAGGGGAATACGAAACAGAATAATCCTGCCAACACTGACATATGCGTCGGAGACATGGACATGGAGTAGGGCTCATCAGTCAAGAATAGGTGCTGTGGAATTGAGCTACTTGAGAGGTGCATGAGGACTTACTATGTGGGATGGAGAAAGTACTGAAAATGTGTATAAGAGATGTGGTATGAGTGAGAAGGCAATTGGTATTGAGTGTGGAGTGGTTGAGAGAGTGAAACGTAATACTTTGAGGTGGTTTGGACATGTAGAGAGAATGGAAGGTGAAGAGTTTATAAAGAAGGTGTATGGAAGTGAAGTTGTGGGACGTGGTATGAGAGCCAGACCACCAGTAAGAGGGCCTTACAGAGTGGAAGAGTATGTAAAGGAGAGAAACATGAGGGGGAGGGGAGGGCTGGACCAAGTTAGGAGGGAGTGTTTGAACAGGGAAGACTGGAGACTTTTCTGTTGTGGCCACTCCCTTGGGGGTGGGGGGATTCCAGGAGGGAGCGAGGCGCCAGAGCTATAGATAGATAGTCTTTTACTCTATTTGGATAACTATATTTCTGTACAGTACATCTTTATCCCCTCTTCTTTTAATTAATTTCTTGCTGTGTCCTCTCATTGTAGGCATTTGTTGTTGACATAAGTTGTCTATATTTGTCTTTTCTGTTTCTGTGACACATTTGTAAACCATAATAATATCACCTCTCTTTTGTCTTTTTTCTAGTTTAGGAAATTTTAGTTTCTTTAGTCTTTCTTCATAGCTTAGTTCTCTTAGATTTGGTAGCCATCTTGTTGCTGCTCTTTGTACTTTTTCTAATTTAGTGATATGTTTCATTAAATGTGGGTTCCATACTACTGCAGCATATTCTAAGGATGTTATTATTATATTATAAAGGATGTTATTATTTTCTTGACCATTTCTTCATCTATATAAGAGAAGGCTACTCTCATATTTGCTAACAAGGCGTACATGCTTCTCACTTTTTCATTTATAGGATCATCTGGTGTTAATTTGTAAATTATCATTACCCCTAACTTTTTTTCTTTCTCTGCTTCATTTAATATTTTGTTTCCAAGTGTGTTTTGCCAATTTGGTCTTTTCTCACTTTTTTCATATTTTATGACATGATACTTATCTGCATTAAACTCCATCTGCCATTTATTACTCCACTCTACCATTTTGTCAAAATCTTCTTGCAACATTTTACAGCAGTCTTCATTTTTAATTGTTCTTTGTATTTTTGCATCATCAACAAACATATTTATGTAAGTGTCATCTGTAATATTTTTGTCTATGTCATTTATATATATTAAGAATTTTATTGGTGCCAATACTGAGCCTTGAGGAACTCCGCTTATGACCTCCAGCCATGGAGAATAGTTCCCTCTTAGTACTGTTCTCATTTTTCTTCCTTCAAGGAAATCATCTTCCATCCATTTTAGTAGTTTTCCATTCACTCCTCCTTTATGTTGTAATTTCCATATAAGTCTTTTATGCGGAACTCTGTCAAAGGCTTTTTTAACCCCTGCTGACCGGGAGGGGGGGTCCCTGCCTCCACATTTCTACCCTGCCGCTAGCGTCAAAATTCCTCGATTTGCCCTATATTCACAACGCTCACCCTCTTAACCTATATAGTGTACTGACTTCAAAACTGTTCCATCCTTACCTTCAACTCTTCCTCTTTCCAATGGTACCATCGGGCGGGCTGTACAATGAATAGTTGTGGAGATAGGGCGAGTTTAAGTAGACCATGTCTGCTCGCGAATCTGCAGTATGTCTGTATGTACGCGCGGGATAGACTCGACCACGGCTTAGTGTACAATTTCCCGCGTAACTCCATTGTCAACTCACTCATATTACTACTATTATGTATCGTATGTCATGATTTCAACACTAAAAATAGTATGAACACTTGTAGGAATATATCATCGTGTAACGGTCACTTTGAAAATGATAAACAAACCGACTTGTACCGTAGGAAACACGTATATTTACTATCAATTGTGCCTGTATGGGTGTGTTTTGTGGTGTTATTTTCTTATTACAACCCCATTATGTATCGTGTGTCATGATCTATACACTAAATAATAATTTGTAACCTTGTAGGAATATCATGGTGTCACTCACGTACATATATTCACTACGGTATTGTCTTACGATCGTTAGAGCACAAATTCGGACAAGGGCAATTACTTAAAAATCGCCCAGCCATCGTGGGGTCCCAGAATCGACTGAGTGGGTAGCGGATCGATATTGTGAGTGTATTTTCTCGCCCAACGACAAGAAAGCTAGCTCTACAGGGCGCGAAATAGTGCTAAATCGCTGTGACAGTAGGTGCTGTTACCCGGTTCCTTACGTAAGACGCTCTATCACGTCAACCGGTCTTTAGGGGTTAAAGTCTAGGTAAATACTATTGAACCATTCTTCTCTTCCTTGTATTATTTCTGATATTCTCGTATAGTAACTTAGTAAGTTTGTAACACATGATCTTTCCTTCGTAAATCCAAATTGTCTCTCTGTTATCATAGAAAATTTCTCCCGGTGTTCCACCCAAATTTTTCTCATAATTTTTTCCCATAATTTTACTCACTACACTTGTTAGTGATGCCGGACTATAGGTAAGTGGGTCTTGTCTATTTCCTTTCTTAAATCATGAGAGTATATTCGTTTGCTTCCAACTTTCTGATAATTTTCCTTGTTGTAATGAGTTTTGAAATATTATAAATATTGGCTTACTTAGTTCTTTAGGACATTGTTTTAATACCCAACATGAAATTTCATCAGGTCCACTTGCTTTAGTTTTATCCACAGCTTCTAACTATATTTTTATTTCTAATCTGCTTACCACAAACTTTTTTAGTTCATACGTGTTTGTTTTTGTATTTTCTTCTGGTGTGAATACATTTTCATTAGTGAATACAGACTGAAATTTTGTATCTTATATTTCACAAATATATTTTTCTTCTGTATACGTTTTTCCTTCATTCATAATGTTTTGAATTTTGTCCATGATTTTTGTTTTGCTTTTGATATAGCTGTAGAATAGTTTTGGTTATTCCTTAGTTTTATTAATAATATATTTTTGGTATTCCACTTGGGTTTCTCTTCTTATCTTGGTATATTCATTTCTTGCACTTTTATATTTATTATATGCTCTTTCACTTCCAAGTCTTCTGAATATGTTCCATTGCTTGATTTTGTTAATTTGTGGTTTTTTGTTTGGGGTGTACTTATTCACTCCTTCATGATATATTTTGCAAAAAATTACATATTAATTATTTATGTTATCAATGTCTATCATTTCGTTTCAATTAATATTTCAGAATTTTTTTTTTACTTCATTATAGTTTCCTTATTTAAAGTTTTATATTTTGCTTGGTTTATCTTGGACTTCCATTATGTCATATGATACTAAGAAATCCCATTTTATTACAACTTGATCACTTTTTCCTAATAGTTGTTTATATTCTATATTATTAATTTTTCATTTTCATTTCTAGTAAATGTGTGTATGTGTGTGTGTGTGTGTGTGTTTGTGTGTGTGTGTGGGTATGGGTGTAAAAAACGTACATATGTGTGTGTGTAATAAACATACAAATGTGCGTGTGTGTAGTACAGGTACAATACAAGTGTGTGTGTATGTGTGTGTGTGTGTGTAATAAACGTACATGTGTGTGTGTATGTGTTGCATCATAACACCCAACATGTGTGACGCCCTCATCTCCCTGTCTCTTACACACAGAAATTCTCTCTCTCTAATCCGTTCGAGAGGTACATTTTGCGCGTATTTTTAGCAACTCTAACGGAAATTCGAGCTCTTCTTTCTGGTTTTAACCAGTTTATAGAATATTTGACATTTAAACATAATTTTTACATCAAGTTATATCATGTTATGTCATAAAATCCTTTGCCGGCGGTGCTGAATCAGAATTATTATTATTTTAGCAGATTAATTTTATAGTAGATGACGTAATTTTGACGTCGACTTACGTCATGTTACGTCATACCAAAACCTGCGCCTAGAAATGTTGATCAAAAATATATATGAGTTATGGATGTAGATGTAACCGTTTTCGAGTTATAAGAGGACAAACAAAGACGGATTGCCATTTATAGTATATATATATATATATATATATATATATATATATATATATATATATATATATATATATATATATATATATATATATATATATATATATATATATATATATATATATATATATATATATATATGCAAAACAACCACTGGAGAAAGGAAACAGGAACAGTGAGTACTTTCGTTTAATATATCTTCAGACAGAGTCTGTCTGAAGATGTATTAAACGAAAGTACTCACTGTTCCTGTTTCCTTTCTCCAGTGGTTGTTTTGCATCTATTTGCTTCATGGTGTATTTGAAGTTACTGCATATATATATATATATATATATATATATATATATATATATATATATGCAGTAACTTCAAATACACCATGAAGCAAATAGATGCAAACCAACCACTGGAGAAAGGAAAGCACTCACTGTTACTGTTTCCTTTCTCCAGTGGTTGGTTTGCATATATAAATATACTAGCTGGCTCCGCCGCCGCTAATAGCCGCTAGCTCCCGCGGAGGGCTGGCGGCCTATGGCCGCCCTTCCACCACCCTTCGGGCGGTGGAAAGTATACGTAAGGAACTTATTTGTTTCTTGGCATAGACAGGAGGAATCAGAAGCCTCCAATTTTCATACACGATCACAGAGTTCTAAATAAACGAAGGATATAATAATACAACACTGATATGGAACAAATGCAAACACCACTACCACCACTACTACATCAACCACTACCACCTCCACTACTACATCAACCACTACCACCACTACTACATCAACCACTACCACCTCCACTACTACATCAACCACTACCACCTCCACTACTACATCAACCATTACCACCACTACTTCATCAACTACTACCACCTCCACTACTACATCAACCACTACCACCTCCACTACTACATCAACCACTACCACCACTACTACATCAACCACTACCACCTCCACTACTACATCAACCCTTACCACCACTACTACATCAACCACTACCACCTCCACTACTACATTAACCACTACCACCACTACTACATCAACCACTACCACCTCCACTACTACATCAACCACTACCACCACTACTACATCAACCACTACCACCTCCACTACTACATCAACTACTACTACCTCCACTACTACCAACACCACTACTACTACTACATCAACCACTACCACTACTACTACCACTACTAACACCACCACCACCACTAACACCACCACCACCAATACATCAACCACTACAACCTCCACTACTACCACCACCACCTATTCCCGCACCCCCCACCCCCCACCCCAAGCCTTACCTTACTGTGTGTGTGTGTGTGTGTGTATGTGTGTGTGTGTGTACGGTGTGTGTGTGTGTATGTACTGTATGTGTGTGTGTACCCTAGTGTGTGTTGTTACGATAGGGGTGTGTGGGAGTAGGGGGACAGGCTTGGGGGGGTTTAGAGGGGTGCGGGAATATGGGGCATGCTTGGGGTGTGTGGCGGTAGGGGACAGGCGTTTTACCCCCCTCCCCCAGCCTGTCCCCTATTCCAGCACCACCCAAACCCCCCCACCCCAAGCCTGTCCCCTATTCCCGCATATATAGTCTATCTCTCTCACATACAGTCTCTCTCTCTCTCTCTCTCTCTCTCTCTCTCTCTCTCTCTCTCTCTCAGTCTAGCTATCTATCTATCTCTACCTCTCACAAACACTATATCTATTTTTCACTCTTTCTCTCTCTCTCTCTCTCTCTCTCTCTCTCTCTCTCTCTCTCTCACACACACACACACACACACACACACACACACTATCTCTCTCTCACACACAAATATAACCAAACACAGTATTACCTTTCTCTCTCTGAAATTAGAGAGAGAGAGAGAGAGAGAGAGAGAGAGAGAGAGAGAGAGAGAGAGAGAGAGAGAGAGAGAGAGAGTTTGTGCGTGTCACTAATCCAGGGGTTCGAATCTCCCCAAAAATATTTTTTGAAAAACATGAAAAACATTTTTTTATAGGTCCAAAACACTCGCCAGGTGTTAGCGATCAAACCCATGTAAAAAAATTCACTCTAGGACCAAGGATCATGGCGTGCATCGCGGTCACACACACACACAGAACACAGACAGAATTTCGGCTGTATATATATATACATATATATATATATATATATATATATATATATATATATATATATATATATATATATATATATATATATATATATATATATATATATATATATATATATATATATATATATATACATATGTTACTATTCGATAGCCGAGGAATTGAAGGTATGTAAGAAACAATATTGAAGTTAGTACACTATATAGGTTAAGAGTGAAAGCGTTGTGAATATAGGGGAAATCGAGGAATTTTGACACTAGCGGCGGCCCAAAATGTTGAGGCAAGTGCGGCTGTTCCCGGTCTGCAGGAGTTAAGAATGCATGGAAGGCGACCTCGCAGGCCATATACATAGAGCTACTGCAGGATGCCTTATTGTCATGTAGTGTCATACGCTTTCTCTAAATCAAAGTATACACAGACAAGGTGTTGATGTCGTGCTATGGCCTCACATGCAGCAGCTTCCAACCTGACCAGAGCGTCTGTAGTGGAACGATGTTTACGAAAGCCAGACTGTGACGAAGACAGAAAATCACCCTGTTCCAAGAAGTATACCAGTCTGTCATTCACCATCTTCTCAAATAGTTTACATAGACAAGAGGTCAAGGCAATTGGTCGGTAATTGAGGGCAGCACTGGAGTCCTTGCCCGGCTTTGGGAAAGGAAGGATGGTAGCAACCTTCCACCCAGATGGGGAAACACCCTCCACCATGATTCTGTTATATAAAGCTAAGAGATATGAGATTGCCTCCTCACCCAAGTGTCGCAACATTGCATATGGTATGTTGTCTGGCCCAGGAGAAGTGTCCCCAGAGAGAGAGAGAGCAGAATGCAGGTCTCTCAGGGTGAATATATGGTTATAACTTTCATTCTCGTTCCCTGAGAAAACCAGGGCAGTGCGCTCCTTGGCTCTTAACTCATGTCTCACAGCCAGAGGTCGAGAGTCACGGCTGGAGACTCTAGCAAAAGTCTCTGCCATGGTATTGGCCACTGACAAACTATCCATAATCTTAACTTCATTGACCTTAAATACAGGTGGAGAACTAGGAGAAAACTTCCCCACCATCTTACGGACTCTCCTGGACACTTGGGTGAGTGAAGTTTTACTATTAATTGAAGACACATAGGAATTCCAAGATGCATATCGTGCCTCTTTTAAAATTCGTCTAGCCCTGGCCCTTGCCCGTCGGAAGGAAAGTATTATAATAATGTAATTACAGAAAAAGAAGACTACAAGCTGTGAAAAATTGGACAATTGGCAACTGGTCATTGCCTATGGCAAAGAATGTACAAGAACAACCGCCTGCCCTCCATCCCCTCAGTCCTTTACTGGTTGTGGTATGATGTGGGAGTATCGCTCTGTTTACCGTCTTTCTTCTTTTTCTGTAATTACATTATTATAATACTTTCCTTCAGATAACATGTATGGCAAACCACACTCTATTTATTAACATATAAAATAATCTGTTTATAGGAAACTTAAAATGTTAAATAAAAAAAGTAGCTTAATTTTACGTAATCTTTGTTTAAGTCGGGAATGACAGTGTCTTATTAAACGTTTCGTATCTCTCTTATATTTATATTTATCTAAAATCTGATGGTATTGTCATATTCATAAGAAAATTTTGTACGAGAATGAATGTTTTATTTATATATAAATGCTAACTATGAAGCAAAAAATACTTCAATGTAAAAAGTGGTATAAACATTTCCAAGCCGTATTCTGACTTAAACTCGCTATAATATTTTTTCTTTGGTCTGTATTATGTTTTGGAGAGTGTTTTTAGGTTTCAAATTTAATGTAGAGTTTAATTATGTAAGATAAAAATGCATAACCTACGTAATAATCTAGTTACACGTAAATTATTAGAGGTATGTCGTCTTTCAAATACAGAGTAAGTGCTTGGTTGTTTACAAGAAATGGCGCGGTACCTTGAGCGTCCTGGCAGCCAATCAGAGAGCTCCATTCATACCTGGGGCTAGGCTCAGACGGAGCGGCGGGACAAGTATAAGTAAATAGACTATACCACCTCGACTTGAGGGTCTACTCAAACGATACGTTTTGTCAGATCCTGAGCCTCTAGAAGAGCGAATCCGAGGTGTAGTACTTGGGTCAGTAATTGGTACCCTTAGACAAGTCCCTGAAGCATCTGATATGTTGGAAGAAGATGAAGGCATATGAGCAGGGATATTCTTAGAAACATTTACATTGGTATTGTCCTGTGCAGCAGTGGTATCACTGACACAAGCAGACACATCAACATCCATAATACAGGTGGTAGAATCACTCCGCTGTTCAAGCGGAGGAGAAACTGAATCTTTTGAAGTCACGACATCAGTGGCATCCACATTAACTTCATGTACCTCTGATGGTCCTGAAGGAAACTTGTGAGGAGGAACTTCTGTTGAAACAAGAGCTTCATCAGAGCCACGAGAACGCTTCTGGTGACATTGAGAGGAAACTACGGATGAGTCCTCAAAGATGTTTGCCTTATAAGGAGGAATATCTATTGAGTCAAGTGCCTCAGAGGAACCATGAAGGCGTCTCTGTGGCCGTTTAGATGACTTAAGTTTCCTTTTTGGAGAACGCGCAGCAGCGTGAACCTCTACCACATGGACACCTTTAGCTAAATTCTGAGAATTGTCATCTGTTGAAGGGTCACCAGAATGAGTGTCTGATAAGGTTTCCAAAACAGAGAAGCTATTATGGAGTGTTACCTTAGAAACGCTCTCACTAGAGCATAAATCTGATGCCTCTTGAAAGGGTTGAGAGGGTGCTGCAACTGATTTGGGGCGAAGGGAGGAGGTGTATGTATTAACACCACCATCCTTCTGTCGCCTGAAGAACAATTACCACACCGGGAATGGTTGTCGCAGTTCCTCCTCCCATGACCAAACTCATAACAACAAAAACACTGCAAGGGACGCTCAACAAAAGGCTTTACCTCAAAAGAGGTGGGGTTAATGTTAATGCGATCTGGGATATGCGAGCCATAGAAAGTCAGGATAATCATATTTTTACTGCCTTTAGCATCTTTGTTACTTGTTAGACACTGTCTGGGCACATAGCGAGAATGTGCTCTTCTGAGAATTCATATAAGTCTTCATTATATATACGCCCCTTGCTATAATTAAATGTTCAGTGTGGTTTGATAGATTCAAACATGCTATCAGAAGGACAGGGGAGATTGAGGAGCATCATGGCCTGTGTAAGATCTTTGGCTCTGATTAAAACGCCCTTACTATATTTCTTTATGTGGCCCATTGGTAGTATTCCAATTTCTTTCTCCAAATAACGAGAAGCATATATAAGGTTACCACCTCCCTCCCTGTAGTACGCCACAAACCAAGAGGGTGTATGAACCAGACGTTCCTTTAGGATATTCTCTGTAGAGTCATCAAAGATGTTAGGGCAGTAGTCATTGTCACTATCAACTACATTGGTGGACTGCATCATCTGAACTTTACTGTGAGTATCCCCCACTGTCAGAGAATATTTTGCCTCAAATGATGCTTTGACAGCAGCATTTGTATTGAATGTAATATAGCATCGATTAAATCTACAATCACAGTCATACGTGATTCGGATACGAAGGACTACTCCGAAACACTTAAAAATGGAGTGGATAGCGCCATACGAATGAGATGCAAGTATATTTGTTAGCATTAATGTGTCACAACCACTAACACGGTTCTCTGACACAACATCTGACCTGCTGGGTCTACTCTTATTTGCAGCTCTCTGCATATTACCACGACCAGATTGTGACATCTCGAGGGCCTGGTAGATCACCGCTCGAGGAAGAGATTTGGGCTTTGAGTTATCCATATATCATTAAATTAATGTTGTTGGCCCCAGGAGCCAGGAGCTACTACCAACCGGGCAGATGAGGAGACGGAGCGCTGGTCGCCGTGGGCGGGGTACCTCTTCCCCCATGGGGCCATTTGTTTTAAAAAGCAGCCCCAATGGGTCGAAAGTTTGCCCACGACGGTGCTGCTACCCCCTTCCCCAACATATCCTGGCAGAACTCTGGGATGAGCTGTGTTTGTGAATTGGGAGAACTTTGGGTTTTATAAAGACACTGGGCTATTTTTTTATATAATATGAGTTTTTAATTATACTGCTGCTCCCTTTTTGTATGTATATGTACAGTCTCTTCCACTCTCGCTTTCACCAGTTCAGCGTTGCCAAAGTATACACCAGGCATCGTGTGAGCTATCAGTTTCGACTCTCGCATCCGAAACACCTGCCAGTAAGAGTAAGGGCTGATGGCAGGTGTTTCGGAGGCAAGAGTCGGAACTGATAGCTCACACGATACCGGGTGTATACGTTGGCAACACTGAACTGGTGAAAGCGGGAGTGGAGGACACTGTATGTATGTGTATTTTTAAATATATATAAGTATGTGTATGTACATTCGTGGTCAATAATAATCATATACATATGGGTATCTCAAACAATTTACTGTCTAATGTTTTCACGTTCACATATGATGATATTGTTTTAAGTAGTGTGTAGCTGCTTGTAATAAATTAAAAGATGGTAGTTAACCTATTTATTGAAAAGTTTATTAACTAAGGAACAGAGGGAAGTTGTCAAACTCTTACGTGAGTTATCCCTATATGGATGATAACATATGACCGCGACTGTATATATATTTTAAAATATATAACTGACCATACTTTAAAAATCTTAAAAATGTAATATAATGTTCAAGGTATACAATATGACCCTAGATGCGCCACCAGATCATCTCATAGATGGTATCATCTATTATTCAAACAACCAATCAATCATCTTATAATATTGACTTTTGTATATGGAAGTCATGTTTCTATGTTTTGCGAATATTTTTATATACAGGATTATTCAAAATTATGGTGACAAAAGTACAGGTGAAGTCCTGACAAGATATTAACCCCTGCAGACCAGGAGGGGAGGTCCCTGCCTCCACATTTCTACCCTGCCGCTAGCATCAAAATTCCTCGATTTGCCCTATATTCACAACGCTCACACTCTTAACCTATATAGTGTACTGACTTCAAAATTGTTCCATCCTTACCTTCAAATCTTCCTCTTTCCAATGGTACCATCGGAAGGGCTGTATGATGAATAGTTGTGGAGATAGGGCGAGTTGAAGTGGACCATGTTGGCGCTCGAGACAGCGGTGTGTCTGTGTGTACGCGTGAGTGCGGTGTGACTGCGGCATGGGTGTTCACTTTCCCGCCTAAGTCCCTTGTCAACTCACTCGTATTACTACTATTATGTATCGTATGTCATGATTTCAACACTAAAAATAGTATGAACACTTGTAGGAATATATCATCGTGTAACTGTCACTTAGAAAATGATAAACAAACCGACTTGTACCGTAGGAAACACGTATATTTACTATCAATTGTGCCTGTATGGGTGTGTTTTGTGGTGTTATTTTCTTATTACTACCCCATTATGTATCGTGTGTCATGATCTATAAACTAAATAATAATTTGTAACCTTGTAGGAATATCATGGTGTCACTCACGTACATATATTCACGTGGTGTCCCAGAATCGACTGAGTGGGAAGCGGATCGATATTGTGAGTGTATTTTCTCGCCCAACGACAAGAAAAACTAGCCCTACAGGGCGCGAAATAGCGCTAAATCGCTGTGACGGTAGGTGCTGTTGCCCGGTTCCTTACGTAAGACGGTCTATCACGTCAACCGGTCTTTAGGGGTTAAACATATTTCCATATGTATATTAAAAGATTATTACAGACATGAAAGCCAAATCCAATACCATGGGCAAACGATTGAACACTTGAAAATCAACCCCAACCCCCACACACGTACACCCCCCTCCCCCTGTTGTCTCTCGGGTAGACGAGAGAGGTATTTACAACGTATGAAGCAATGAACCCTTATCGATCACGGGATTCAAACCGATACGTAGGCTTTGAATCGATCCCGAATCTTTGCGTTTCTTGTAATGTTAAGATAGGCTAAGAGACTACTATGGGTTTCAGAGGCCGAGTGTCACTGTTTTTCGGGGATAACCTATTAACAAACAGTCGGATCAGTATGATATTTTGCCACAGATTGTTTCATACCGTCCGCTAATTTTTGGCGAGATAATGCAATAAAAAAAGTAGATAATAAGGGGACTTTACTTAGAGCCTTAAGTCAGACTCCAGCCAGTATTCATGAAAGGGAAACGAACAAGATATCTATGATGTGCAGCCATGGCTGATAGTGCTTGACCAGGGTCCAAGGAGCGTTGAAGAGAAACTGAACAGAGTTAAAAAAAGTGAGTCTTCTAAACCTTTCTCAACGTTGTGAATGGTTTTGAAAATTCACTTGTTCGAACTCTGTTCAGCTGCTCACCAACACTCCGTGGACCCTGGTCAAGCACTATCAGCCATGGCTGTACTACTGAAGCCCCACCCACGCCCCTCTTTCTCTCCATCCCTCACCCACCTTCCATTCTCTCCTTCCTTCCTCCACCTCTGTGTGTGTGTCTCTCAGACACATACGGCAACAGGTGGTGTGTTTTTGTGGTTCAAATCATGGACGAGATGTTTCTGCATAGCGATGAGGACTAAAATAAAACGTGTGCTATGCATTTTTTTTTTATATTTTTCCTGCAGTCATGTCTCTCCTTCCTTTCGTCGTAAACATTGGCATATTAATAAAACCGGCCTACACCCACCCCTCCCTATTCTTATCAACTTTGTATAGATGTCTTACTGTCCCCTTCCTCATTTTTTGTTTTTGATTGTTTGTCTTAAGAATTGACGTACAAATCTCCCTCAACGCACTTCCTATACTACCCTTCCTTCCCCGCCATATTCATATCCTTACACCCTCCCTAAGCGTACAGGACCAGTAAACTATCACAGAGCATCAACTGGCTCATCAAACCTGACTTCCAACACAACCAGACAAATACCACGTGCTATGTAATTACACCTCAAAAATACACAACACCTGAAAACCACCAAACCATTGCTATGCCATCAATCACGGTCGTTATCACACACCACCCTATCCTACCCTCGTCTTAACTTTCAGGTTATCAGTCACTATCAGACATATCAAACTATAATTGAAATACATAATGCATGTCTCAATTTTATATTTATATATTATGTGAACGAATGCCTATATTTTTTGTATTAGAGAGACAGAGAAATGGGGAAGGAGGGAGAGAGAGGGTTGAAAAGAGGGAGAGAGAGGGGGGAGGGGTGAAGGAGGGAGGAAGAGGAAGGAAGGAGGGAGAAAGAGGAGATTTCAGATTTCAGATTTATTTATTAAGCTCAGACTCTTTACAAAGTATGGAGCACAATTTCCATGTACAATTTACCCAATACACATACCTTTCATTTATCATAACATACTAAAATAGTTTTAGTACTGCCTTGATTGATTGATTGATGGGTATTAGGCGCCGCAACATCGAGGTCCTATAGCGCCAGAAAAAGGTGATAGAGAGGTGTGACAGCAAGCAGGAGGAAATAAAATGAAAAGAGGGACAGTTGAAGAAATGAAAGATGGGAACTGTTTAGTCTGGTCTCTCACTGGCGACCTTCCTAGCATGGGAAACCCTCTCTCCCCGATATCGGGACAGAGCAGGGGCCGGAGCCCCCTCTAGTCTAGCTCGCCAGGTCTCAGAGACACACAAGCCCCCCCCCCCCCCCCACCTCGGCAAGGCGGTTCCCGTTAGGGGGGAGTACTGTCTTTACGAACATGGCTAAATTACTCTATATCCTGTACCTAGAATCCTGCAATAGCTGAACAAACTTAAATTGATTTGGTGCACTTCTATAATACATAGGTATGTATTGATTTCTCAATCTCAATATTTCTTGATTCCTACATACAAACAAGACATGGTATTCATCTCCCAACTCATTATCATCACATTTTGTACAAACTCTATTTTCTCTTGGTGTGCTGTTATACCTACCGGTGACAATAGGTAGTCTATGGTTACCTGTTCTAAATCTACACATAGAAATTCTTCCTTGTTCTGATAATCTTACTAAATAATTTTGAAATACAAATTGATCCTTATGAAAAATATATGTACAGCATGAAGAAGGGAAGGTGAGAGAGGGAGATGGATGGAGCTTAAGGACTCGTCACTGGTACGTCATGAAAACCTTATTACTTTATCACCACGACTCTAAGTAAAAGACCCTTATTATTCACTTTTGGTATTGCAGTATATCGCCGAAAATTAGCGGACGGTGTGAAACAATCTGTAACAAAATATCATACTTATCCGGCTGTTGGTTAAAAAGTTATCCCCGAAAAAACAGTGACACACGACCTCTGAAACCCATTTTTTTTTAGTAGAAACCAGTAATAGTTTATATGTATTATTTTATTGCAGAGTGTATAGTATCAGTGTATTGTTGAGATTTATTTATTTTGTTCTAGTCATTTCGAGAATAAGTGTATGCCATGAGTCAGAGTTGCCAGTTGGCCTGTTGTGTTTGAATATTTGTTCGGTTGTTTTTATGTTCTATTGTGATTTTATTTTCTCTTTAATAATGTGATTTTTATTTTAGTTTCTGTATTCAAATAAATTTAGTGTTAATACTGAAATAAAAACTGTGTTAATGTTTCTGTTAATTTTGAATGTGGCACCTTTGTGACATCTCGTACCTGCTAGGATATCATCCCAGTAGTATCAGGAGATATATATAGGGTAGAGCAACGGTTAAGTCAGTCAGTCAAGAAAAAAGTCAGTCAAGAAGTAGAGTCAGTCAAGTGTGATAAAAGGAACAAAATGTATTATATATGATGATATTGTAAACAACACAAGCACCAAGAGACAACGAAGTTCCAGCTGTGGTATCCTGCCCCACCTCATTATCCAGTTTATTATGACCTAGCAAAACTGTTACCATCCTGCATAGCAATATGTGTATTTTAGTAAAAAACAAGGACATGAAGGAAAACCCTTCAAAAGTTCCGGCTCTTAATGATTCAAGTGAAATAATAAACTATGCATATGTAAAGGTCTCAAAAATATTAATTATGTTTTATCTGGAGAGAGAGAGAGAGAGAGAGATGAGGCAGTGGCCGCAGTGTTTATAATTCTGTAAATAATTCTGGTTAAAATGCCTTTTAATCATAATTATTGCATTTCATTTTCTGGCCTTGTATTTTCTTATGTTGATAATTCTGGTCATTTGTAACAGATCTTTCTGTATGGGTCGCAAGAATGATGTCATATAAAAACTAGGTCACGACTGAAAAAGTTTGAAGAACCCTGCTTTAAACTACTGGTGATTCGATACTATGCATTCATTCCTCCTGATACACCGTCTTCTGTACCTGATCATTCGTTACCCTCCTATATAGCCCCACCCACATTTCTCTTCTCCTCTCCCACTAATATCCCCCCTCCCTCCACCGCAACTGTTGCCAGATCCGATGAGGCCCAAACCAAGACACAGATGGATATGGTGTGGACCATTGATCTGTCCGGAGCTGTACATGTAGATTGTCCTGGTAGTACTCGTGTCCGTGTAATTATGGAAATGTTGTTTGTGAGAAATAAGTCTAATATGTTGGATGTGACCCCGTGTCTTATGTTAGGATTATGCCTTTCTACACTGACTTGTGTGCGTGTTGGTTCGAGTACGGTTTGGATAAGTGAGTGGGTGTTGATGATGTCAATAAAGTTTGATAGTAATAGTAATAGTAAGTCTGTAATAGTAAGTCGCCTTCATGGGTGGAATTGTCCAGTGTCGCCTGTGCTGTCCAGTTTATGTCCGGAAAGTTAAAGTCACCAGCCAAACATATATTTTTGGAGGGGTCTATTTTAGATAAGCAATTGTCAAGGGTCTGCAGGTATTCTAAGTTTGAATTTGGGGGACGATAAAATGATCCTATAATGAGTATCCTGCAGCCCTGTATCTGTATTTTAGTCCATATAACTTCAGATTCCGCGTTCAGTTCGGTGGCTGGGGTCCTGGCTTTGTCGCAATTAGGACTCCGCCATATTTATCGTCTATTCTGTCCTTCCTGTGTAGGGTCATATTATAGGGACTGTCCGTCGGGAAGATTTCACTGTCCTGGATGTCAGGTGTGAGCCAGGTCTCTGTCACTATAATAATATCAGGGTCATAAGTCTGGAGGGTTTGGTGGCTCTTTTGTTGATGATGATGCGGAAATTTATGACAAGGGTGCAGAGGGAAGACAGGTTTTTATGGGTGATGGAGTCGAGTGTGGTGTTGGTGGTATAATGGGGTGTGAGGATGGATGATCTATTGGGGATGGTGATTGGTGTTATGGAGAATGAGCTGGTACTATGGAGAGCCTGGTTGGGTGTAGAATGGTTTGGGAGAGGAGAAGTGGATGATGCTGGATTAAGAGAAGTCATGTCGGTTTTGTGTAGGGGAGTAATTGTTACTTTTACGTCTACCAAAATGTCGGGTGATCCTATCTAATGGTGAAGGTGTTGTAGTGACCTGAAAATGCTAATCTCGGCACTACGCCAGTGGGGTACCCTTATGGTGTACAGGTTAGAGGTTCCGCCTAGAGGTCCCGGGTTCGATTCCCCATGTATACATCCACTGAATTTTAAGAGAGATCAATTTCTGAGTTACTACAGTGTGTTGTGGGTTGTGGATGGTGGTGGAGATGAAATGGTGGTGTCTAGTGGGCTGAATCTATTGTTGTGGTGGATTGGGGAGTGAAAAAGGGAGGAGGTAAAATTGGATGCACCACAATCCTAGCAGATCCACGAAAGGCTCCGACCGTCCAATCCATCGAACGCCGCCGTGAAGCCCCCAACACAGCTGATATGATACCAGCCTGCATGATGGGAAACCTCACAGCCCGCTGGCCCCACTTGACCGCTCGTGGGCAAAGCTGACAGGGGTACTTTGGGGCACGGAGACCAGGGTTGATCAAAGCCTCAATGTCACCACACGAGATAAGGAGCAACAGGGCACCCCGGAGATTGCCGAGGCAAGCCACCTTTAAGCCTTGAGGGGATCCTATGGATGCCCAGGTTCCCAAACAGGTGTGTGTATATGGAGGTGTGGGTTTGGATGTCTGGTTTTAGTGAGTCTGATGTGTTGGTATGTGTACAGCCAGTGTTTTTATTGTTAGTATTGTAAAGTATTAAAACTAGTGTGCAATATGCGTAAAACATTGTTAATGTACAGCTCCGGACTGATCAATGGTCCACACTTCTTCCACCCTTGCCTTGGTGTGGGCCTCAACGGATATGGTATCACTGACAGGTGGAGGGGGGAGGGGAGAAATGTGGGCGGAGTTATATAGGGGGGGTAGCGTTACCAATGTTGAGCCATCCAGAAATTTGAATCCCGAACCACTTGTGATCATGGATGTGAACCACTCACTTGAAGGTGGTAGGAGAGGAGGGGTTGGGTTGGGGAGAGAGGGGTAAAGCTTCACCAGTGATCGAGATGGAGAGAATTATTGGATCAAGTAGCTAAATGTTTTCTTCTGTAATCTAAATCCAACTCTGATGCTGCATTCCATGGGATATTCTTTATTATTTGAAATGAATCCAGATTTTACCTAATATAATTAACACGACACCAGTTTTTTATGACTAATATATCAAGCGACGCACCACCTACCCAGTGTTAAGTTACATTTCAAGTAAATCCTTTATTTTTATCCTGTAGCATTTATGACATTTTCTAAGAAACGTCTATTGTGTAACTGGTTACCAAAGGATAATAGTTATAGTGTAAGATGTTAATTACCTAATAACTACTCCATCTGTTCTTCCTCACCCCGTCCTCCCTTATTCAATTCACTGTTTCCTCTCCCTCCATCCCAGCATTCCTTGCTCTCCATCTTACCACCACTACCATCATTCTGTGTGTTGCTGCATAATCTGTTAATGCGCAAACACGACCACAATAGAAATAAAAGTGATATCTGGTATGCAAATACAATCCGTTATATATGACGAATATATTTATTACCTTTATTTATTTATCTGAGGTCAACATCTAGGCCAGCCATTCAGACGCCCAGTATAGTGAACCAATCACAAGATTTAGAGGATATTGTGTCACAACTATTGTTATTACTAATTAAAACAGGGAAAAATTGAAATCAGACATTTATTGGTTATTGTTTACATCTCCAAAAGTCCTCGTCACGAAGCATTCAAACCCATAATCCAACTGGGTCTGTAGGCACCACACTGTAATTATAATAACCACAATTATAATAACTGTTAACTTATTATAACCTGAAGTTTATACTTCGACCTCACGTTTGCATTAAGCATGTGTAATGTTTGTTTTGTTTTCTTATTATTATTATAAGCACCGATATATGTATTGCTTTAGACCCTTAGCCACGATGATATACAGTATATACACTATTTATATACACTTCTATGAAGATATTAAGGCTTGAAATACTGTAGATTACATATTTCATTTTATTACTCATCAATTTGTTGCTAGTATCGTGTTCAACCACCCTCCTTCTCAATGACAGCCTGCAGTCGCTCGGGCATTGAGGCACCATGCCTCCTCACTGTATAATATATATGGTTTTCCCCGAAAAATCTCCCACTGTGTTCTGGTGTGACGTAACAAATCTGCTGTGGTTCTCTGTCGTTCTGGCTCCCACGTGTTGACGATAGAACCTCATAGATTTTCTATAGGGTTCATATCGCAGTCTTAAATAGACAAATCTATCACCTGCAAATAATCATGAGCAGTAAACCATTCTTGAACTTTCCTCGCCAAATGGATAGGGCATCGGTCGTGTATAGGACAGATAAGGGTGAGTAGTTGAAAAGATATTAAAAACATTTAGAATATGTGCTTCATTATATTGCATTTGATCGATCTATTAAATAAAGACACTGTCTATTGTTCACCCCCGTAGAGAGATACTGATTATAATTATTATCCTTTGAATATTAAGCAACAAATAACGGAGCTGAGACAATTAATTTTCTGTCTTCAGCTTTACCTGTATTCTTTTCACCCCTCATGCTGGCAGTCCCCCTCTTTATCACCTCTTCTCGCCGTAAAATAAATAAATTTCTACCTATATTTTTCAAGTAACTGGCAACCTCACACAACCTTCTCTCACCTGTCTTCTCTCTCTCTCACGTCCCCTTCCTTCCTTGCCTTCTGTAGTATTTTTTATCTTTTGTTTCTCATATTTTTAACCTTCTCATTCGTTCTTTGAAAGTTTTAATGACATAAGCTTTTCTCTCTTATCACCCATAACCAAATTATTAAGTAAAAATTTACCGATAATCCACTGTTTTTATTAAACATGGAGAATCAAAGGTGACAAACATATATATTCTCTTTGTCGGGAGAATAATATGTAACAGTTCTGGCTCTCAAAATACATTGGTTTGCAAGATTGCCAACATTAATAATTAAGTCTTGTGGGTGATAACTAGACGTAATATATAGGCCTATAGGCCGCATCTAAATTCATAATTTTAAACACTAAGAAGAATGGAAGACAAATATGTAATGCTTTATAGAAATGGAACTGGAATTTGTATTTCTGTATATTGTATTTTACTTTAATGTTGTTACTATTAAGAGTTTTATTATATAAATATTGTGGAATACAAGGTGCAATAATATCTTTATAAAGTTAGTATTAAAAGTAATAGCAAGATGCTGATGGTAGTCTTCTATTGAATTAATCCTTTATATTATTGTGTGCACATAAATACTCGTCATTAGAAATGTGTAGGGTTATGAAGGCTGACGTCTCATAGGTTGTCACCACTGATTATCATATGTTTCACAAATAGTAACTAGCTTTATTCTGCTTTGTCTACGTGTTAATGATTTCCTTGTTATGGCCAGAAATTTACTTGTAATCCAATAATACACTATATGTAACGTAGAACAAGTTATTTCCCCCCCCGTGTGTTAGGTTGGTAGGCCTGCGAAAGCTACAAGATGTGGGATTGGTGTGTGTGTGTGTGTGTGTAAAGGGAACTGTGGTTCACATGACTCGAACCTTCACTTCACCAGAAATAAGCCTATATTCTGCAGGAGAGATTCGATTGTCTCATTCCGTTCCACAGAATATTATTCTTTTCACATATAATATATGGATAATTGTGGTTCTCATAATTTTGTTTAATATATTCATTATTGTTGAAACACATTTACCATTGAGTATAGCCATTTCATTACATATGTCCAAGTTTTATAGTCACCCATTCTATCTGATGTCATTACAGTTCTGCTGATATCGAACAATACTTAATTAGCCTACAGATGAGAGTAGAAAATAATAATATTATGATGACAATGATAAAATTCAATACTTAATTATATAGGTTTGTTAATGTGAACTCCATCTCCATTAGTTCCTTCGCCCAAAGTCAACCATAAATCTTCAAGAACACGTCTCTACAGCCACGGTTATTGGCGTCTCTCTTGTTCTCTCTTCCTCCACCAGTCCCCTCCATACCCCCCCCCCCTTCTTTCTCTCTCATTTTATATATATATATATATATATATATATATATTCTACATAACTATTATCATATCCTTTTGCTTGCATAAATTTGAAGGACAATGGGTGATAAGGGAGAAAGGCCTATGTCATTAAAACTTTCAAAGAACGAATGAGAAGGTTAAAAATATGAGAAACAAAAGATAAAAAATACTACAGAAGGCAAGGAAGGAAGGGGACGTGAGAGAGAGAGAAGACAGGTGAGAGGAGGTTGTGTGAGGTTGCCAGTTACTTGAAAAATATAGGTAGAAATTTATTTATTTTACGGCGAGAAGAGGTGATAAAGAGGGGGACTGCCAGCATGAGGGGTGAAAAGAATACAGGTAAAGCTGAAGACAGAAAATTAATTGTCTCAGCTCCGTTATTTGTTGCTTAATATTCAAAGGATAATAATTATAATCAGTATCTCTCTACGGGGGTGAACAATAGACAGTGTCTTTATTTAATAGATCGATCAAATGCAATATAATGAAGCACATATTCTAAATGTTTTTAATATCTTTTCAACTACTCACCCTTATCTGTCCTATACACGACCGATGCCCTATCCATATGGCGAGGAAAGTTCAAGAATGGTTTACTGCTCATGATTATTTGCAGGTGATAGATTTGTCTATTTAAGACTGCGATATGAACCCTATAGAAAATCTATGAGGTTCTATCGTCAACACGTGGGAGCCAGAACGACAGAGAACCACAGCAGATTTGTTACGTCACACCAGAACACAGTGGGAGATTTTTCGGGGAAAACCATATATATTATACAGTGAGGAGGCATGGTGCCTCAATGCCCGAGCGACTGCAGGCTGTCATTGAGAAGGAGGGTGGTTGAACACGATACTAGCAACAAATTGATGAGTAATAAAATGAAATATGTAATCTACAGTATTTCAAGCCTTAATATCTTCATAGAAGTGTATATAAATAGTGTATATACTGTATATCATCGTGGCTAAGGGTCTAAAGCAATACATATATCGGTGCTTATAATAATAATAAGAAAACAAAACAAACATTACACATGCTTAATGCAAACGTGAGGTCGAAGTATAAACTTCAGGTTATAATAAGTTAACAGTTATTATAATTGTGGTTATTATAATTACAGTGTAGTGCCTACAGACCCAGTTGGATTATGGGTTTGAATGCTTCGTGACGAGGACTTGTGGAGATGTAAACAATAACCAATAAATGTCTGATTTCAATTTTTCCCTGTTTTAATTAGTAATAACAATAGTTGTGACACAATATCCTCTAAATCTTGTGATTGGTTCACTATACTGGGCGTCTGAATGGCTGGCCTAGATGTTGACCTCAGATAAATAAATAAAGGTAATAAATATATTCGTCATATATAACGGATTGTATTTGCATACCAAATATCACTTTTATTTCTATTGTGGTCGTGTTTGCGCATTAACAGATTATGCAGCAACACACAGAATGATGGTAGTGGTGGTAAGATGGAGAGCAAGGAATGCTGGGATGGAGGGAGAGGAAACAGTGAATTGAATAAGGGAGGACGGGGTGAGGAAGAACAGATGGAGTAGTTATTAGGTAATTAACATCTTACACTATAACTATTATCCTTTGGTAACCAGTTACACAATAGACGTTTCTTAGAAAATGTCATAAATGATACAGGATAAAAATAAAGGATTTACTTGAAATGTAACTTAACACTGGGTAGGTGGTGCGTCGCTTGATATATTAGTCATAAAAAACTGGTGTCGTGTTAATTATATTAGGTAAAATCTGGATTCATTTCAAATAATAAAGAATATCCCATGGAATGCAGCATCAGAGTTGGATTTAGATTACAGAAGAAAACATTTAGCTACTTGATCCAATAATTCTCTCCATCTCGATCACTGGTGAAGCTTTACCCCTCTCTCCCCAACCCAACCCCTCCTCTCCTACCACCTTCAAGTGAGTGGTTCACATCCATGATCACAAGTGGTTCGGGATTCAAATTTCTGGATGGCTCAACATTGGTAACGCTACCCCCCCTATATAACTCCGCCCACATTTCTCCCCTCCCCCCTCCACCTGTCAGTGATACCATATCCGTTGAGGCCCACACCAAGGCAAGGGTGGAAGAAGTGTGGACCATTGATCAGTCCGGAGCTGTACATGTGTATGTTGTTTTGTGTGGGGTGTGTCTGTACATGTTTATGAAGCACCGATATAAATAGACACAACAAACTTACCCTTGTACCGAGACCGTCTGCTCGGCTGCAGGAAGGATTAAAACGTAAACAAACCCCTAACTTACGTCAGGGGTCAGTTATATAAACAGAAAATTGATAATAAAACCTATGAATTTGACTAAAAATGATATAAAGATTATAAAAAGATGATAAAAATGTACTAAAAAAAGAAACTGTATTATTAAAAACTGTGAAAAATGAAGGGTGGATGGCAGTGTTTTCCTTGGGGGAGGGTGTATGTAAATTTAAAAAAACACTAAAAACAGAAATAAAAAGAAGGAAAAGATGACATAAAATGACAGCCAAAACAATCTCGATACTTATCTAATGAAATGTGATGATATGAGGGGTTTGTTTTGACGAAGTAAAAAAAAAAAAGAAGGATATATGGAGAAGGAAGGCGGAGCTTGGGGAGGACACAATCGGCTACTGGGACCGCACAACAACAACTAGGAAGATCCCAGAAGTACTGTACCTGGGGTACATCTCTGTAACATTGGCGGACTTACCATCAGGCATCCAATCCTAGTGGATGCTCCTAGACCAACCGCAGCATTAAACTATAAACATTCTTTGAAAGGTGTATGAATTTGTAGGTCGCCTGTATGGCCCCTATCCCACTTCCCCGAACGTGGTGCAGATCAAGGCACGATTTGGAAATCGTGTGTCATCGTGAACAAAATCGTGTAAAATATTAGTTTGTCGCCGAGAGAGATACATATGGCGAGTGTATTGTGAAAAACTACGACCAGTAGGGGTTTGCAAAATAATATGTGCGATTCTATACGCCGACATATCGGCGTATATACCACGCATAATCGCTGACATTGGCAATGAGAAAAGACGTGTTTTCAAAATTTTGCTTATTCTCAGCGGAGTCTGGAGCTTATTCGTGCATGTGTGAACAAGACATACCCCTGACCTTCATTTTAATGCTCGATAAATACGTTTTTTATTTATTTATCAGGTAGCAAACCTCAGCACTCAAACTCAGCACTCTGATATTTGCGAGCAACAACCTCAACCTTACTGACTTCGCTGATACTTGAGGAAGAATTACACAAGAACTGAGGATATTTGTTGGACTGCCCTCTTTATAGGAGTGGCACGAAATAATTTTGTATAGGTGAGCATATAGGTACAACGAAAGTTCCAACACTGTCACAAATCCAATGTCCATCCGAGGAGAACTTAATTAATCGGCTGATGTTTGCAGCCATGGCGGCGGTTTACAATCACAAGGACACTCTTGTTATATGAAAAGTTAAGATAGTGTTATAGTAACCAAATACATGTAGCTCCAGAACTGTCTCTTGACAGTCATTGTTACCAAACCATCTTGCCTTAATAAACCATTAAGTAGCTGGCCTTATCTACCGCGACAGCTTGTGTCTTCTGGACCTCTCTCCTGTACTCGAGGTCATTGTGTATACAACACATTTGACAGCTGATAGCTTGTAAACCGCTACATAAATGAATGATACAGGATATTGAAGTACAAACCATTAGCTGTCTCCAGATGTATAGTTGGCTCCACTCCCGCATTTCTCCCTTGGCGTTGCCAATGATAGGCCTGTCAGAAAATAGAATCACGATTTATTTAACTTGTGGATCGGGATTCGAATTTCTGACAGGCCCAACATTGGCAACGCGAGGGAAGAAACGCGGGAGTGGAGCCAACTATACTTGTGAAGACTACAGTGACATATGTAGGATGGGTAGCAAGCTCAGACTGACATCTACACAAAAATAACTTTCACACTCTATCTACATATATATCTCAGTACACAACAAGTCAACAATATGAAATATAATGTCACTGTCGTATTTACCTACATGTATGGTAATTACACGAAAAGAGGAGTGATAAAAATACGTTCTTCCACCCTCACTGTTCGTGTAATATTAACCGGTGGTGGCTGGCTGGGCTCTGGCAACCTCTTTATCTCACTGCTTACTGTTACCACCCCAAAACTAGCTTGTTAGGGACCGCACAAATTTTAAAATTTTGCTGTCAAATGAATACTACACACGCGGTGCTCCTGACTTGTTGCTAGTGTCGAGATTTTACTATACTAGCGAATTAAGGGTTAACAATATATAAAGTCTACATTTTAGTAATTATACGGAACTTCATGCACATCTGTCAGGAAATATATTTTTTTTATTCAAAGACCAACTGACCTCTAAGTTTTTATATATTTCCACTACTACGGGGTCCTTATGCCTTGTGAAGTACTCCAGCGGCACTCCAGTCCAAAGCCAAGAATCGATGCCCCATTTCCATCCATCAGCATTCACTAGGTCCTCTAGTGTTTCTGGTGGGCGGGTCCTGGCTTTATTAACGGTAAGGTGAGAGATGAGCTCAGATTCAAATCCAGTATACATTACCAGACAGTACACCAGCCACGATCCCACCATCACCTGAGAGAGAGAGAGAGAGAGAGAGAGAGAGAGAGAGAGAGAGAGAGAGAGAGAGATTTGCACCATATATATCTGATTTCGGTGTAGAATTACTGTACTTCACCTTAAACGCAGAATAAAAGGCTATGGAAAATAAGCATAAGTGATTCAAATAACCATTTGACTATATTATTCTATAGTCAGTGTAGATGTGCCACAAACTATAGAATTCCGCATTACCTGGCCTGACACAGCTGAGGTTGGTACTTTTGGTTGTACTCCCAAGAGGGATCCCCAGATGTATAGGAATGCTGTATCGACCCGAATGCCAGGCCCTCCTGTAACTAGGGACCACATCCGTTGAATCAACCACAGCATGACTCCCCACACCACGACACTTACCATGACCAACGCCCATACGGTTCCTGTTTTATAATGCATACTGAATTCAGTACATGCCACATGCAAAACTTTTTTCTCCGACAACTCAATCATTATATTTCAGAAGGTACAATTGGCTCCAATTCCGCATATACCACCCAGAAATTTGAATCCTGAACTACGTATCATTATATTCCGTGTCATAAATTTGTTAATGATTATAATTTTCAGAAGTATTTATAAGTTAAGTTGATCAGTCTATTCATGCAAACAGGACCTGAGAGAAAAAAAAATACTATATAATAATACAATATCTATTACCCTGATAAAATTATCTGAAATCAATGTCTAGGCTAGACATTCAGACGCCAGCGTTAGTGAATTAATCACAAGTGTCGGAGAGAGTAGTGTTCGAATCATCGTGATGAATTCCCGACGTCACGAACCTAAGAAAAACTGCCACTTTTCACCAGATAAAATAATTGTTAACAACAAAGTTGGGGAAGTTCTCGGTCGGTGATCTCTTTCCCGCATGATTTCGGTCTCATAAAAATGTATAATTAGAGGTGAAAAACTTTTCTGATTGCTCTCATTATTTTGAACATACGTCATTGTATTTTCAGAAACATAGTGTTTTTTTGTTTTAACCCAAAGGTGCAAGTATGAACTAATATAAATGTTATTAGTTCTGCCAACCCCAGTACTATTTTATGCTTGTAATTGCTGTTTTACTGTATGTTGCACACCTATTCTTATCTATGATGTAAATATAATTACTGAATAATAACATCTTAAAATGCAGACGTACGATGTATCAGTAATTATCGCGGGGAAGATTTTACAAAATACATCTAACTCGGCCAACACTCAGTTCCCCAACTTTCATATTAAAAACGCTGGCGATCACACGCAATCCTTCAGTTAGTGACCCCGGGAATTCATGCACACACATTTGATCATAGCTACTCTTAGACTTTTTTTTTATTATTAACTAGCAGTGATACCCGACGTTGTCCGGGGATCTATCTATCTATATATCTATCTATCTATATCTATCTATTTATATCTATATCTATCTATTTATATCTATATCTATCTATATATCTATATCATATATCTATATCTATCTATCTATCTATCTATCTATATCTCTATATCTATCTATCTATATCTATCTATCTATCTATCTATCTATATCTATATTTATTTATATCTATATCTATATCTATCTATCTCTATATCTATCTCTATCTCTATCTCTATATCTATCTATCTCTATCTATCTCTATCTATATCTATCTATATATTTCTATCTATATCTATCTATATCTTTCTATCTATATCTATCTATCTATCTATCTTTCTTTCTATCTTTCTTTCTTTCTATCTTTCTTTCTATCTTTCTATCTTTCTATATTTCTTTCTATCTTTCTTTCTTTCTATATTATAGAGGCATAGAGGTCATACAGACAGA
The DNA here is from genome assembly GCA_034508575.1 of Petrolisthes manimaculis. NCBI lineage: Eukaryota > Metazoa > Arthropoda > Malacostraca > Decapoda > Porcellanidae > Petrolisthes > Petrolisthes manimaculis. The sequence continues at coordinate 703,260 of JAWZYT010000373.1, forward strand.
CAGACAGAGTGTTTTATATATATAGATTGCGCCGTAGCGTCAATCAACAGGCATGCAACCATACATACAGGTAGGCAGAACCCTGAAAGTAAGTTTTTTTAATATGAAAATCAGTTTTTTTAATATGAAAGTCAGTTTTTTTAATTAGAAAGTCATCTTTTTAAATTTGATGTTCATCTTTTTTAATTTGAAGTTCATCTTTTTTCATTTGAAGGTGAAAATGTGTAGTTTGTCTCGTGTCAGTGTTTGGTTGTCGTGGGTGAAGTAATGGTCTTTTATAAACCCTGACTGGAAGGACAAAGGAAAAAGGAATTGGAGGACGATGGAAGCCTTATATTGACCACAAGATGAAGGAAAAGGCTGGTAATACAATTTAAAACAGAGAGAGAGAGAGAGAGAGGGAGAGAGAGAGGGGGACAGGGGAGGAGTGGATTATGATATCACTGTTAGGAAATACACACGCACACTCTCTCTCCCTCCATCTCTCTCCTACACGCACGAAGTCTCTCACTCTCTCCCCCACACGCTCTCTCTCTCTCTCTCTCCTACATGCACACACGCTCTCTCTCTCTCTCTCTCTCTCTCTCTCATACACGCACACACACACTCTCTCCTACCTACACAAACACACACATTCTCTCTCTCTCTCTCTCCTTCCTACACAAACATACACACACCCACACCCACACCCACTCTCTCTCTCTCTCTCCTTTCTACACAAACACACACAAAGGCTGGGGGGGGGGGGGGGGGGTTAAAAGCCTGTACCCTACTCCCACACCCCCCAAGCCTACCCCATATTCCCGCACCCCCTCTAAACACCCCCATGCCTGTCCCCTATTCCCGTATCCTTCTATTTCCTCCCCAAGCCTGTCCCCTATTCCCGCACCCGCTCTAAACTCCCCCAAAGCCTGTCCCCCTACCCTCCTACCATACACATCACACACTAGAGTACACACACACACACACATACATATACACATACACATACACATACACCCACACATACACACAGACACAGATAGATAGTTTATTGACCACAGAACAATCAGTAAATTATACCATTTCTTCTGAATATTGCTAATAACAAAGTACTTTTTTTCTATATCAATTGTACCAATCATTTATAAAGCACAAAACACAAAACTATTAACACCCTCAAAATGTCAGGTTGTAGTACACAAAATTATCTATGCAGTTCCAATTCCCACCTGGGTGTCCACATCATTAGGTACCAAAAAACCTTCTCATACCGAATATTACACAACTTCTTACACCAACTTTTATTTACATAATACACATTTGTGTTTTTCTTACTTGTAGGCATTCAGAACTTCATGTACACACACACACACACACATACACCCCTACCGTACACACACACATACACACACACACACACACACGCACATACACTAGGGTATACAGACATACCCACACAGATTCCTGCCAACCTAGTTCAGCAATGTAATGTTTCCAATAAATAAATAAATGGCTCTAGAACTTCACTCACTGCCTACGTCTACACTACAATACCTAGATATTTAAATTTAGTTTCATTCTAATCAACAACTCTTCCTCTTTCCAATGAGACCTCAGCTGTCTATGTCTACTGGGTACAAAGATATGACGTGAAGAACACACACACAATCCTCTCCGATCTCTCTCTATATTATAATACGCCATTTCGATCGGTGAAGCCTTGGAAGCGTCTTCGGCCAACAAAAAAGTTTTAAATTACCAATGGAGGTTGGGAGGGAGTACGATCACAGTACCCCTGCAGCCCAAGCCGAAGGCTGTTATTTGGTTTTAACCCAAAGATCCCAGGTTTGAATCCCCAATACAATTTTTTTTTTTTCCAATTTTGTTGACAATCTGACCGGTGTAGTCCCGGGAATGTCCTCGATCTAATTTTATTTTTGGTGGATATGTGTTTCTTGAATTATCAGATTAAAAAAAAAAGAAGATTTATGGTTTTCTCAACATAGACTCTATGGTCTCAAGCATCTCAGGATGCAGGGAGGCCTATGTTGCATGCCCAGTTTAGGAATGAATTCAAACCATAAAGTGTTGAACACCTAAATTTAATCCTAAATCTAAGGACATTAAAAAAAAAGTTTTAAGATTACCATTGGGGGGGGGGGGGGTGTCGATCCCAGTACCCATGCAGCCCAACCACAAAGCTGTTACCAATTCGCCACTCAGGCCTTGCTATTTAATCGTGGCTGTTACAATGCCACCTTCTGCTGTAGTTGCATCATGGATAACTTTTGTGGTTCTAAAGCTGGCATGGTTTCTCTGGGGGACCAGAAACCACACCGGATAATGGACTCCTCTCACCTTCCTAATATGTTCACATAAAAATAATTAGAAGAAATTTATTGAAAAAAAACACATGTAGAATCTTCATCAGGACGACGTCGGGTATCGCTGCTAGTAGAGAATAAAATACAAGTTATTCCAGAATGCGTTATAATTCAATTTCTCATAAACAGTGTATAGTACGGTTCTTCATATACTGTATATATGGCAAATAAGCATACTATATTTAGTTCACCACAATGCTCTCTTGTTTAGATATAATAAGGTTATATTATCACTAAACTTTCCTAGCAACTTATCGACCAATCATGTCCGTCGTTATATGTTCAACTCTCTACACCTCCGTCACCTCCTTGTGGGGTAGGGTATAGAGGAGCCCAGGGTGATAAAGAAACTCCCTTCCGCAACTGTACCACTGATAAGTTGGAAATACAGACATTCAATGTAAAATATAACACTGCTTCAGCTCCACGCTCTATCCTTACTAGACCATCACTCGTGGCTTTGAAGTTTTCACACACTCCCATACATTGTGTGTGCGCACACTAGCGTTATCACAGCTACGCACAGTCGTATGCAAAAATGAATTGTATGTGGCCTTTTCTGTCCTCAGCTGTGCATGTATATACTCGTTTTATACACACAAGCAAGCATCCAAGTACACACACTCTTGCATCTATGCATTGTAAACATGCGTAACACATGCGCACGCCTTTGTAAAGTATTTGGTGCTGCTCTACACTAACCAGTGGATATAGGAGATTTCTGTTTGCATATTCAGATGTGTAAAATAAAGCTCTACAAACCTACAAACTTAAAAAAAAAGGTGCTTTTTGCGGCTGGGCTTCCAGGCATTATTGTTTTTATTGTAATTAAAAATAGACGAGAGACACAAAGCTGTGAGAGAATGCAATCATTCTATCAATCTGAGGACCCCAGCCCCAAGAATCCAACCTGAAGAAAAGAAGACAGCTTAGAGAAAAGAAGATGAGCAGTTAGCTTAATAAAAACATTAGCCCTACTCTTGAAGCCAGCCAGTCCTACACCATCAAAGACAGATTCACCAAGGCTATTCCACAGACACCTAGGGACAAACGATCGACTGTACTGACAGGTTCTACAGCACGACAATACGTAAGCATATCAATGGGAGTCAAATGCACTACGAGTGACACGAGCTGGAACATACAGAGGTGGCAGATAGGAGTTGAGAGGATGCAGCACATTATTTTTTATCTTGAAGAGCATGCACAATGATGAAACAGAATGACGGTAACTTAGATTACAATCAAGTAAACCGCTGGTAAGAAAATTAGCATTGGAAACAATCCTATCCAGCAACTTGAGATGGCAATCAGTTGCGGAACACCGCACAATATTCCAACATAGGCAACACAAAGGAGTTGCAACACCGCAGTAACAATGAGTGATTTACGAACACACATCAAGCTCTTTGCAGTATACCCAACTTCTGGGAGACAGGCCTTGAGATTGACCGAACATGCCTCTCAAAAGTCGTCTTGGCATCAAATGTAGCTCCTAGAATTACCAAATTCTTAGACCCCTCCAATACAGTCCCATCAAGATTCAAGGGTGGCGATAAATGATACACCGTGTGCGACCTAGAGATGACCATTGTCCTAGTCTTGCCAGCATTCAACCTCAAACCCACAACCTGCACCAATCACTAATCCTATCCAGGTTACGATCCAATGACTGAGCAACAGAAATCCTGGCACCAGGGGTCGGCATAACAGCAATGAGAGTGGATTCATATGCATAACAATGTAGATCATTCTCCAAGATGTTAAAGAGGTTAGAGGTATTCAGTAGGAACAACAATGGTCCTAAGACACTACCTTGGGGCACCCCAGACACAGTACACTAATTCAACTCTTCCACTCCGCACACCATCCACAGCAACACACTAGGATCGAGCAGTGAGGAATTGCGACAAGACAGACAGTACTGAACTGCCAATACCAACAAAGCAAACTCTGTAGAGGATACCCAGATGGTTTACCCTATCAAACGCTGTAGAAAAGTCAAGTTGAACCACTCTTACCTCACAACCCAACTCCAAAGCATTCTGTAGCACATGAGAGATACAAAGAAGTGTATCACACGTGCCAAGGCCCCTTCGAGATGCAAACTGTGAGGGTGGGAATATAACATTACTTTCCATGAAGTTATTTATACGCACAGCCACCAGCCTCTCAAACACCTTAAACAACACACGAATGATGGAAATCGGCCTGTAATCGCCAACTGAAGATTGGGGTAACATTAGCAGGCCTCCAACATTCAGGAAAACTACCAAGACTTAGTAGTCTCCTGAAGACAACACTGAGGTTGGGAGCTAGGATATCAGCCGTCTGTTTAAAGAACAAAGTAAACATTCCAAAGGGGTCAATACGACCATAAGAGTCCATCTCATGAAGGAGTTTTTTTTTAATTTCCCTTGACCTAAAGGCAAATGAGGAGAGACCAGGACAAGGGTGACATGTGGAGGGCCAATGAGTAGGAACCAGGACAGGGGTGACATGTGGAGGGCAACTTTACAGACTCCCTAGACTGCTTGCTATCAAACTGAGCTGCAAGTAATGCAGCCTTACCACTGGGCTCATACACCAGTTAACCACCATCACCAACCAAAGGGAGGGGGGGGGGAATGAAGAGTCGGACTCAAATACAGCTCTCTTCAAGGTAGACCACCGAGCTTTCAGCAACACATCCCTGGCTCCAATATTGAACTGTTGCTCTGCCCCCACATAGACACCATTAGCCATTCTTTGATACCCCATAGACTCATTCCACTTTGCTCTGCAACGATCACGCGTCCACCTACGATAGGCACTCTGCTTAACCCCTAAGAACCGCAATTCCCTAAAGCTATTGCAGCCTGAACCGCAAAAACAGGGTGAGTTTAAAAGTTTTGTTTAGGTAAATTCTGTTATTACAGACTAGCAGGGATACCCGACGTTGTCCGGGGATCTGTCTATATCTATATGTATATCTATCTATGTATATCTAACTATCTATCTAACTATCTATCTATCTATCTATATCTATCTATCTATCTATATCTATCTATATCTATCTATCTATCTATATCTATCATATCTATCTATCTATATCTATCAAATCTATCTATCTATCTATCTATCTCTATCTGTGTCTCTATCTGTGTCTCAATCTCTATCTGTGTCTCTATATCTATCTGTGTCTCTATATCTATCTGTCTGTGTCTCTGTGTCTGTGTCTCTATTTCTCTGTGTCTCTATCTCTCTGTGTCTCTATCTCTCTGTGTCTCTATCTCTCTGTGTCTCTATCTCTCTGTGTCTCTATCTACCTGTGTCTCTATCTACCTGTGTCTCTATCTACCTGTGTCTCTATCTATCTGTTTCTCTATCTATCTGTGTCTCTATCTATCTGTGTCTCTATCTATCTGTGTCTCTATCTAACTGTGTCTCTATCTCTCTGTGTCTCTATCTATCTGTGTCTCTATCTATCTGTGTCTCTATCTATCTGTGTCTCTGTGTCTCTATCTATCTGTGTCTCTGTGTCTCTATATATCTGTGTCTCTATCTATCTCTGTCTCTATCTATCAATCTATCTGTGTCTCTATCTCTCTATCTATCTGTGTCTCTATCTCTCTATCTATCTGTGTCTCTATCTCTATCTCTCTATCTGTGTCTCTATCTCTATCTCTCTATCTACATGTGTCTCTATCTCTCTATCTATCTGTTTGTCTGTCTGTCTAAGAACATGATTACATGTACAGAGAGAGAATGTGGTTTTCTTTGAGAGAGAGAGCATGTGGTTTTCTTTCATTGTTTAAGGAGATACTATTTTATTAAAAAAAAAAATGTATGCTCTTCTTATAAGCTTTTGTGTACACCTAGAAGGCTCCCGTTTTCAGTTTCTGGTGTTTAAATTCAAGCTCTTACTGTCTGCAAGGAAAAAATTTGCTTAAATGAAAGTTGAAAAATGACAAAATTGACCAGCATTTGTCAGCTGGGGGAAGGGGGGAAGGAAAAAAGTCGTTTTTAATTGGTTAATCATTGAAGAAAAAAAAAAAAAAAAAATATAGGGCCAAGACACTCCTCAGGTCTCAGCAAAAAAACGTATGTAAAAATTATTACTCTAGGTAGAACGATGTGGCTGTGTATAGCGGCTAAACAGACAGACAGACAGACAGACAGACAGACACTCTGTTTTATATATATATAGATTTCTAGAGCTTGATTTTACACACCAGAATCTGAAATAGAAAGTTTCGTACGTCCGAGAAAAAAACCCAGTTACCCCTCAAAACAAAAAGGAAAACATGAGCTAGCATAATAATATTTATTACACTAAAATATGACGAAATATGACCAAATATGGCGAAATTATAGTTTTCAAGGTATAAATATATATATATAATAGCATACTGCAGGCCTACTCTGTACACATATAGTTATGTACAGTCTCCTCCACTCCTGCTTTCACCAGTTCAGCATTGCCAATTAATACACCCGGCATTGTGTGAGCTACCAGTTCCGACTCTGGCATCCAAAACACTTGCCAGTAAGAGTATGGGTTGATGGCAGGTGTTCCGGATGCGAGAGTCAGAAGTGGTAGCTCACATGATGCCGGGTGTATACTATTGCAACGCTGAACTGGTGAAAGCAGGAGTGGAATAGACTGTATATATATAAAATGTGCATGTATGTGTGTGTATTGGCCAGTATGCATATCAGCGAGGTGCGATATGACTTAGATAAGCTTCCCATGTATGATTATCAACGCATGAGAACTAGGGGAGGGAGTAGGAAGGACAGGAGAGGAGGCGAGTCAGAGTGGGGGAGTAGAGCGGCGTCTTGGTGGCTGGTATGGTAGGGAGAGAGCAGGCTTCAAAGAGGTTGCCTCCCCCCCCTCCCCCACCCACAGAGGCAGGACGCAGTATTTCTAGAGTTAGTCCACACTAGTAAGCTCAAAACTAACCAGTGTTACTAATGAAGTGGCTTGATATAGCTTAAGCAGTTTTATTTTACCGGGTTTATATTACGTCAATCGGCTTCAAGGCCTAAATTAGCGGTGACGTGATATTTGGTCAATAAGCATTTAATTAGGATCAAATGCGGCCATACACTCATCAATACCAATGTTTATCACTATTGTTCACACGAATTATCTTCTTAGACAATTACCTTAGACAAATGCTAATTCAGCTACTCTACCAGATTATCAGCAACATACATTAAATGCCATTGAAATTCACGCACAGCACCACAAACTGCATCCCAATTAACACGATTCTTTAGAAACATTTCCCTCCTCACACACAGGTTCGGAACATGATCCGGAACATTAATCATCACCAGGTCAAGGGTTCCGCATCTCACATGGGTTGGACAAACAACCAATTGGTCACAGCCAGAGGCCGATGAAAAATCCAAAGCCGTCGTTATTGAGGACTCTAGCCATTCCTCATGGTGCACATTGAGGTCATGCATAAAGAAAAATTACGCACAACTGTTCTCCGCTTTCATCCTAGCCATTGATGTTAACAAACAGTCATATAATTATATCATCCTCCAGAATGTCCAGATCTGGGGTCCGATACAAGCTGTAAAGACAACAATTAAACCGTATCCCACATACTCTCAAAACCATCATCTCACAGCAACCATATTAAAACTTTTTCTACATAAAACAACTACTCTGATACATTACTGAAAGTGACAGTAAAACTCTATCAATGTAATGTAGGTGATGCTCAATGTATATGAAATAATTTATTGTGCGATAGTCACGCTCTATTTGTATGGCGAAAGTGACACAAACATTGTTCAGTGGAAGCGAAGGTGAAGTGAAAGTGACGCTAGTTGTATATTATTCATGATAGCGATGCGAAAGTCCTGCCCTATGCATCGAAATTGATGCAATGATGAAAGTAATAATGAGGGATGGAGAGTTTTTTTTTTTACTGTATCAGAGTGTGGAAACATCCTTGGACAAGTCTGGGGAGTGTACACGTATATTCTGAGTCGTGTGCATTCTAAAATCGCCACCTGTCATCTGGATATCGATGAAGTCTTCAAAAGTACACCAAAAGACAGCCAAGAGTGCGTACTTCAATATGACGTATCATTCATTGATGTAGTGTAGAAGTGGTTTAGACGCTATAAGCTGTCAAAGTTTTGCTTACATTTTGACTGCAAAACGGGAAAAATGCCCGGACCAAAGAGTGGCCACACTCTAGAAGGCCCATGGTTAGAGAGTTAACGCCCGTAGTATTAACAAATTTGAGGGCCCTGACTGGAGCTCTATGAATTCTCCAAAATACTCCAGGCAACAGATTCCCAATTAGAAATACTGAAGAATTCTGTGGCCTGGATTATGTTGGAGGATTCTTACACCCGTAGTTTTAAAATAATTGAGGGCCCTTACTGGAGCTCTATGAACCCTCCAAACTACTCCAGGCAACAGATTCCCTATTCGAAAAACTAAAGCGTTTTGTGGCCTGGATTAATTGGAGGGTTCATAGAGCTCCAGTAAGGGCCCTCAATTTTTTTTAAACTACGGATCTAAGTTCTAGCTATAGTTCTTCTTTCTCTAAGATGTCGTCTCGTTGCTATACCCATATTGTACAATTTTACATCGAGGCTTACACACTTCTGCAATGCTTACAATGCTTACAAACGGGCAGAAAGGAAGTGCCCTTAATATTGTAGATTCTCAAAAACTTACTTGAAAAGGGTCGAATAAAGGCTAAGTGTCTCGGAAGTGGTTGGGGTTTCAAGGAGACGATAGTCACATGAGCGGTTGGGTAAGCCCTGAAGAACTTGGCTGCCTTTAAACGTGAGGCTGTTGGCACCGCAATTGTGCTCATATCAACATCCTCCCTTTGTAGATAGCCCATCAGCCCGCTCCATATCCCTTTTGTGTCTTCTCCCCAACTATTATCTGGCTCCTTTAGCATAGCATACCTTAATAACGAGAATTAAAAGAATGTTACATAATTGTAACTTTATTTGTAGCAATAATTGAAGGGTTGGGAGTGGTCACCTATCTTGAGAACATGTTGGATCAGAGCAAACTTCTCTCTATAAGGAAAAGTGCTATATATAATAAATAAACACAGAAACGTTTGCCTAGGCAGGGAGTCTGCACAGAAACAAAATTCTTTAGAACAACTTTAAAAGCATAAGGATGAGTGGTATAAAAATCAAAGGATATTGGGCTGATCTTTATTGCGGTCTGTAGTACGAGTAGGATGCTCTACTAGCTGTTCTAAGTAGTTGAGGATAAAAAATATGTGGTCTTGTTCACAAGCCTAATCAGTGAAGGCATATGAAAGCCAAAGGCTTAGTGAAGCCTACCTAATGTGTGTACATTCGGCTACGTCTAATTTCTGCTCTGTTGCAAGATGATGACGTTGATGCAGAGCAGATAACTGAGGAGGAGTTACGCCGTGCTCTCTCCCGGGGTAAAGCTTCTTACCCTGGTGATGATGGTATTACTTATGCAGTGCTGCATCTATTTCAACAAGTTCCTGGGATTGTACTTCAACCGTACAATCTTTGTCTTCGTGATGGATGTGTACCACGAGTCTGGACCAGCAGCACAATAACACTCATCCCTAAGCCGGGCACTGCAAAGTTCAGGCCAATTTCGCTTACTTCCTGTTTTTGTAAGGTTACGGAGAGAATCTTACTTAATCGTCTCATGTACAGACTGCAGGATCGCCTTTCTCCATGGCTGTTTGGTTTCCTTCCCCAGAGGAGGACACACCACTGCCTAGTCGACCTGTACTCTCGCCTTTCCAAGGACAGTGTGGTGGCCTTTATTGACCTTCGAAGTCCCTTCGATGTTGCTAATAGACGTCATTTTGGATCAACTGGTTGACTTTCGTATAAAGGGTAATCTACTACGGTGGATTCGGGGTTACTTCAGTAACAGGACCCTCCAGCGGTTTTTTGACACTTTCTCTGTGGCCTCCTCTCACTGTGGTATTATTGTCTCACCAGATAAGAGAAGAATATTCACCTGCCGCCTTCCTCACGCTCGGCCAGTGTTCACAATTTGAGGGACTGTCATTCCCATGTGTTCCCAGAACTGCTACCTGGGCGTGCTAGTCAATATTTGGCCAATTGTTCCTGCCAGACCACAAGACCATCCTATTGCCCAGAACTTATTGGGTTGTCTCCATCGTTGACTAACACCACTTTAATGGCTCTCTAACAACTCATCGGGCATCTCCATCCCATTAGCCAAAACCATCTATATTGCTTTTATCTGTTGAGTTGTTGATTACCTCTCCCCTGCTCTAGCCCCCCAAACGGGAACCGCCTTGACGCAGTGGGGGGGCTTGCATGTCTCTGAAACCTGGCGAGCTAGACTAGAGGGGGCTCCAGCCCCTGTTCTTCCCCGATTTAGGGGAGAGAGGGCTTTCCATGCTAGGAAGGTAATGGGAAGAAAAGGCCATATCTCTTTTTCGAATGGTGATCGACCAGGCCCTCAATACGTTACTCTTTGGTCGTAATGATATGCAGAAGTCTGCAAAAATGAGTAGGCCTAGCAGGTCGGGTGTTGTGGCAACGATTCCTATAGATAGATAGATAGATAGATAGATAGATAGATATATAGATATATAGATAGATATAGATAGATAGATATAGATATATATATATATATATATATATATATATATATATATATATATATATATATATATATATATATATATATATATATATATAGATAGATAGATCCCCGGACAACGTCGGGTATCGCTGCTGGTAATCTATATATGCCCTGATAACATAATTTATGAATGCCAATATGCAGCAATGCATTGAAACACTAGTAAGAGTAGGCTGTGGTGAAAGAGTCTATGTGACCTGACCTCTCTTACTTTTTTTAATTAGTCTAGTACCTGCGGCTTACTACACCCACTTTTTCTACCTGAATTTACCACTCCGCAATGGAACCTTCCCCTTCTAGAACCTTCTATGCCTCGTGGAATTTTCCACTACTAGTATATTAATTCCCTTACTTATGCGAGAAGTTAAGTTACGTAGTTACATTATTGTGGCGAGTCTATACTGACTCGTGACAGTCATAGGAGGAGGAACTGCAACAATTGTTCCGGATGTGGCAATTGTTCTACTCACATCTTACTTCTGAGTGTCTGTCAGAGAGTTACAGCTTTTACTGCAGAGATGCTCACCACTTGCATTCTCGGCAGTGTAAGATGTACCTCCTTGAACAGGACATCCTCCACTTGGCTAATACACAATTCATTAGTATTGGTAGTGCCAGACAGCAACTCAACTTCAGGCGACAGAAGGATGGTGGTGTTAAGACATACGACTCCTCCCTTCGCCCTAAATCAGTTGCAGCACCCTCTCAACCCTCTCAAGAGGCAGCAGATTTATGCTCCAGTGAGAGTGTTTCTAAGGTGACATTACATAATAGCTTCTCTGTTCTGGAAACCTTATCAAACACTCATTCTGGTGACCCTTCAACTGATGACAATTCTCAGACTTTAGTTAAAGGTGTCCATGTGGTAGAGGTTCACGCTGCCGCACGCTCTCCAAAAAGGCAACTTAAGTCACCTAAACGGCCACAGAGACGCCTTCAATGTACCTCAGAGGCACTTGACTCAATAAATGTTCCTCCTTATAAGGCAACCATCTCTGAGGACTCATCCATAGTTTCCTCTCGATTTCATCAGAAGCGTTCTCGTGGCTCTGATGAATCTCCTGATTCAACAGAAGTTCCTCGCAAGTTTCATTCAGGACCATTAGAGGTGCGTGAAGTTAATATGGATGCCACTGATGTTGCGATTTTAAAAGATTCAGTTTCTCATCCGCTTGAACAGCGGAGTGATTCTACCACCTGTATTATGGTTGTTAATGTGTCTGCCTGTATCAGTGATACCACTGCTGCACAGGACAAAACTAATGTAAATGTTTCTAAGAATATCCCTGCTCATATACCTTCATTTTCTTCCAACATATCAGATGCTTCAGGGATTCGTCTAGGGGTCCCAAGTACTACTCCTCGGGTTCGTATCGTTCGAGTAAACCCTCAGGTCGAGGTGGTAGTGGGAAGTACACTCGCCAGCACTGCCCCGTGGTACAGGGGCTCGCACGTTTTAGGAGATGTGGCACCACTGTGATGATTTGCCTTGAAACAATCCACGTGTGTGAAATAAGTAACCTCGATACAGTGTCGCATGAAGTGAACTTTGTTGTTGAATGTTTCGAACCACAAAGTATCATAACAGGCTGAACTTTGTTTAACCTGATCCATGCAATAAGTGTTTAATATCTGCCACCTTTATATATAAAAGAGAGAAGTATGTAATATCACCTCATCACGCCCTAACCATCAGAGCAACACCCGCGAACCTATATATATTTTCTTCATCAGGGTGACCCAAGGATGGTTTTAGAGGAAAAAAATAAAACACTTTTTTATTGGCTCTTTCTTGCTGTAGGCGAGCTTGCCAGTGAGGAGTGGGAATTTACCAGAAAAAAATAGGATATATCCCCACCGGGAAAACTTTTTGACCACCCCCTCAGGAGGAAAATTTGTAATTGTTTTTGCAATTTATGCATATGATGAATCTTAATCCAACATACTTTTTGTTCTCCAAATATTGGGTATCTTTTTTACCCGGTCAATGCCGGGTACTACACAAAGTAGTTATTATAAAATGCATAATAATATTGGACACAGTTTTTGTGATGACGTGTTCGTATCGCATCATCTAGTCTGTAGCGCCTTATATGAGGTCAGAGAAAAGGGGGAGCTGTGAGCCCGGCACATACAAGCTCAGATGTGACCACATTTGCTTCAATATTCGAATCACAGGAACAGTGAAGAAACACGATTATGTTGGTAATATTTTGGAGTTAGAAATAAGAAACCTATGCCACATTTAATGTATTTTTACTTATTGTAAGGTAAAAGAAACTATCTATATCTATCTACCTATTTCTTACCATCAACTACACTAATTGTAGAAGTTATTCTCAAAAGGTGATAACATGAACTGAATAAACGAATAAACACTGATAAGTTGGATGTGTGAATGACAACTATGCTGATCACGTTTGTAATTCTGACTTTATTACAATTATTTGGGTGAATAATATTAACATCACTTCTATATGGGATATACTTTAACCTGTAAATGGATAACAAACTAATCTTTCCAAAAAAAATTAACAAACAACAATTAACAAAATTAACTTTTTATTAATGCACTATTAACACTGTGTATATTGCAGCTATAGTAACTTCCTGGTTTTATGTTCATTACGTTATGATGGCGAGAATGAATATGCTAGCCCCACCGGCAAGGTGAAGAAAACTCGTCACGTAATGTTATAACTGGAAACTGAAGCTTCTTCCATTGAGTTCTCGACAATATCATGGATGTTCACTATTCTTGTGATTCGTTCTATGAATATTGAAGCCAATGTGGTCTTATCAGAGTATGCCATGTGCGAAGCTTATGGCTCCTCCTTTTTTCTGACAACAGATTTGGGGATCCATACATGTATTAGGTGATAAGATAGAAACAGAACGTAATCACAAAAATTTAGACAGCTAAAATGCATTACATAATGACGAGTACTGAATACTTTCTAACGTAGAACATTAAAGTTAAACAAATTCGGGCTGAAATGATACATTGTGGTTCGAAATTTTAAACAACAAAGTTCACGTCATGCACCACTGTATCGAGGTTACTCCATCCCACATGCGGGGCATTTTTCGGGGCAAATCATCACAGTGGTGCCACATCTCCTAAAACGTGCGAGCTCCTATAACACGGGGCAGTGATGGCGAGTGTAAAGTCATGGTCTAATGTACTGCAACACCTTCCAATGAGATGGCTTCGAAAAATGATCCGAAACTATAGCTGTTGGTGTGTGCAATTTTGGTTCATAAAATTAACTCAAATAGCTCGCTTTTATTCACCAGGTTGCAGTACATTAGACCATGACTTTACCTCCATGAGGCTTCCCCAAACCAGGACCAAAGTAACACTGTTCAAGGTCCTTCAGTAGAATTGCCGTGGCTTGCGTGCTTCTTGGGAAGAACTGCTCATTTTTCTCTTTAGCTTCTCTCCTATATATGTTTCTCTTCAAGAGACAATGCTTGGGGACTACATTCCTACCAGTCCTCCATCATACTCTGCATTTTATTCACATTCATTTGAAGGGCAGGGTCACCATGGTGGCTCTGCCATCCTAGTTCGTCGAGATATTCCATTCTCACTGGAGCATAAAGCTACTGCCTCTTGAAAGGGTTGAGATGGTGCTGCAACTGATTTGGGGTGAAGGGTGAAGGCGTATGTCTTAAGGGGGTGTGGGAATAGGGGACAGGCTTGAGGGGGGATTGGGGGGTGCGGGAATAGGGGACAGGCTTGGAGTGGGTAGAAAGCTTGTAACCTATTCTATTCACGCACCCCCCTAACCTCCGCAACCCCCCCAAGCCTGTCCCCCCACTTCCGCACCCCCCCAAAACCTCCAAGCCTGTCCCCCTACTCCCACTCCCCCTTAACACCACCATCCTTTTGTTGCCTGAATTTGAATTGGGTATTAGCCAAGTGGAGAATATCCTGCTCAAGGAGGTACACTCGCCAGCACTGCCCCGTGGTACAGGGGTTCGCACGCCTTAGGAGATGTGGCACCACTGTGATGATTTGCCTCGAAACAATCCACGTGTGTGAAATAAGTAACCTCGATACAGTGGCGCATGAAATGAACTTTGTTGTTGAATGTTTCGAACCACAAAGTATCATAACAGGCTGAACTTTGTTTAACCTGATCCATGCAATAACTGTTTAATATCTGCCACCTTTACAGTATATATAAAAGAGAGAAGTATGTAATCTTACCTCATCGCGCCCTAACCATCAGAGCAACACCCGCGAACCTATATACAATTTCTTGATCAGTGTGACCCAAGGATGATTTTAGGGGAAAAAATAAAACACTTTTTTATTTGCTCTTTCTATCTGCTGGCGAGCTTGCCAGTGAGGAGTGGGGATTTACCAGAAAAAAAAATAGGGAACAAATTTTGACCACCCCTTCAGGAGGAAAATGTGTGATTGTTTTTGCAATTTATGCATATAATTAATCTTAATTTAACATACTTTTTGTTCTCCAAATATTGGGTATCTTACTTTTTACCCGGTCAACGCCGGGTACTACACAAAGTAGTTATTTATAAAATGCATAATAATTGGCCACAGTTTTGTGATGACGTGTCGTTCGTATCTCATCATCTAGTCTGCAGCGCCTTATATGAGGTCAGAGAAAAGAGGGAGCTGTGAGCCTGGCACATACAAGCTCAGATGTGACCACATTTGCTTCAATATTCATAGTAAGAAACACAGGAACAGTGAAGAAACACGATTATGTTGGTAATGTATTGGAGTTAGAAATAAGAAACCTATGCCACATTATATGTATTTTTACTTATCGTAAGGTAAAAGAAACTATCTATATCTATTTACTTATTTCTTACCATCCTACTACACTAATTGTAGAAGTTATTCTGAAAAAGTGATAACATGAACTGAATAAACGAGTAAACACTGATAAGTTGGATGTGTGAATGACAACTATGCTGATCACGTTTGTAATTCTGACTTTATCATAATTATTTGGGTGAATAATATTAACATCACTTCTATATGGGATATATTTTAACCTGTAAACGGATAACAAAGAAATCTTTCCAATAAGTTTTAACAAACAACAATTAACAAAAATGAACGTTTTATGGAGACAGGGGCATATTCATTAACGCACTATTAACAGTGTGTATATTACAGCTACAGTAACTACCTGGGTTTATGTTCATTACGTTATGATGGCGAGAATGAATATGCTAGCCCCACCGACAAGGTGAAGAAAACTCGTCTCTTCAGTTATGACTGGAAACTGAAGCTTCTTCCAATGAGTTCTCGACAATATCATAGATGTTCACTATTCTTGTGATTCGTTCTATGAATATTGAAGCAAATGTGGTCTTATCACAGCATGCTGTGTGCGAGGCTTATGGCTCCTCCCTTTTTTCTGACAACAGATTTGGGGATCCATACATGTATTAGGTGATAAAATAGAAACAAAACGTAATCACAAAAATGTAGCCAGCTAAAATGCATTACATAATGACGAGTTCTGAATACTTTTTAATGTAGAACATTAAGGTTAAACAAATTCACCCTGAAATGATACATTGTGGTTCGAAGTTTTAAACAACAAAGTTCACTTCATGCATCACTGTATAGAGGTTACTCCATCCCACATGCGGGCATTTTTCACGACAAATCATTACAGTGGTGCCACATCTCCTAAGACGCGCGAGCTCCTGTAACACGGGGCAGTGCTGGCGAGTGTACATCTTACATTGACGAGACCGCAAGGGGTGAGAATCTCTGCAGTAAAAGCAGTAACACACTGACCGACACTCAGAAGTAAGATGTGAGTCAGGAGCAAAACTATTACCACACCGGGAACGGTTGTTGCAGTTCCTCCTCCCATGACCAAACTCATAGCAACAGAAACACTGTAAGGGACGCTCAACAAAATGCTTTACCTCAAAAGAGGTGGGGTTAATGTTAATGCGATCTGGGATATGCGAACCATAGAAAGTGAGGATGATCATATTTTTAATGCTTTTCATCTTTGTTATTCGTTGGACATTGTCTGGGCACATAGCAGGAATGTCCTCTTTTGAGAATTCATATAGGTCTTCATTCTATAATGTATATTATACGCCCCTTGCTATAATTGAATGTTCGGTGTGGTTTGATAGATTCAAACATGCTATCAGAAGGACAGGGGAGATTGAGGAGCATCATGGCCTGAGTAAGATCTTTAGCTCTGATTAAAACGCCCTTACCATATTTCTTTGTGTGGCCCATTGGTAGTACTCCAATTTCTTTCTCCAAATAATGGGAAGCATGGATAAGGTTACCAACAGAAAGTGAATTTGCGGCCACGACGACCCAGGAGGACATGCCACTCACAGACGTGGATGGGGAGAGTTAAAATTGCACAAGGCCTGCAGGGCACTACAGGAATCACTATAAAGAGTAAAAGAAGGCTGAGGGTGAGTAAAAATAACTTTGATGGCATATAAAATGGCCGAGAGCTCAGCAGTGAAAATCGACATGACAGAAAGGAAAGCCAACTCCAAAGCCAACTCCAGCATCAGACTTTGAACCATCTGTGTACACAGGGAGGGACTCCCTGTGAGTGAAGGCATGTTCTAAAAACAGGGAATGAGCCACTGGAGGAAGAAGAGATTCATTTTTGTCTGTAAAACAGGTGCAGGGAAAAACTTCTGGAAGAAGCCATGGAGCCACCCTGGGGACCCTCACAGGACGAATCTGGAAATTTTCAATTCTCATCTCCTCCATAGCCTTCCTGACCCGGAAGCCAAAGGGCCATGGTGTACGAGAATGTGAAAGGTAATAATTATTAGACATGATATCAGATGACACCATCAAGCAAGGAAGGGAGTCGGGAAGTCGATGTAATCGATGCCAACAACGAAGCAACAAGGACTGGCGACAGAGATTTAGAGGTGGTTCGTTAGCATCCACCAGGAGACTGGGTATTGGTGATGACCTGAACGCTCCACTTGCTGATGTATCCCAGCATGATGAACAGGGTCTAAAACTCTGAGACGGTCATCTGTGGCAGAGGAGTACACCTCACACCCATAATCAAGTTTTGACCTAATAAGAACACGGTATAGGTGAAGGAGGGTGGCCCGATCAGCCCCCCAGGTAGTATGGCTCAGAACCCTCAACAGATTAAGAGCCTTAAGGCTATAGACCTTAAGTGTACGTAACTGGGGAACCCAAGTCAAACGTTTGTCGAAAAGGAGACCCAAAAAGCGAGTCTCCTCGACACAGCATATTCGATGACCATACATGAATAAGTCCGGATAAGGTTGACACCTCGGATGCGGCAGAAGTGCATAGCAACCGTCTTGGCAAGAGAAAATCGAAACCCATGAAAACCAGTTCAATGTGACACTCTGTCAAAGGCCATGGCATTAATTGCTACAGCAAACAAGGGGACACTGAGGACACTTCCCTGGGGGACGCCCTCCTCCTGTGCAACAGATGCTGAGAGAGCTGTACCAACCCTTACAGAAAAACTGCGACCACTAAGAAACTCTTTAAGACAGCGTGGAAGGCGACCTCGCAGGCCATATACATGGAGCTGCTGCAGGATGTCATATTGCTATGTAGTGTCATACGCTTTCTCTAAATCAAATAATACTCATACAAGGTGTTGATGTCATGCAAAGGCCTCACATGCAGCAGCTTCTAACCTGAACATAGCATCTGTAGTGGAACGATGTTTACGAAAACCCGTAAGGGACGGAGACAGAAAATCACCCCATTCTAAGAAGTATGCCAGTCTGACATTCACCATCTTCTCAAATAATTTACATAGACATGAGGTCAAGGCAATTGGTCGGTAACTGAAGGCAACATTAGAGTCTTTGCCCGCCTTGGGGAAGGGAAGGATGGTAGCAACCCTTCACCCAGAAGGGAAGACACCCTCCACCCAGATTCTGTTATATAAAGCTAAGAGAAATGAGATTGCCTCCTCACCCAAGTGTCGCAACATTGCATATGGGATGTTGTCTGGCCCAGGAGAAGTGTCCCCACAGAGAGAGAGAGAACAGAATGCAGGTTTCTCAGGGTGAATTATGGTTATAACTTTCATTCTCGTTCCCTGAGAAATCCAGGGCAGTGCATTTCTTGGCTCTTAACTCATGTCTCACAGCCAGAGGTCGAGAGTCTCGGCTGGAGACTCTAGCAAAAGCCTCCGCCACGGTATTGGCCACTGTCAAACTATCCATAATCTGAACTCCATTGACCTAAGTACAGATGGAGAACTCGGAGAAAACTTTCCGCCAACTTAGGAACTCTTCTGAACACTTGGGTGAGTGGAATTTTACTATTAATTGAAGACACATAGGCCTTCCAAAATGCACGTCGTGCCTCTTTTAAAACTCGTCTAGCCCGTGCCATTGCCCGTCGGAAGTCCTCTAAAAGAGTTGGGTCCCCACGATTGCGATGAAGGCGAGAGAAAGCAGCGCGCTTCTCCCGCAGAGCAGTGGTGCAGACTGGTGACCACCAAGGGACATGATGTTTGGGAAAGTAGCCAGAAGTTTTAGGGATAGAGTTGAGAACGGCTGAGTGGAGTACATCAGTGAAATATGTTACAGCCTCATCCGAGCTACCAAAATCGGCTACTGAAGAGACCGAAAAAGTTAGCTCCCTAAAAAACTGCCAGTCAGCCTTCACTAATTTCCACCGAGGAAGACGAGACTGTGGTACGTACTTGTTACCTTCTAAAATTATAGTAAAATGGTCACTTTCAGTCCAGCGGTATGTGTCGATATGCGGTGCAGACTAATACTCTTGGCCGGCCGCGAAAGGGGGACAAGCCACACCCCACTCACCCCGTACATCCGTACTCACCACCCCTTACCAAGTCCCTCTCTGAAGTAAGCTACAATTCATAAGGGTGTGGAAACCCGACGTTCCTTTGGCACATGCTCTACACAGTCATTAAAGATGTTAGGGAAGTAGTCATTGTCACTGTCAACTACAATGTATCCGTGTATCAATATTGTATAATATATCAGTGTTGTATTCATGGTACCAGTCACGTAGGCTCCATAGGCCTGATGCTTGCATTCTTGGAGCTGGCCAAAAACTACAAGGTGTTAGATCGCATCCTGTGTATTTGATGACAGGGAGGCGTGGGTTCGTTGACACTATAGTTCTTTTGTTCTAAGATCTGAATACTAGATTGTGCTCTGTACATTATCTGTTAATGTTAATCTTTAGGTTATAAGTAACTGATACTGTAATTGTATATATAGAGTTAGGGACAATATATGTTTGCTCATTCTATTCTTATATAACCGGGTTGTTTAAGGTTGTATATATCATGTATAAATGTAGTATTACTTTATCACAAACCTATAACCTATGAGGGGGCGTGGCTATGTCACAGTGCCACTCCTGACGTGTGTGTTTGAGGCGAGGAGCGTATTCCACGCCCTGCCTTAGGTTAAACAGGTTATATTGAATATCCCTCTAATTGTTCATAGCTTTGAGGCCGAGTTGGTCTAGTATACTATAACCTGTAATCTATAACTGATAAATAAGCTACATCAGTAAAGATAGACAAGTCCAAGAGTTTACTCTAAACCTTGAGTACTAAATATATTCCCCAGTAAGAATAATAATAACAAGGGTACTTCATCAACGGTATGAGTAAGTGAGTTGATTGAAGCAGAGACTACAAACAGAGGATAGTAAGTCTGAACAGTTGGCTGGTAAGAGATAGCCATACTGAAGTATAATTGAGAGTCCGTTGGTATGTTGGTATCTGCAACAGGAGTGACAAGCTGAGTACTGCACGAGAAGCTGAGTACTGGATCCCCCACGGCTACAACAATGGTGGACCGCATCATCTGAACTTTGCAGTGGGTATTCCCAACAGTCACAGAATCTTTTGCCTCACATGCTGCTTTGGCAGCAGCATTTGTATTGAAAGTAATAATTATAGCATCATTTTTTACATTACAGATCATTACAGATCATTTCTTTATATTGTTTTCATTATTTTTGCCTATCATTGTGATACTGAGAACATAATTCTTAAGTTGAGCATAAGACATTGTGTTCATTAACCTATATAGAGATATATGAGCATCACGTTGATCACCATTACTGTCCTTGTGGTCATTATTGTGTCATATGATGATCTGTGCAGTAATGCTGGAACTAGATAAAAGTAAGGTAATGTATATCGACATATAATGTATATAACATTATGACTAGCAATAGACTAGTAAATGGCAATGTCTGAAACCTATAGTCCTTCAGTTTTATGAAGGTGAAATACTGTGGCTGGGATAATCCCGTCATTAATGTGTATCTGCCAACACTTTTATTCTAAATAATTTATATATCTTTCCCTATAACTCTCTAATTGTTTTCTAATTTCTCTACGTATTGACCCCGTAGGAGGGTATTGCCTGCATTAGTGATCTGGGCAATACTTTAATGGCTTTGGAGCCCCTTTGGCCCCAGCCACTAGGTTTTAGTTCTTCAACTATCCCTCTTTTCTTTCTATTTCCTTCCTGCTTGCTGTCTCACCTCTCTAACACCGTTTTCTGGTTCAGTTTTTAGCTCCGGCCTAAGCCGAGAGCTCTAGATTTTATCCGAATTATTGTTCTTCTTGGGGTGACCACTTCTTAGAAGGGGTTCAACTTACTCACTAACTCACTCACTCTCTTCCTCCCATCCATTTTCTTTTACCGACATTGAGTCATTTATTATTATTATTATCATTTTTTGCTCCGGCATAAGCCGAGAGCTCTAGGTTTTATCGTAATTATTGTCCTTGTTCTTCTTCTTCTTGGGGTGACCACTTCTTAAAAGGGGTTCAACTGACTGACTCACTCACTCACTCTCTTCCTCCCATCCATTTTCTTTTACCGACATTGAATCATTTATTGTTATTATTATAATTTTTTTTTCTTCTTGGGGTGATCACTTCTTAAAAGGGGTTCAACCAATATTTAAGAGGTTCAACCGAGAGGGGGTTCAACCGAGAGGGGGTTCAACCGAGGGGTTCACCCTCAATAAAAAGGGTTCATTTTCAAAATTTCAATATAACCATATGGATACGAAATCCAGATAAAACATAATTAATATTTTTGAGACTTTTACATATGAATATTTTATTATTTCACTTGAATCATTAAGAGCCGGAGCTTTTGAAGGGTTTTCCTTCTTATACTTGTTCGAATCATATAATTGGACTATAAGTGATAAGGGAGAAAGGCAGGCCTAAGTTAAGACATTAGGGAGGATGTGTAAGGTTGCCAGTTACGTGAGAGATACTGTAATATATAATTATAGCCTATGCATAAAATTTTACCAAGTTTGTTGAAAACGCAATTCAAGTTTAAAATCGATTATTTTTATGGAAATGCATATTTAGAAGAAAACATCTTGGTAAATAGCTTAATGAATTTGTTGACAAATATGATTATTAAAAAAGTTAGAACATTAAACCGTCTTCTACCGAAAAAATAAACAATAAACAAACAGCTGTGCTTGGGAGAAGGTGATAAATAAGGTGGACCACAAGCACGAGGGATTAGATTGATATTAGGTGACGCAACAGCGAGGTCAAATAACACCAGGAAAAGGTGATAGAGAGATGTGACAGCAAGCAAGAATGAAACAAGAAGAACGGAAGGACAGTTGAAGAAATGTAAGCTAGTGGCTGGGGCCCAAGGGGTGCCAAAACCCTTAAGGTATTACCCACATCATTACAGGCAATACCCCCTACTGGGCAAGCACGAGAGATAAAAGGAATACACGGATATATCTGTCTAATATCCAAAGGATAATATATAATCAGTAGTCTATCCCACTACAATGGTGAACAAAATACACTGCCTTAATTTTAAAGGATATAATATAACAGATATTCTAATTATATTTCTTTGTTATTACTTTTCAACTAATCACATTCATTTTTCTTACCCTCTTCCCCTTCACCCTCGCCTTAAATCATCACATTTCTTCTCTCCTATATCCACCTACGTTAATGCAGTATGCACTTCTCTAAACCCGATTTCTACGGATCCCGAATTCCTCCAAACTCACAAAAATTAAGGAATGAATAAATTAAAAGAATAATGTTCGTGACATTAAATAAATATGAAGTTCATACATGAACCCAATTAACATATTTTTATAATCGAATATTCATATATTTAATTATCAATAAAACAAAATAATTGCACAAATATTAGCCTTCTTCAGAGAGAGAGAGAGAGAGAGAGAGAGATAGAGAGAGGGAGGGGTAGATGAGGCAGTGGCTGCAGTGTTTATAATTCTGTAAATAATTCTGGTTAAAATGCTTTTTAATCATAATTATTGCATTTCATTTTCTGGCCTTGTATTTTCTTATGTTGATAATTCTGGTCATTTGTAACAGATCTTTCTGTATGGGTCGCGAGAATGATGTCATAGTAAAAACTGGGTCACGACTGAAAATGTTTGAAGAACCCTGCTTTAAACTATTGGCGATTCGATACTATCCATTCATTCCTCCTGACACGCCGTCTTCTCTACCTGATCATTCGTTACCCTCCTATAGCCCCGCCTCCTTTCACCCCCTCCCTTCACCGAAACTGTTGCCAGATCCGATGAGGCCCAAACCAACACACAGATGGATATGGTGTGGACCATTGATCTGTCCGGAGCTGTACGTTCGTTAACATTAATGTGTCAAAACCGCTAACAGGGTTCGTCGATACAAAACCCGATCTGCTGGGTCTACTATTATTTGCAGCTTTCTGCATACCACCACGACCAGAGAGTGGAGTCTTGAGCGGTTGTCGACCACTGCTCGAGGAAGAGATTGGGGCTTTTCTTTATCCAATTATCATTGGTTTATTGTTATTGGCCCCAGGAGCCAAGAGCTACTACCTACCAGGCAGATGAGGGGACCGAGCGCTGGTAGCCGTGAGGGGGGTACCTCTTTTCCCACAAGGCCACTCGTTTTAATAAACAGCCCCACTTGCTCAAAAGTTTGCTCACGACGGTGCTGAGACCCCCTTCCCTAATATCACCCGGCCCAGACACCCAATCATACACAATAGAACGGCCCCTAGAGGGCGGTCACTCTGGAGGGCAGCACCGTTGGCCCGTACTGGGAGCCTATTGCATGGGAACCATTTAATCTGGTCTCTCACTGGCAACCTTACGAGCATGGGAAGCCCTTTCTCCCCGAAATTGAGGCAGAGCAGGGGCCGGCTGCCTTCTCTAGTCTAGCTCACCAGGTCTGAGAGACACGCATGCCCCCCCCCCCCCCCCCCCCACAAGGTCAAGGCGGTTTCCGTTTGGGGGGTTGAGGTAGGATATTAAAAGACATTTAGATAATTTGTAAAGTTAGAGAAGAGATATACAACATAGATGTATTTTGTTTGAGAGTGATGGGTGGTACGAAGCCAGAGAGTTTGGAATTCAGAGTACATGCAGTCATTGCGTCCATAAAAGCAAAATCCGCATTTGGCTCGATACTGTGCATAGGGAAACTAAGAGGAGACAGAGAAGGGGTAGCTGAGGATATTGCTGAAATCTGAGTTTTGGTAATTAAATTAAAGTCATGTTCAGCAGAGAGAAGGTTGTTCAACAGATGATATGTTAGAGGAAAGGTCACGAACGTTACAGATATTGAGGAAGAGTGAATCAGGGGTAATGGTCCAGAGCATTTTTAAGGGTAATATGGCTGAAGGTCCTAGCCGAGGGGAGTTTGCAGAAGATTTTATCTGGTGTGAACGTTGACAATACCATACAGTTTCTGCGACATCTGTCGCCTTCTTCAGTATTGATTGGACAGAGGGGTGTGTGGGGATGTTAAGTGAGGTAAGGTTAGATAGGGCACTATGGTAAGACAGGGCATGTATTGATCAGGGGGGTTGATTTCGAGCGTAGGTAGGGATTTTTCTACTAGTCCTATTATGATATATATGTGCCTTCACCATTTTTTAAATTATTATTTTCTTTTAATATACATTTATGTGACACATCTTAATTGACATTTCCCTTTGCTCACCCAGTGCTCTGTTGGATATTACTTGGAGTGTGTTGCCCGATTAGTTTGGCAGTGACCATTTCCTTATAATTTTAGAAAATAACAGGTACGAACTGCAGTCTCGTCTTCCTAGGTGGAAATTAGATAAAGCTGACTGGCAGTTTTTTAGAGAGCTAACTTCGTCAGTCTCTTCTGTAGCAGATTTTGGTAGCTCTGACGAGGCTGTAACCTATTTCACTGATATGCTTCACTCTGCTGCTTTCAACTCTATCCCCAAGACTTCTGGCCACTCTAACTGTAACTCGGGCTAGACGAGATTAAAAAGAGGCATGACGTGCATCTTGAAAGGCATATGTGTTTTCAATTAATACGAAAACTCCACTCACCAAAGTGTTCAGGAGAGTCCGTAAGATGGCGGGAAGTTTTCTCTTAGTTCTCTACCTGTTCTTAAGGTCAATGGAATTAAGATCATGGATAGTTTAGCAGTGGTCATCACCATTGCAGACGCTTTTGCTAGAGTCTCCAGAAGTGACTCTCGACCTGGCGGTTTGGTTTGCTGCTTCCCGAATGTCAGTGGCAGAGCGGCGTACGCAGTTTGCCCCCGACAGGGTGTCACGTTGGGCTGGTTCTCATGAGTTTCGATTTTCTCTTGCCAAGACAGCTGCTATGCACTTCTGGTGCATCCGGGGTGTCCACCCCGATCCAGACTTATTCATGTATGGTCATCGAATACATTGTGCCGGAGACTCGCTTTGGGGGCCCTCTTTTTGACAAACATTTGACCTATGTTCCCCACTTACGTTCACTTAAGGTCTCTTGCCTCCAGGCTCTTAACCTGCTGAGGGTGTTGAGCCATACGTCCTTGGGCACTGATCGAGCCACCCACTACCGCCTATACCATGTTCTTATTAGGTCAAAACTCCCGCTCCTGCTGTAGACCTTCGATCCTACATAGATGCTGCCATTTGTTCCTGCTGGCAGGACAGATGGGATGCCATCAGGGCTAACAAGCCCCATGGCATCCGCCAGCGCCTTGATTTGTGGAGCTACAGCGGCCTGTCATGCTGGTGGGAGACGGCTGTTGTCTGTCATTGCATTGGCCACACGCTATTGACTCATGGCTTTTTAATGAAGAGGGGTCACCCTCCCAACTGTGATGATTGTCTGGTTTCTTTGACAGTAAGGCATTTTAATGTTGAGTATCCGAGCCTTGGGGACTTTTGTAGTAGGCACCTCTTTGAGAACCGGGTGGGTGATGGTTCTTACAGTCTCTCTGAGGTGCTCGAGGAGAAGGCTTGTAGTATGGGAGAGAACACTCTCTCCTATGTTTGTGGATTTTATTATAATTATGACTTTTTAAGATAATACAATGGTTTTTTTATTTATATATTATACTTGAGTAAATCAGGTTCTTTTAGTATAAATGTGCCTCTTTGTTTATATGTTCTATTAATCATGCTGAATACCCCCTTTCGGGGTGATGAAGCCTGTTTGTTGTGTGTAAATATTTTATCAATGATGTTGATAACCATTTTATGTCGGGCGTTATATCATCCAAACTGTTGCACCGCCAAATGGCTAATGGCATAAAATCAATCATTCAATTTTCTGTCTTGGAAACTGCATCAGATACGCGGTCTGATGACGCTTTTCCTTATGACAATTCTCAAGCTTAAACCCCTTAAGACCGCAAATACTGTATGCCTCTCAATTTCTTGCCCCCAGACACAGTAGATGGCCAATTTTTAAGGTATCGCATACATAAAGTTTGCTATTTCAGATTTATAGAGTTAGAATTTACATACCAGAATCTGAAAACCACACTTTCCTAAGTCTATTGGTTTGTTTATGGCAGCACGTCAATATCTGAAATACAGAAAATGGTATCCCCCAAACTCGTAACAAAAAATTAGTGTGTACGCAATTTAGTGGTTTGTAAGGCATACTATACGTATTTCAGTGTAATTGTATATGTCTGAACTCATCTGGAGTTAAGAAAAAAAAAAAAAACAGAATTACATCACAAACCACATTCCCATGCATACAAGAGGGTACAGTCGGCAAGAAAAAGGCCTGACTGGTGAGTCAGGTGTGACGAGAGTATCTTATATAACTCCGTCACTCTCCCGGACCCCTCAGTATCTAATTGATTAATTGATTGATTTATTAATGCAACTAGGCATCTGGCAGCGCAGCAGCTAGGGTCATATACCGCCCAACACAAAATTGTTATCCTCAACTAACAAAATCATAAACTCCCGAAAGAGACAGGTATCATGACTAAATTAAAACTAAAAACTAAACTAAAAACACGTCAACTTAACTGAAATGTAAAAAATAATCAAGACTAAATAATATCAAACTATCTAAAAATCATATGTATAATAAAATCACAATTCATGAAGGAGGCCAAGCTCCTCCACATAAGAGAGGGTGTTCCCTCCCACACTAAAAGCCTCCTCCCCGAGCACCCGGTAGAGACTGTAAGAACCGTCACCCACCCGGTGCTCGGAGTGGTGCCTACGACTCAAATCCCCAAAACTGGGACACTCAACAATAATATGCCGGACTGTCAAAGGGACCAGACAATCATCACAGAAGGGAGGGTGAGTCCTCTTCATTAAAAAAGGCGTTGGCAGATGTCGCGGAGCTTGACAGCCCCGACTGCGTCCCATCTGTCCTGCCAGCAGGAACGAACGGCAGCATCTATATAGGGTCGAAGGTCCACTGCAGGGACAGGATGACGCCCGGCAGGAGGCCGAGAATAGGAGACTGCAGCCTTAGCCAGGGCATCAGCCCGCTCATTGCCATCGACATCCACATGGGCCGGGACCCAACAGAAAGTGACTTTGTGGCCACGACGACCCAAGAGGACAAGCCACTCAAGGATGGCCAACACCAGGGGATGGGGAGATTTAAAATTGCACAAAGCCTGCAAGGCACTACAGGAATCACTATAAATAGTAAAAGAAGGCTGAGAGAGAGTAAAAATCACTTGGATGGCAGCAGTGAAAATCGACATGACAGAAGGAAGCCTACCGCCACGGCAAAAGTCAGAAATGACAAATCCAAAGCCAACTCCAGCATCAGACTTTGACCCATCAGTTTACACAGGGAGGGACTCCCTGTGAGTGAAGGCATGTTCTAAAAACAGGGAATGAGCCACTGGAGGAGGAAGAGATTCCATTTTGTCTGTAAAACAGGTGCAGGGAAAAACTTCTCGAAGAAGCCATGGAGCTACCCTGAGGACCATCACAGGACGAATCTGGAAATCTTCAATTCCCATCTCCATAGCCTTCCTGACCTGGAAGCCACAGGGCCATGGTGTATGAGAATGTGACAGGTAATAATTAGACATGATATCAGATGACACCGCCAAGCAAGGAAGGGAGTAAGAAAGTCGATGTAATCGATGCCAACAACGAAGCAACAAGGACTGGCGACGGAGATCTAGAGGTGGTTTGTTAGCATCCACCAGGACACTGGGGATTGGTGATGACCTGAAAGCTCCAGTTGCCAGATGTATCCCAGCATGATGAACAGGGTCTAAAACTCTGAGACGGGCAAACAATGTGACACTGAGGACACTTCCCTGGGGGATGCCCTCCTCCTGTGCAACAGATGCTGACAGAGCTGTACCAACCCTTACAGAAAAACTGCGACCACTAAAAAACTCTTTAAGAAAGCGTGGAAGGCGACCTCGCAGGACATATATATGGAGCTGCTGCAGGATGCCATATTGCCATGTAGTGTCATACGCTTTCTATCAATCAAAGAATACACAGACAAGGTGTTGATGTCGTGCAAAGGCCTCACATGCAGCAGCTTCCAACCTGACCAGAGCATCTGTAGTGCAACGATGTTTACGAAAACCCGACTGGGACGGAGACAGAAAATGACCCCATTCCAAGAAGTATACCAGTCTGACATTCACCATCTTCTCAAATAGTTTACATAGACATGAGGTCAAGGGAATTGGTTGGTAACTGAGGGCAACACTAGAGACTTTGCCCAGCTTGGGGAAAGGAAGGATGGTAGTAACCCTCCACCCAGATTCTGTTATATAAAGCAACATTGCATATGGGATGTTGTCTGGCCAAGGATAAGTGTCCCCACAGAGAGAGAGAGCAGAATGCAGGTCTCTCAGGGTGAATATATGGTTATAACTTTCATTCTCGTTCCCTGAGAAATCCAGGGCAGTGCGCTCCTTGGCTCTCAACTCATGTCTCACAGCCAGAGGTCGAAAGTCACGGCTGAGGACTCTAGCAAAATAGTTTTACTATTAATTGAAGACATATAGGCCTTCCAAGATGCACGTCGTGCCTTTTTTAAAACATGTCTAGCCCGGGCCCTTGCCAGTAGGAAATCCTCTAAAATTGTTGGATCCCCACTATTGCGACGAAGGTGAGAGAAAGCAGCGCGCTTCTCCCGCACAGTAATGGTGCAGACTGGTGACCACCAAGGGACAGGGCGTTTGGGAAAGTAGCCAGAAGTATTAGGGATAGAGTTGAGAGTGGCTGAGTGGAGTACATCAGTGAAATATGTTACAGCCTTATCAGAGCTACCAAAATCAGCTACTGAAGAGACCGAAGAAGTTAGCTCTCTAAAAAAAACTGCCTATCAGCCTTCTCTAATTTCCACATAGGAAGACGAGACTGTGGTTCGTACTTTTAAAAGTATATGGTCACTACCATATAAATCAGGCAATACTCTCCAAGTTAAATCTAACAGAGCACTGGGCCCATATTTAAAACCCCTAATCTCTCATCCTCAATAAAAGAAGCTAATAAAACACCCCTGGGGTTGACCGAACTGTCACCCCACAGAGGATGACGACCATTAAAATCACCCAATAAAATAAATGGAAAGGGAAGGTCCTGTACAAGACGGTTGAAATCAACCCTCTCTACTGTAACACTGGGAGAAAGGTATAGACTACACACAGTGTAGGGGCAGTCCATAAAATCCTCAACAGCAACAGCCTGGAATGGTGTGTCAAGCTCCAGGCTCGTGTATGGAATATCTCGACGAACTAGGATGGCAGAGCCACCATGGTGACCCTGCCCTTCAAATGAATTGGAATAAAATGCAGAGTATGCTGGAGGACTGGCAGGAATGCGGTCTCCAAGCATTGTCACTTGAAGAGAAACACATGCAGGAGAGAAGCTAGAGAGAAGAATACGCAGTTCTTCCCAAGCAGCACGCAAGCCACGGCAATTCCACTGAAGGACCTTGAACAGTGTTACTTTGGTCCTGGTTTTTGGGAAGCCTAATGGAGGTACTTCCCACTACCACCTCAACCTGAGGGTCTACTCAAACGATACGTTTTGTCATATCCTGGGCCACTAGAAGAGCGAACCGGAGGAGAAGTATCTGATATGTTTGACGAAGATGAAGATATATGAGCAGGGATATTCTTAGAAATATTTACATTGGTATTGTCCTGTGCAGTAGTGATATCACTGACAAAGGCAGACACATCAACATCTATAATCCAGGTGGTAGAATCACTCCGCTGTTCAAGCGGAGGAGAAACTGAATCTTTTGAAGTCGCCACATCAGTGGCATCCACATTAACTTCACGCTCCTCTGATGGTCCTGAAGGAAACTTTCGAGGAGAAACTTCTGTTGAATCAAGAGATTCATCAGAGCCACGAGAACGCTTCTGGTGACATTGAGAGGAAACTACGGATGTGTCCTCAGAGATGGTTGCCTTATAAGTAGGAACATCTATTGAGTCAAGTGCCTCAGAGGAACCATGAAGGCGTCTCTGTGGCCGTTTAGGTGACTTAAGTTTCCTTTTAAAAAGCAGCCCCAATGGCTCGAAAGTTTGCCTATGACGGTGCTGAGACCCCCTTCCCCAACATCTCCTGGCCCAGACACCCAACCATCCAACATAGGACTCCCCCTAGAAGGCAGTCCCTCTGGAGGGCAGCACTGTTGGCCAGTACTGACAGCCTATTGCATGGGAACCATTTAGTCTCTCTGTCATTTAGAACCATTCTGGTCTCTCACTGGCGACCTTACTAGCATGGGAAACCCTCTCTCTCCAAAATTGGGGCAGAGCAGGGGCCAAACCCCCTCTAACCTAGCATGCCAGGACATAGAGACAATCAAGCCCCCCCAACTCGTCAAGACGATTCCCGTTTGGGGGGGCCTTAGTGTCTAACGGGCAGAGAAGTAGGAATGACGTACTTTCACCTAGTGCTACTTTTTCTGGGTATTTCATGGTTATCATGGTTATTCTCGTTCTAAAATACTCAAACGTATTTCCTTATGTTTAATGATAAATAGTTAAATAGTAATAGTTCTTGAACACTCTAAATTTAATCTAAAATCAGCTAAACTTTTGTTACAAAAAGAAAGGGAATGCCTTGTACTAAGTTGCCATTGTTGCTGCCCACGAGGCACAGCTGCTCAGACGTACGAGTACCAACCCTGCCGCGATTATCGATGTTAGAATTAACGTAGGGGTTGTAACGAAACTTTTTTTTGCCAACTGTATATGTGTGTTTGTAGGTGGGTGCGGGCTCCCACGTGGGAAACGTAGGTTCTCATATTATAAGGGGTGGGTGGTGGGTTATGGCGGCTAGCCAAAACAGCCCAAAGACAGTGTTACTATAAAGACTCTGATAGATCTATCCCAGGCTTTTCCAAGGGTACCTATACCATGGCTGTATATAGCCCATGCTGTTTTTTATCGCCCACCCTCGATCGTGGCTCATTGGCTTGAAAGTACAGTTATTTTATCGCCACGATCGTGGCCCATCGACCATCGACCAGTTTGGTAGCGTAGCATCTGTTGATGGTATTCTTCGAAAATACTGTTTTAAAGTGATAAATTCTCAGTAATGTCAGAGTTTATTGGAAGAGAAGTCTCTGTACAACGGGAATATGGAGAATGTTTGGTGTTATTCCTTTGAGGTTCGTTATCAGAATGAAAGTCTATTGACATATCAAAAAGTGGTCGGCTTACTGGAAGCAAACAGCTTCGAACATGACTCTCTGATCTAGCAGCACGTGGGTTTCCTAGGGAAACGAGCCAGCCGAAAATGAACATCTTCCTGTATCTTGCCCAAACTATGTGTGTTTCCAAAGGCACTCAGCAGTATTTAAGGTGCTGACAATATGCTTAACTCATATCCTCTTGAATTTATTGCTCTAACACATTTCATCTTGTGTATATGTGTAAGTGTACATACAGGAGTACATGTGTTAAAGAGATATAGATATACATTCCGGTATGTAGTTCAACCAGTCCAGGTGTTCATGTGGTAGAGGTTCATGCCGCTACATACTCTCAAAATAGAAAACCCAAGTCAACTAAATTGCAACAGAAATGTCTTCGTGGCTCCTATAAGGCACTTGACTCCTTGAACATTCCTTCTTGCAATTCAACTGTCTCTGTCGACTCATCCATATTTTCCTCTCCATCCCACCAGTCTCCGATTGGAGTGGTTCCCCCTTGAAAGCTTCCTTTTAGAACATTAGAAGGGCATGAAATGAATGTGGATATCTCGGTTATTGTGACTTCAAAAGATGTGATTTTTCTTCCACTCGAGCATCGGAGTGATTCGTGCACCTGCATTATGGCTGTTGATATCTCTGCCTGTGTCAGTGATACCACTACTGTACAGGACAATATCAATGTGGGTGTTTCAAGGAATATCCCTTCTCATCTCCTTTCACTTTCGTCTATCATATCAGGTCCTTTGGGGACTCGTATAAGGGTCCCAATTACTGCCCCAAGTACTACTACTCGGATTCGCTCTTCTAGTGGCCCAGGAATAGAGAAAATTGTTGATTGAGTAAGACCTCTGGTCAAGGTGGTGATGCTTTCCTAAAATCTATTTTAAACTAACACTGTTCAAGGTCCTTCAGTGGAATTGTTGTGGGTTGCATGCCTCTTCGGAGGAACAGCGGGTTCTTTTTTCTCGCTTCTCTCCTGCGTGTGTTTGTCTCCATGAACCAATGCTTGGCCAAGGACAATATTCCTGCAAGTCCTCCTATTTACTCTGTATTTTTATCCAATTCCTTTGAAGGGAAGGGTTTCCATGGTGGCTCTACCAATCTTGTTCGACTTGATGTTCCATGCACGAGCCTGGAGCTTGACACTCCTCTTCAGGCTGTTGCAGTTAATTTTTTTTATGGATTGCCCTACACACTATGCAGTCTATATCATCCTTCCAGTGTTACAATTGAGAGGGGTAATCTCGTCCATCTTGTGCGGGACCTTCCCTCTCCTTTTATTCTATTGGGTGACTAGCAGCGATACCCAACGTTGTCCGGGTGAAGATCCTACACGTGGTTTTGTCCATAAATTTCCTCAAATTATTTGTATGATAACTTATTAGGAAGGTGGGAGGAGTCCATTATCTGGTGTGGTTGTTGGTCCCCCAGAGAAACCATGCCACCTTTATCTACTCAGAACCGTGAGTAGCAAAGAAATACTTCCAGGCCAGCCGTATTGCGTGGGTTGGACACACGCCCCTAACCCCCCATGCTTCATAAAAAAAAAATATATATATATATAGGCTGAGGACACTTTCCAGGTTTCAAGGATCAAAATCATGTAAACAATTTCACTCTAGGTCAAAGGATGAGGCTAAACACACACACACACAGGCAGAGTGGTTTATATATTAGATTTTAATGGTCACCATCCTATGATGGGTGACAGTATGGTCAATCCCAGGGGTGTTTTATTGGCTTCTTTAATTGAGAATGATGGATTAGGGATATTAAATATGGGGGATGTGACACATTACCAGTGCCCTACTGGGACTTTTCTACCATTGCCATTGACATTTCCCTCTGCTCACCCAGTGCTCTGTTGGATTTTACTTGAAGTGTGTGGCTCGATATACATGGTAGTGACCCCTTTCCAATACTACTGGAAAAAATAGATACAAACAGCAGTCTCATCTTCTTAGGTGGAGATTAGAGAAGGCTGACTGGCACCCTGCACAACTTTAGGCATATTATATTGCCTGCTATTTTTTGAAGAGTTTCCCAGTAGTCGCAGTTTTTGTGTGTGGATTGGTACAGCTCTCTCTGCGCTCGTAGCGTAATAGTGTCACGTTGTTTGCAGTAAAAATTAACCACATTGCCTCATTCCTTCTGGGCGAAATAGCTAACTCGATGTATGTTGACGACCTGGCAGTCTTGTGTCTTTGCTTCCCGTATGTCACTGGCGGAGCAGCACATGTAGCCTGCGCTAAACAGGGTGTCACGTTTGGCTATTTCTCTTGGACATTGTTTCTCTCCTGCCAAAACAGTTGCTAAGCACTATTGTCAATTAGAGGGCGTCCACCCTGCTCCGTACTTATTCATATAAGGTCATCAGATACGTTGTGTTTTGACAGATATCTGATTTGGGTTTCTCATTTATATGCACTTAATGTCTTTTGCCTCCAGGCACTCAACCTGTTGTGGGTCCTGGGCCATATGTCCTGAGGGGCTGATCGGGCCACCCTCATCCTCAATATCATGCTCTTATTAGGTAGAAAGTCGCTTATGGGTGTAATTTGTACTCCTCTGTCACGGATGCTCATGTTCATCATGCTGGTGTACGTCTGACGACCGGAGCCTTCAGGACGTCCCCAATCCCCAGTCTTTTGGGGTGGACACTGATGAGCCACCTCTTGATCTGCATCGCCATTCCTTGATGGTTCGCTGTTGGCATCGATTACATTGACTTGCTGACTCCCTACCCTGCATGGCGATGTCATATGATATCATGTCTCAGTACTACCTTTCACATCCTCGCACACCATGGCCCTTTGGCTTCTAGGTCAGGAAGGCAATGGAGGAAATTTATCCAGATTTATCATATGTGGATCCCCAAGGTGGCTCCATGGCTTCTTCCAGAAGTTTACACCTGCCCCTGCTTTTCAGACAAGAAGAAATCTCTTCCTCCATCAGTGGCTTGCTCCCTCTTTTTAGAACATGCCTCCTTTCACAGGGAGTCCCTCCCTGTGTACACTGATGGGTAAAATGCTGATGCTGGAGTTGTCTTTCCTGACATCTTATACTAATTTTAGCAATTCTTGTAGTGCGTTGCAGGCCTCGTGCAATTTTAACTCTTCCCATTCCCTGGTGTTGGCCATTCTTGAGTGGTTTGTCATCCTGGGTTGTCATGGCCGAAGAGTCACATCTTCTTGGGTCATGGCCCATGTGGATGTCGATGGGAATGAGCTGGCTGACGCCCTAGCTAAAGCTGTTACTTCCAGTGCTCTCCCTCCAGCCAGGAATTATCCCGTACCTGCCCAACATAAATGAGGCCATCCTTTCCTGCTGGCTGGACAGATGGGGCGCGTTGGGGCTAACAAGCTTGGCGGCACCTGCTTCTTTTTTTCTTTTCTTTTTATGCCTCAACCTCGGGACTGTACTTTGTCAGTAGGTCGTGACTCTTCCAAGGTCTCGAGATTATTGGGTGTCGCACTAGATGAAACAGTGGAGCTTCGTGGTGATGTTGGTACCGTATCTTCTCTTCTGCCTAACTAGATGAGGACACCTTGTTTTTACACATCACTCACAGCATCTTAGAATATGGTCTTCTATGTTGTGAGCTGACGACGATTTAGGAGGTATTTTCTTGACGTGTCGGCATAGCCAGGATAATTGACGAACAGCTTGACCCTAGTTTGTGGAGCTACAGTGGCCTGTCCAGCCAGTTGGAGATGGCTCTTTCCCATCTCGTCTCCACATTGACCAATCACATTTGACTCATTGCTTTTTAATGGAGAGGCTTCCCCTCCCTACTGTGATAATTGTCTATTCCACATGAGAGTTCTGCATTTCCTTGTGGAGTGTCCCAGCCTTGGGGACCTTCGTCGTTGGTACCTGTCCGAGTACCAGGTGGAAGACGGTTCTTACATTCTCTCCCAGGTGCTCGGGGAGGAGGCTTGTAGTGTGGGAGGGGAACACTCATCTTTGTGAAGGAGGATGGCCTCCTCCAAAAGTTGTTATTATTATTATTTATTTTTTTATAATGTTTCTACTTTTTTAATTCTTGCATATATTTTACTGAAATTATTCACATCATTTTAGTAAAATGTGAGTTTATTAATTTTGATATGTCCTTTAAGTCATGCTGCTTTTCCCTTTTGGGATAGTGAAGCCTGTTTATAACGTGTATATAAAACACTATATATATATATATATATATATATATATATATATATATATATATATATATATATATATATATATATATAAAACACTCTGTCTGTCTGTCTGTTTAGCCGCTATGCACGCCCTCATCCTTTCATCTAGAGCAGTGGTTCCCAACCAGGGGGAAATTTCCCCCAGGGGGGAAATTTGGATGTTTCAGGGGGGAAATTCTAGTCTGGAATTAAAATTCTGGAAATTATCAGTAGTTATGTAACGCCCTGGAGATGGTATAGTTAACCTTGGAGATATTTTTTTCCCACTCTCAAATGAAGCGGTTTGAAAAATAAATTAGTAAATAACCTCAGTGTGTTTTAACTGTTCTTTCTCTCATACACATGAAGGGGGAAATCTGGATGGTTGAATTAGGTGCAGGGGGAAATTACAGAAAAAAGGTTGGGAACCACTGATCTAGAGTAATAATTTTTACATACGTGTTATCGCTAATACCGTGAGAGTGTCTTGGCCCTATTAATTTTTTTTTTCAATGATTAATGGGGGGTTATGGGGGAGGGTTAGAACCCATGCAATAAGGACCCTGGAACCGTTTCTTTGCTACTCACGGTTCCGAGGACCGCCAGAATCGGTTCTCTAACCTATTACCCTCCCAAACTCCCCCAATGCACGCTCTCTCTCTCTCTCTCTCTCTCTTTCTCACGTCAATAACTTTCCTTACACAAACACATTCAGTAAAACACACGTTAATGTGTGGTAAATTTTTTTATGAAAAGTCCACACTCAGGATTCGAATCCAGAGTACGGACTTTTCATAAAAAAATATTTCCACACGTTAACTTGTGCTTTACTGAAAGTGTTTGTGTAAGTAAAGTTATTACTGTATGCATGTCCACGGTAAGGGGTTAGAATTAAAATGTTGATAATTCTGCTGCACTATGGGTGGAAGAAATGTAAAAATAAGTGGGTACCCCATAGGGCTCCCAAGTATATAGTTAGGTTCTTTCAACTTATCATATGGTCATTTGGTGGCGTAGTGGTTAACGGCTTAGTCTAGCAGTGACATGGGTCGTGGTTCGAATCCTGACATATATAGCATTTTTTTCTTTATTACATTTTTTCTTTATTCCTTTCTTCCTTCGTTTTTTCTTTATTCCTTGATTTATATATTATAAACAATTCAGTATAAAATAATGTTACTAATTCTGTGCGTGTGTGAAATTTAGAGCGAGAGAATGTGTGTGTGAGAGAAAGAGTAATTGTGTGTGTGTGTATTTTTGTTTAGGGAGAGAGATAAAGATAGAGAGATAGATAGAGATAAATATATATAGATAGATAGATAGTAATATATATATATATATATATATATATATATATATATATATATATATATATATATATATATATAGAGAGAGAGAGAGAGAGAGAGAGAGAGAGAGAGAGAGAGAGAGAGAGAGAGAGAGAGAGAGTGAGAGAGAGAGAGAGAGAGAGAGAGAGAGAGAGAGAGATAGATAGATAGATATAGATATAAATATATAGATATAGATAGATAGATAGATAGATAGCTAGCTAGCTAGATATAGATAGATAGATAGATAGATAGATATAGAGATCCCAGGTTCGAATCCCAGGTACAATTTTTAAAAACAAAATTTTGTTGGGAATGTCCTCGGTCTAATTTTATTTTTGGTAGATAGATAGATACATAGATAAATATAGATAAATTGATAGATAGATTGATAGATATAGATAGATAGATAGATAGATATAGATAGATAAAGATAGATATAGATAGATAGATAGATATAGATAGATAGATAGATAGATAGATGTAGATAGATAGATAGATATAGATAGATAGATCCCTGGACAATGTCGGGTATTTTTATATTTATTCAGACAAATATAGTAACTTACGTAAAATTGTGTTTCCTAGCGAAGGTGTCCGCAAGGCGAAAGTCTACTGTATCATATGGACTAATTGGAACAGCAATTTCATCAATATCATTAGGAAAATCAATGTAAGGGAAGTAACGCGATGCTATGAACTTCAACTGTCGTCCTTCAAAGTTGTAGAGTTGGTCTGTGTGAGAAAGAGATGATGATAATGAGAGACAAAGGTGTAGTCAAGAGATGTATGGAAAATGTTACTATATTATTTTTCATTATATTGTATATTATCAAATACAACTTACAATCTTAATTCTAATTATACCTTCGTCGAAAATACTGATGTTAGCATGGAGAACACTGACAGGCAGAAAGGAAAACTGCCAATGATAAAGGTACTGAACATCAGCTTCCCCGTTGCGGCAGTAGAGACACCTACGGTATAACCACACACCCTGTTTTACTTCTTTAACAGCTGAAAATAGACAATAATTTCGGATAAAAATAGATTAAAGTTAAGTGAAAGGTGTAAGGAATTATTCGGAAAGTGGCATAATTTTCCGCATAAGTTTAGTTAAATAAATGTAAACAAAAATGTGATGATACACAAACGAAGATATACGTATATCGAAGGATTCAATTAATGACCCCAGGTACAGTATATGCAGACATAATAGAAGATAATACAGAGGTAATTTTATCGTGTCATACTAAAGTTATATTGATTAACATTACTGAACAACACCGTGAGACGAGAAGCAAAATTATTGATAATATTTTGCTAAAGCAACATCAACAACATGCAATAATGACTCCTCCCCAAACTGAGTTGTTCCTTGACCATTCTGTCAAGTTGATGCATACAATATTTTAATTCTAAACGGATTGTGTTTATTTACTGAACTCACAGACCTTGCGACTACTACTTCTTTAATTGAAGCACAAAATTATGCACAATTTGTACAATAAATAGTATATATAATATGTATGACCTTTGTAAGGCAACTGGGCACGGAGACGAGATATAGAATTTTGTGTGATGAGAATGTTGGGGTTTACGGCAAGATAGACCCCGTGGACTGTGTTCCTGAAGGTGTGGTGTAGGAAGATATCTTTCACATCTGGTTTCCCGCCCACTACCACCACCTTTGTTTCGGACTGTTTCCAGTGACCTGTTCGTTCCAGCAACCTTAGAAGAAATAGTATCCATTGGTAGAAACTAAACACATTCAGCTAAAATATTATATTTGTATTTAAATTGGGAAAAATAACAGACTATATATATATATATATATGCAGAAATCTCACTTCACCGTGGGATGTGTGTATGCAAAATAACCACAGGAGAAATAATAAATAGAACAGTAAGTACTTTCGTATACTACATCTTCAGACAGAGTGAGACATAAAACGTAGCTTGGCACCCCGTAAGGGAAGTATTGCCTGCGGTGACGTGGGCAGTACTTTAAGGTTTATGGCATCCCTTCGGCCCCAGCCAATCCTTTTCCGTTCTACAAGTATCCCTCCGTTCCTTTTCTTTCCTTTTTACTTGCTGTCCCACCTCTCTATCACCCCTTCCCACTGGTGAGGGCTGGTTCTATCCAGAAATGAGGAATTTGGCATCCTCTACCACACCCTGGCCTTTTCTGTCTGTCTCTCTTACTATTTCTCATTCCTTCTGGGTAGCTGACGAGATCACCCGATTGGGTGGCACAACAAGGAAGACCACAGACGGTGGGAATGTTGTCTCGTGGGTATATACCTGTGAATCAGCAGTCCCTTCGTCTGTTGCCTTCGAAGAAACAGATCTCACTATCACCCTGACTCCCATTTGGGGTCCGAACATCAGCGCGGCTTCGGTCAACCAGACTCGGGACTGCTCGGCCAGACAGTCCGGGGAACTACAACAACAACAACGTAGCTTGGCAATATATATATATATATATATATATATATATATATATATATATATATATATATATATATATATATATATATATATATATATATAAATATATAATTAATCTTATATTCAAACTCTTCAGGTTTCATCTGATTCAGTGTGGGCTGGTTACTCCCTTGAAACAGTAGCGCCAAGGCAGTTTCATCTTGGTTGTGCAATAAATGTTAATTTGTCTATATTGTTTTCATTATCATTGGCTATCCATATCATTCTGAGAACATAATTCTGTAGTTGAGCATAAGACATTGTTTTCACTAGCATAATTATAGAGAGATTAATGAGAATCACGCTGACCGACCAACATTACTGTCCTTGTGGTCCTTCCTGTGTCACATGTTCTGTACAGTAATGCTGGACGTAAGTAAAAGTAAGTTAATATATCTATATATAAATTTTGAATAAAAAATGCCCATAAGTAACTTAAGAAAGAGAGATAAAATATATTTCTCTTTCCAGCAAAATGGTTTAACAAGTTAATATTTTGACTAACTACAGACTGGCAAATGGCAATGCATGAAACCTATAGTCCTTTTGTTTTAAGAAGACGAAATGTTGTGGGTGTAATTGTCCCGTCTAGAATGCGTATCTGCCAACACTTTTGTTCTACATACATATTATCATATCCTTTCGCTTGCATAAATTTGAAGGACTATGGGTGATAAGGGAGAAAGGCCTATGTCATTAAAACTTTGAAAGAACGAATGAGAAGGTTTAAAATATGAGAAAGAAAAGATAAAGAATACTATAGAAGGCAAAGAAGGAAGGGGGTGTGAGAGAGAGATCGAAGGCAGGGGAGAGGTGGTTGTGTGAGGTTGCCAGTTACTCGAAAAATATAGGTATAAGTTTATTTATTTTACGGCGAAAAAAGGTGATAAAGAGGGGGACAGCCAGCATGAGGGGTGAAAAGAATACAGGGAGTGCTGAAGATATAAAAGGGATTGTCTCGGCTCCGTTGTTGCTTAATATTCAAAGGATATTAATCTGTATCTCTGAAAGGGAGTGAACAATAGACTGTGTCTTTATTTAATAGATCGATAAAATGCAATATATGAAGGAGATATTCTATATGTTTTTAATTTATTTTCAACTACTCACCCTCATCTGTCCTATACACGACCGATGCCCTATTCATATGGCCAGGATAGTGCGAGAATGGTTTGCTGCTCATGATAATTTGCAGGTGATGGATTTGTCCAGATAAGACTGCGATATGAACCCCATAGAAGATCTATCGTTAACACGCGGGAGCCTGAACGACAAAGAACCACAGAGGAGTTGTCACGGCACACCAGAGCACAGTGGGAGATTTTTCGGGGAAAACCCGATATGGTGAGGAGGCATGGTGTCTCAATGCCCGAGCGACTGCAGGCTGTCATTGAGAAGAGGCGTGGCTGGACACAATACTAATAACAAATTGATGAGTTAGAAAATGAAATATGTAATCTACAGTATTTCAAGCCTTAATATGTTCATAGAAGTGTTATAAATAATGTATACAATGTAGGGTATAAAGCAATACATATCTAGGTGATTATAATAAAAATAAACCATTACACATGCTTAATGCAAACGTGAGGTCGAAGTAAAAACTTCAGGTTATATTAAGTTAACAGTTATTATAATTGTATGACACCAATGTGTGCATCATTTACAGTGTGGTGCATACAGTCCCAGTTGGATTATGGGTGTGGAAGGTTTCGTGACAAGGACTTGTGGAGCTTTCACATAAACTGACAAAGTCATGTAAACAATAGCTAATAAATGTCTGATTGCAGTTTTTCCTTGTTTTAATTAGTAATAACATTAGTGATGACACAATATCCTCTAAATCTTGTGATTGGTTCACTAACACTGGCGTCTGAATGGCTGGCCTAGATTTTGACCTCAAATAAATAAATATGGGTAATGAATATATTCGCCATATATAACGGATTGTATTTGCATACCAATATCACTTTTATTTCTATTCTGGTCTTGTTTGCGCATTAACAGATTATGCAGCAACAAACAGAATGATGGTGGTGGCGGTAGAATGCAGAGTAAAGAAAAATTTAATTAATGCTGGGAAGGAGAGAGAGGAAGCAGTGAATGGAATAAGGGAGGACTGGGTGGGGGAGAACAGATGGAGAAGTTATTGGGTAATTAAGATTTTACACTATATAACTATTATCCTTTGGTAACTAGTTAAGGGAATATCACACTAGCACCGCGTACGAGGTACACGCGGGACTGGCGGAATAACGTCCTGTGAACGAGGAGCCGCGGCGGCATTCGCGGGACGAAGCTGGAATGGATCCCTAGCCAAGACCATTCCTCGAATACAGCACCAAGTCAATAAATAATGTACTTACATAAATTAATTCTAAGTAAAAAAGGTGGATTAATATAAGAAAACATTTTTGCAATACAAATATTTTCGAACAACAACAAAAAAAAACACTTTAAGTAGAATATACGATGTCGATATTTTACTGTGTTTACATCCCGTAGGGACGGGTACACGTGTGGTCTTCATTGAATGCAAACATGGACAATAAATCAAGCCTATGGTAGTCTTTCCTCTTTTCTTCTTCAAAACTATTAATTACAAGGACCAATGCAGTCAAACTGGTCATTATCATCCACAAGATTCATGTTGTTGTTTACGTTTTGTGGCGGTGGTGGTGTGGCTCATCTGGTATACAAAGGACCAGCCCGCCCTTAACCCCTGCAGACTGGGAGGGGGGGTCCCTGCCTCGACATTTATACCCTGCCGCTAGCGTCAAAATTCCTCGATTTGCCCTATATTCACAACGCTCACACTCTTAACCTATATAGTGTACTGACTTCAAAATTGTTCCATTGTTACCTTCAACTCTTCTTCTTTCCAATGGTACCTTCGGGAGGGCTGTACGATAAATAGTTCTGGAGATAGGGCGAGTTTAAGTAGACCATGTTTGCGCCGAGACAGCGGTGTGTCTGTGTGTACGCGTGAGTGCGGTGTGACTGCGGCATGGGTATTCAGTTTCCCACGTAACTCCTTTGTCAACTCACTCGTATTACTACTATTATGTATCGTATGTCATGATTTCAACACTAAAAATAGTATGAACACTTGTAGGAATATATCATCGTGAAACTGTCACTTAGAAAATGATAAACAAACCGACTTGTACCGTAGGAAACACGTATATTTACTATCAATTGTGTCTGTATGGGCGTGTTTTGTGGTGTTATTTTCTTATTACTACCCCATTATGTATCGTGTGTCATGATCTATACACTAAATAATAATTTGTAAACTTGTAGGAATATCATGGTGTCACTCACGTACATATATTCAATACGGTATTGTCTTACGATCGTTAGAGCACAAATTCGGACAAGGGCAATTACTTTAAAATCGCCCAGCCATCGTGGGGTCCCAGAATCGACTGAGTGGGTAGCGGATCGATATTGTGAGTGTATTTTCTCGCCCAACGACAAGAAAAACAAGCCCTACAGGGCGCGAAATAGCACTAAATCCCTGTGACGGTATATGGTGTGACCCGGTTTCTACCGTAAGACGGTCTATCACGTCAACCGGTCTTTAGGGGTTAATGTTATAGCTACTGCCCAACCGTTCCTGGTATTGTACCTCATTCCGCCAGTCCCGCGTGTACCTCATACGCGGTGCTAGTGTGATACCCCCTTTACACAACAAAATTTTCTTAGAAAATGTCGTGAATGATACAGGGTAAAGATAAAGGATTTACTTGAAATATATTTCAACACAGAGAAGGTGGTGCATGGTTTGACATATTAGTCATCAAAGGCTGGTGTCGTGTGAATTGCATTACGTAAAATCGGGATTCATTTCAAATAATAAAGAATATCCCAAGCAATGTAGAATCAGAGTTGGATTTAGACTACAGAAGAAAACATAATAAAAGTGACAGTCGGATTTGTTCGTTTATAATCTTTAGCTACTTGAATCAATAATTCTCTCCATTTCTAATACTACTACTCGATCACTGGTGAAACTTTACCCAACCCAACCCCTCCTACCACCTTCAAGTGAGTGGTTCACATCCATGATCACAAATGGATCGGGATTCAAATTTCTGGATGGCTCAGCATTGGTAACGCTCCCACATTTCCTCCTATATAACTCTGCCCATATTTCTCCCCTCCCCCCTCCACCTGCCAGTGATACCAAATCCATCGTGTCGTACTCCAAGTCACTGGTGGAAGAAGTGTGGAGCTGTACTAGCAGCGATACCCGACGTTGTCCGGGTGAAGATCCTACATGTGATTTTGTCAATAAATTTCCTCTAATTATTTGTATGTGAACTTATTAGGAGGGTGGGAGGAGTCCATTATCCGGTGTTGTTGCTGGTCCCCCAGAGAAATCATGCCAGCTTTACAACCACAAAAGTTATCCATGACGTAACTACAGCAGAAAGTGG
This sequence comes from Petrolisthes manimaculis, assembly GCA_034508575.1. Lineage (NCBI taxonomy): Eukaryota > Metazoa > Arthropoda > Malacostraca > Decapoda > Porcellanidae > Petrolisthes > Petrolisthes manimaculis. Next base: position 747,674 of record JAWZYT010000373.1, read on the forward strand.
CATTGTAACAGCCACGATTAAATAGCAAGGCCCGAGTGTCGAATTGAGTTGCAGGGGTACTGGGATCGAACCTGTCCTTAGATTTAGTATTAAATTTAGGTGTTCAACATTTTGTGGTTTGAATTCATTCCTGCCTGGATCCTTGATGCTTGAGACCATATAGTCTATATTGAGAAAGCCATAAATCTTTGGTTGTTTTAAGCTAATAATTCAAGAAATGCATATCCACCAAAAATTAAATTAGACCGAGGACATCCATGGGACTATACCAGTCAGAATGGTGTATCATTTGTCAAAAAAAAAAAAAAAAAAAAAAAAATTGTACCAGGAATTCAAACCTAGGATCTTTTGGTTAAGGCCAAATAACAGCCTTCGGCTTGGGCTGCAGGGGTTCGAACCAATCCCCAACTTCTCCCCATTGGTTATAAAAACAAAAAAAAATGTAGGCCGAGGACGCTTCTCAGGCTTAACCGATCAAATTGGCGTATTACTTTTTACTCTAGGTCAAACAATGCGACCGTGCATAGCGGCTAAATAAACAGACAGACAGACACACAGATGGAGTGTTTTATATATATATATATATATATATATATATATATATATATATATATATATATATATATATATATATATATATATATATATATATATATATATATATATATATATATATATATATATATATATATATATATATATATATATATATATGAGTAGCTCTCTGTTACAACCAGACAATAGCCACGCCCACTTAAGCGAGATAATTGCCTTTAAAGTATAGGTAATAATCACGCATAAGGTAAACACGAATAATTTGTTGACCGTTACTTCACTTCACCAACTGGATATGACCACAATATAACATTTACTGTGGTTTTTAAGACTTCATTAGAGGCCAAATTTTCTTAGCTTTTAATTGATATATGCCAAAATGTGTTCAGTTCCCTATTAAAAAAGATATTACAGGTATAATAAATACGACTGTCATGGAGAAGAGGTGAAAAGTAATGTTCGTACTGATATATTAGATTAATATGGAGAATTGGTAAATAATAATAATTCATGCTATTTAGATTAAGAAACTACATTGTTTAAGCATTCTATAGGTATAATTGTGATGCAGGTACATATCAAAATAACTTTAAAATCTTCAAAAGAGTGAATACTATTGAACGTCATTTTAAACACGCTGTGTTGTGTGGTGTCTTGCCGCTCGAGTGTCGGTAGTTGCCAAACGTACGATTCTCACCCGTTACTAACGTCTCACTCACTATCCATGTCATTCTGAAAGTAATTGTTACTAGCTCGAGAGGGGATGAATGTGTGTGTGTGGAGGGATTGTGTCTGTGTGTTTGGAGGGATTGTGTCTGTGTGTGTGTGGAAGGAGGGATTGTGTGTGTGGAAGGAGGAATCGATTGTGTGTGTGTGGAAGGAGGGATTGTGTGTGTGTGTGGAAGGAGGGATTGTGTGTGTGGAAGGAGGGATTGTGTGTGTGTGTGGAAGGAGGAATTGTGTGTGTGGAAGGAGGGATTGTGTGTGTGTGTGTGGAAGGATGGATTGTGTGTGTGTGTGGATGGAGGGATTGTGTGTGTGTGTGGATGGAGGGATTGTGTGTGTGTGTGTAGAAGGAGGGATTGTGTGTGCATGTGTGGAAGGAGGGATTGTGTGTATGGTGTGTGTGTGTGTGTGGATGGAGGGATTGTGTGTGTGTGTATGCGGATGGAGGGATTGTGTTTGTGTATGTGGAAGGAGGGATTGTGTACCTGGATGACAGTTGACGGTATCAGTAACGGGTGACAATGAAAGAAGTTTCTATCAAGATAAGGCCTAAATTTCTCCAAGTTAAAAGATGTTTTTCAGCATGAACGTAAACACGCACATTTTTAAAGCCAAAATTGAACCCATCACTGACCCCAACCTTCGTGTTGACTGGTACAAGGATGGTCAGCCAATTCAGATGGGATCATGCTTCCGCCTCATTCATGACTTTGGTTATGTGACGAAACTTTGGTTCGCGGCTGTATCTGCCTAATTGTATGCGTGTGTATGTATGAACCTACCTGTGTGTATGTACAGTATGCGAGTGTGTGCCTGTTTGTGTGTGTGTTGTATTGTGTTATCTACTGTGTGTCCTGTAATACAGAATTATAGGCTAGGATAGAAGAGAAAATATATAGAGAAACACACACACCCACTAAACCTCCACTGCCATTATCAGCTTAAGAGAGAGAGAGAGAGAGAAGGACGTACAGTCTGTCAATGATGCACGTACCCACGGTCGAGTTAGTACCCACACTCGTTCAGTTACACACAGTTTTAGCTGGTAAAATCTGGAGTAGAAATCAGGGGTACAGCAGATATTGACCAATCACAAACACTGTAAGATAACCCACCTTACTACTCCAGGTTTTACTGGCTAAAACTGCGAGTAACTGAACGAGAGTGGGGTACATGCATCCAAGGCCAAGAGATATACTTTGCATGCATCGACAGACTGTACACTCTCTCCCGTCCCATCCCATTACTCGTTGTCTTTCTCTCTCATCCTTCCTCGGTAATCCTTCTATCTACCACTCTTCTCACACTCCACTTACTTCATTCCCTCATTCCACCCTCGTTCTCTCTCTACCCGTTTATCATCTCCCACTCTTTCCATCCCACTACTATAATCTTTCCTTTTTCAGTACTGTACTTTGTTTTACCTATTTCTCCCCACCATTAATACCCTGTTATCTCCACTCCCTTTCTTACTTCCTTCATCACCTTTCCTCACTCATTCCCTAATTACCAACCCATCCTCCCCCTATCCCTAACAGTCATTCAACACACATAAATTCAAGGTCAGTCAGGAAGGGTGAGGGAGTAATAAGGCAGGGAGGGAAGAATAGAACGGGAAGCAAGCAGCTATCTTGACGATGGCCTTGACCGATAGGTAGGAACACCCTCCCCCCCCCCCCCCAACACACACACACAACTCTGAAGTAAGCCACAGGACCTTACTGTACTCTATTATAGTATACTGACTGTATACCCACATCTATAGAATTATATTTGAGAAGGTAGAGGTGGAGGGCTTGAGAAAATGAATCATAGTCTAGTAACTCGCTATGAGATGGTGTTAAATTTGCTGGTGGCAGTATCTCTTGATGTGAAAATATATCCTTAATGTACGGGTATTTTGTAGTATCAATATAAGCTAGCAATCGTTTAGGCTTACAATCTTTGCTTCATTCAGGGCGATGGGAGCATCATATTTTTGTGAGAGTTGTACAGTCGTGGACAATAATATCGCGCCCCTCCTGATTGGGGCGTATATCAAAAGCGCGGATTCGAAAAGAGACCGCGTTGGAACCTCATCAATAAACCATTATCAAATGCGCGGCAAGGTTAATCCCATTCGCTCCCTATGTCATTAAGTATCATTCGGTGTGTCATAATGCTTCACACGGTGTTAACTGAGACTGAGAAATTATAATTTGGTCTACATTTCATTGACCCAACAGAAGATTGCTTCGTCGAGGAGGTAATGACAGACGCACCTCAGGATGAGAGATGTACTCGCTTTGCAGACTATCTGGTTGATAATTAAGTAACAGCAGAATCAAAATATCCTCCAGTGCATTGGGCTGAAATCCCTTCAAATACAAAGTGTACCAACAATTCAGCTGATTTTTTTCATGCTCATTTCAATGAGCAATTTTATACATCCCATCCATCTATATTAATTTTGTGTTCATGGATGTACTAGGAAAGCTCCAGCCTGCTACTAATATTAAGATCAGGAGTATCGGTAAACCAGCAACTACACGGAAAGTTGAACGAGACAGGACAGAATATGCCATGGCACAATACAACAAATTTATCTCTGACGAAATAAACCGACACAATTACATTAAGTGTTTAGGTAACTGATTCCCAGCAAGAACAAACATGTAACTTTGAAAGGAGTGAAAAACGCGATGAATTAAGAACAAAAAACAAAATCCTTCAAAATCCCCGTGGTAAGCAGGGAGCAACAGATGACAGCGTCTGGCTAACGGAAGAGGTGAACGATCATTAAAGAACTGCTACACAAGCCGACTTTCAAGTAAGTGAAAATACTCCCACTCAGCCGCGCTTTTGATAGAAATATATCCACACTTTCAATGATGACCCGCCGCGCTTTTGATATGCCAATCCGCGCTTTCGTAAAAGGGCGCCTGACTGTGACTCAGTCAGAAGAGGGGCGCGATATTATTGTCCACAATATTACATCAGCAAGGTTAAATACCTTTTGCGAGTAGACTTTTTTCCTGGCACTAACCTAACAGGATTTAATTGTGCATCACTATAATCCATCGGAATGAAATACCCTTCCTTGTACGCAACATCAAAAACAAATACTCTGGCTTCTATGAAGGATACAGATTCACTCTTTGGTTTTCAATTCACTATGTATTGTTTTAACACATCTATCTTCAAAAAGTCTTGCTGGCGCATTCTCACAACTAGATACTAATAACGAATAGCATACCGAATAATGTTGCAATACGAATCAAAGTCGTTAATATTACTCGCAGATAAATTTCCTTTCTTATTCGCAAATGCACTGTCACACGGTAAAAAAGTGTCCAGGCACGAGATACGTGTTCTATAAATCTATGGTTTTTAATCGGCCACTGTGCACTTCGTGGAGTATAATATTTATGTTTTTGTTTTGGCCTCCACAATTGTCACTAAACACGATTAGATGTTTGAAAGCCTTCTTATCAAACTCGATATCAATCCACTTTTTAAGACAGCTAGCAATTTCGACAGAGCCACGTCCACCTGTAACCTCGTCCCAAACAAACATTGTTGATGTATTTGTCTTAACGTTATGAATACAAAAATTATACATCCACAATTTGCGATGGTAGTATGTAACACTTGTGGAGAGTTTTGGTATAGGGATAGTCTGCTGTAAATCTACGCAAATAACAGCTACATTATTATTCTTATTTTCCTTCTTCTCCTTCATTAATCGTTGACCTTCTGATGCTTTCGCCTTGTGTTGCCTTAATTAACTGTTCTTGCAAGTGTTGTCTCGCTGCTTCATCAGTGGCAGATTTGATTGAAATAGTCAATTTATCACAGGTGCTGCAGGTGTCGGTTTTTGGTGGATGAAAAGCAATATTGAATTCATTTGTGAATGTTTTGTGGTAATAACTTTGGGTCACTTTTTCTGTTCCGGGATGATTGACATTCATCCATTCTTCATAAAACTGATAAAGTCTAGGGATGGTTGCTCGACTGTAGTAGCTTGTCACAGTCAGTAGTGATTTAATGTGGTCTCTAACACACTGTGCCTTATCACCTTTAATTTTTCTGGCTGATTCGTGACGGCCACGTTGGTCCCGAAAGAGTTATTAACAGGGATTACTTCTACAATTCCTCTTCTATCTAATCAGCAAATGAATATCATCTTAGCTTGCAAGTAGACAGACCTAGAATGTCTGTTATCTCTCATTCCCTCCCTCCTTCCCTATTCTCTCTCTCCCCGTTTTCTCTAATTCCATTAGTCCTTCCCTCTTCTCTCTCCATATCCCTCCTTTCCTCTTCTCTTGTTCTTTTCCTCCCTACAGAAAGACAGAGGAAAACAGCTAAATACACACACGCACACACACACACACAGAGAGAGAGAGAGAGAGAGAGAGAGAGAGGTAGATAGAGTCTGAGTCAGCATATACTAAGAAAGTCATTTTAATTGGCTACTGGTTTTAAATTTCTCTCATCTGCCTCCCTCCCCATACATTCTCTCATCTCCCTACCTCCCCCTCTCTCGTTTATTAAGTAAATTTCCTGTAAGGAAGGGTAGGTTGAAAGTCACACTATAATGACACTTCAATTTGACCCTTAGAGTGTGTGTATGTCTGTGTGTGTGGGGGTGGGGGTGGATGGTGGGTATGCGTCATAATGTGTGTGGCCTGTGTTTCCATTGGTGAAAGAAACACACGTTTGTGTCTGTGTCAACCTACAGGAAATTTTGTGAGTTAACAAATTATTATAATTGGTTTTAATTAATTATGCATCTTATTCGATACATTGTCATAATTTTGATAAGAAATATTGAAGTACTATAAAGAGTTCCATAAAAAAGCAGTACGAGAAGTTGGGCCTGGTACGGCGCCGGGCCGGCCACCCGGGCCCCGCCCGGCATCGTCATGCTTTCAAAAAAAAATCCTTTATTCCTTTATGATTTATGTCAATATTGTGATAACTACATGGATTTACAGTTTGTTTTTGCAATAAATATGTACATTAATGTTTATACTCTATAGCAAACGTTCCCAACTGCTAATAAAATAATCACATAAAGCACGAAGTAAATAATAAGAAATCACGCATAGGCAACATGACCGACTGCTCAATCCTCACAGCTACACACACTCGCTTCCTAGTCCACACTACTCTATTTCAGACGTTCTAGGTCTGTCTACATGCAAGTTAAGATGATATTCATTTGTTCAATAGATAGAAAAGGAATTGTTGAAGTGATTCATGTTAATAACTCAATTTCAGGGTAGTTAGCAGTAGTCTGGTTGTAACAGTCAGGGCCTCATATATATATATTGGTGACCATCATTAACCCCTCCGCGACGGGATAACTATGGATAGCCGCACTGTCAGTCAGGGGCTAGTGCGCCTAGCCTTCCTCCCTGTCCGGGCGCTTTTACCAAAATCGCTCAATTTCACTTACTCCGTACGTCTAAACTACGATACTGAACAACTTAAATATGGTCTTGTACTCACCATCAACTCTTCCTCTCTCCAATGAAACCATCCCCAGCATTCTGGGACTCTCCGTTGCCGAGAAATGAAGTGAGGAATGAAGGTCACTTCACGGCTGAGAGCGGGGTGGTGTTCGTGCGGGTGGAGTGGCTCTGACGTTGGCTGGGCGCGGTGGTGACAGTGGGTTGGCGAGGTGCATGACTCAATCATTTGTATCACGTGTTAGCGCGCCGTCGTACCCCCTACCTTTTGCAGCCCCTGTTTTAGCTAACCATTCCAGAATATTTTATGCCCTGGAGAGAAGTGTGGGAGTATTTACGCAAAACATTTTCTGTGTCAATATCACTGATTATGTTCAACGTAAATTATACGTGTCACTATCACTTCACTTATATCCTAAAAATGTGTCACTATCACTTCACTTATATCCTAAAAACGTGTCACTATCACTTCACTTATATCCTAAAAAGGTGTCACTATCACTTCACTTATATCCTAAAAAGGTGTCATTATCACTTCACTTATATCCTAAAAACGTGTCACTATCACTTCACTTATATCCTAAAAACGTGTCACTATCACTTCACTTATATCCTAAAAACGTGTCACTGTCACTTCACTTATAACTAAATAGTGTCACTGTCACCAAGTGTCACTGTCACTTCACTAATGACTAAATAGTGTCACTGTCACCAAGTGTCACTGTCACTTCACTCGCATTACTCCCATCACTTCCTGCTTCTATATAAATTCCAGTCCATGATAATCTGAAAAGCAGTTTCCAGGGCATAATGGCACACGATACTCCTTACACCAGTAACGAGTTTCCTTGAGTTTCTGAGTGCGACGTGTCGTGTGCTTGCAGACATGGCAGCGGCGATAACCTAGACGACCTGACGCCAAGGTTGGCAGATCAATTAGGCTGTGGTGCAACATGTAAGCACTCTGTTGCAATCTGTCAGGGCGTCCCGCCGCTGGTGCATGCCTGTGCTGCTGCATTGGTTGCACAGTGCTAAATTTCTGTAGGAGTTGGGTTATCAACTCCAATTCGTACTGCCGGAGTGATAGTCTGCTGTCGGGGTGTTGCTGGAGGTAGAGCAAGTACGAATTTAGCACTGTGACGTCAAGTAGGTGGAAGAAAGCCTTCTTGTACCACTTGCAGGTTTTTCTCAGACAATCGATGGCACTCACCATCATGTCTGACTTATCGACGAGCCTCATATTTATATTATAGTCAAGCACAGCATCAGGCTTGAAGATGTTGTTACCTGTGCCGCGCTCAATCTTCCCAGAATCCAGCATCGTGCCCCTGTGGACGGTGGTGAGCATCCGGACGGGGCGTTTATCGTGCCAAGTGATGGCCAGTATTTTCCCCGATTTCTTCATGAGACAGTCACCCCTGTGGGTGGTGGGAAATACTGGCCAATTCCTCCTATTGACACGAACGGTGCCGCAGGATCTTGTTTGGTGCTGCAGAAGGAACTGACTAAGTGCTGGAGAGGTGTAATAATTGTCAGTGTATAGGATGTGGTTGTTGTCAAGGTAATACCCCATGAGTTGCTTGACAACACTCCCGCTGAAGCCGAGAGGGTCCTGGCCCGGGATATCCACATCCGTACCTGAATAAAGTATAAAATCCAACACATAGCCAGTCTTACAGTCGCAGATGACATAGAATTTGATGCCAAATCTATGCCTCTTTGACGGGATATACTGAATAAAGGACACTCGTCCCCTGCACAGCACCAGAGACTCGTCGATAACAACATTCTGAAATGGTCGAAAAAAGCCTCGCATTTTCGCCTGGAGCATAGTCAGAATGGGCCTAATTTTCCAAAGCCCGTCTTTCAGGTGTGGACCCATGTTGGGGGCGAAGTGAATATAGGAAAGTATGTCCCTATACCTGTCCCGGGACATATATTTTCCAAAGGCAGGCGTGGAAAGGACGTTAGTGCTCCAGAAGTCCTTGAGGCGATGTTTCTTGACGTGCGGCATCAGCATCGTCAGAGCTAACCACACATACAACTCAGCAACAGTCACGTCAGTCCAGGTCAACATCTTGCTGTGTTCCCTATCTGGTGGATTGCTGAATTGTCTAAATTGATTTATTTCCTGCGTCAAGTATGTCATCATTATTACGTCAAAGAACGCAGTAAAATATTCCAATATTGATGACAACGGACGACAGGGAAATACGGCTTGAATACCTGACCGACTGTTATCATAAGTCGGTATATCAGGCACAAACGCATCGCAATCCGTCCACAGGTAAGGATGAGGTGCGCCACGAGGACCTGCCGCTGGTGGTGGAGGTGGAGGTGGTGGTGGTGGTGGTGGTGGTGGTGATGGTGGTGGCGGTGCCGCCGCGTCAGGCAACGTAGGACCGGCAGGCGACAGTGGGAGGTCAGGCGACAGTGGGGGATCAGGCGACAGTGTGGGGTCAGGCGACAGTGGGGGGGCAGGCAACAGTGATGCGTCTTCACCATGGAGCTAGAATGGGAGGAGACGACCCGCGGTCAGAAAAGTGAGGTCAGGTCAGCCATATTGGGATTGGCAAGAAGCTCGCCAGCCGCTCCTTAATTATTAATCTGGCCATGACTTATGTCACCCAAAAGGTGATTAATTCATACATTCTGCAGACAATGAAATATATTGTCACTAAACAGTTTGGGTGAACACTACCTCAATCTTCAGTGGTCACGACAGAGTGAAGAAATAACATATTATACAGTAAAGCAGTTCCTTTTTATGCAGTTATCAAAGTATGTCATGTGTATGTCTATGCGTGTGTGTGTGTGTGTGCGTGTGCTTGTGTATGTGTGTGTACAATCTGGGTGTGGTAAAATATGTTTACGTGTGAGGGAGGGTCACCAAACAAATTAATAAACGGCTGTGTTTGTGTGTTGCTTAGGGAGGGACCGATTTATCAATTAGGAAGTTCATTAAGGGATTACGTTTGTGAGACCCATCACCAACCCATCACTAAGGTTGAAAATGTCATGGTTTTGAATATACAACAATAATTCAGTTATTTTTCTTTATCCGACTTCATGATATTTACAATATAAGAGTTGGCTTCCTTCTCAGTGTAACTGTAATTGGCATTACATGCATCATTAAATATTGCATTATTCATTTTGCTTCCCTAGTTAGGATGATCGGTTACTTGGCCATGCCTATTATTCCAAGGAAATGCATACCATTGGATTCTGTTCCAATTTTAAGTGTGTCAAGCAAGTGTGTTAGAAATATTAAAAATAATATTTCTCTTTAGGTAATCAATGACTCTGTTCTGAAAAGTAGGATATTATCTGATTCTGTTAATATAGAGCCAGAGGAATACATGTATATTCCAAGTCAGTCTCATCTCTCAAAGTGTACAAATAAGATAGTTTTATATATAGCAGGATTTGATATATATGTTAATGAAGTCCTTGTATTGTGAACCATACATTGTTGCCCTAAACTCAGACAAGACTGATAAACATATTCTTTCCTTGGTAAAACTTAAAGACAGAGTAAACTTGGTGTATCCATCTGATGATGTAATTGATATATGTATTACATCAGCAAAAACTGTTTAGGGAAAGAGGGTCCAGCACCACTTTGGAGAAGGTAGATTGTAGCAAAATAATAATATCAGTGTTAATATATTATGCCCACAAATACATATTTTCTACTTTAGCTGGCCACATGTACGACTGATAATCACTTGAATTAGTTAATTAAGGCAGTTGCTGAATCATATTTGCAGGTGAAATATGTATATAAGGCCAAACAAATTACTAAGAAGTTGGCATCCAAAGTGAAAGTAAAGAGTTGACAAATATATACAAAACTTATACATTTCAGTGGCCAATTTGGTATAGAGTGATAGGTCAGTAATTTATAAATTTCTATTTATATTATTGAAAGATGTGTGAATTGTATGTTATTAATTAAAGAATACGAAATACATGTCATACCGTAATTAAAAATGAATAAACATCGTGAGGAATATGGGTAAACTGTATGGGTACTATGAGTGGTCAGCCTTTCTAGCCAATACTAGGCGTTGGCTTCTGAGGACCTGACTGGCTTCACTCCACTGAGACCCAAATGAACGCGCGGGCCGCCTCCTCCTATTCTAGCTCCATGGTCTTCACCCCCCTGATTGTCACACAAAGGATAGGGAGCATGAGTAGCAGGGGGTGGTGGTGAGGGGGGAGATGGCGTCAGGTCTGGTGGGTTATCAGGGTCCAGGTCAGACGAGATAAGCTGCTGCTGCTGCTCCTCTGTTCTCTTCCCTCTACCCTTCCCTCTTCTCTTCCCCTTCCCTCTTCCAACACCTTTCTTTGTGTAGCGACTTTGCAACACCTCATCCGAAGAAGAATCTGAGGAGGATGAAAAATCCAACCTCCTCCTTGGCCTCTTCTTACCAGGGGGAGTAACCCCGTAGTGGGGTTTGGAGGTGGAAGCTTTTTGTTCTGCATCCACGTGAGAGGTAGCAACAATAGGAGACAAAAGATTGTCTCTCAAACTACCTCTCAAAGCTCCCACTCCACTCGTGGACGGAATTGCAACAGGGGCTGCAACGTTGGATACGTCTTGCACGCTTGATGTTGAAGGAAGAGCTGTGTGGGATACAGATTCACACACTTCTTCCTCTGATGACTGGTCAAGCTGCCATTCCGTATCATATATACTCTCATTGTCGTCACTACCAAGCGATAACTCGGACAATTCCTCCAACTCCCTTTCAATTGCAGAGTCTGAGAGCCTAGAAGGTGGTTTGCGAGCTCTTGCAGGCTGCACGCGGGGAGTTGAAGTCACGAGAGATGATGTACTTGGCAGCGCGGTAGGGGGTAACGAATCGGACACGCGCAAAAATTCTGAGTCACGTTCAGCCATCTTCACGGTCAGTAGCACACTAATTTATGTATGGGATGAGTAGGGGTGGTGGTGAAGTATAGCCATGTAAAAAAAAACCCGCCAAATTGGGCTCGTAAATGCCGACATTGGCAATAGCGGTGCTTCATCCCGCCCGGTCACCACATGGCAGTGGCGTAAGACACGACCCGGGCGCTTCCTGGGGGCGTCTATGACCGCGGTCCGGACATTAAGGGTTAATAACACCGCAATCCAATCTGTGTTTCATGAGTCCCCTCCCATCTTCTGGCTATAAAAAATAGATCGCTAATATCCACCAAGGGCCTGTCTGGTCAACACAACATATCCACACCTGACCAACTCACTTTAGCCAATACTAGCAGCGATACCCGACGTTGTCCGGGTGAAGATCCTACATGTGGTTTTGTCAATAAATTTCCGCTTAATTATTTTATGTGAACTTATTAGGAGGGTGGGAGGAGTCAATCATCCGATGTGGTTGCTGGCCCACCAGATAAATCATGCTAGCTTTACAACCACAAAAATTATCCATGACGCAACTACAGCAGAAAGTGGCATTGTAACAGCCACGATTAAATAGCAAACTGATTCCACAATCCTATGTTTCTTGTAATTGCTACACTTGTACAACATTTGGCACACATTCCAATCTATTCTATGGTTATTTTCATATTAATAAACAAAGGTTGCATTGTTGCTGTTTCCTTCATTGCAATCATACTTGTGTTCTTTAATAGAGTATTCAAATCCAGACCAGTTTCATTCACAAAAACTAAATCACAATCTTGGCATGGAATTTTATACACACCGGCAGTGACTTCGCTCTTGGGTTTATTTTTAACTAACAAAGATTTTTATGCTATATTTATATCAAAATCCTGACTCACAGCTTTAACAAAATCAAAGCTTGACACATGGGGCAATGTTATGTATGGTTTCAGTTTGACAGGGGATTTTGGCACGATTTTTTTTTCTCCTAGATTTGAAGTAAACTTTCCTTATAAACCATTAGCAGCAATACCCGACGTTACCCAGGTAAATATCCTACATGTGATTTTGTCAATAAATTTCCTCTAATTATTTTTATGTGAACTTATTAGGAGTCTGGGTGGAATCCATTATCCAGTGTGGTTGCTGGTCCCCCAGAGAAACCATGCCAGCTTTACAACCACAAAAGTTATCCATGACGCAACTATAGCAGAAGGTGGCATTGTAACAGCCACGATTAAATAGCACGGCCCGAGTGGCGAATTAAGCTGCAGGGGTACTGGGATCGACCCCCCCCCCCCTCCCATTCGTCATTTTAAAACATCTTTTTTCACTGTCCTTAGATTTAGTATAAAATTTAGGTGTTCAACATTTTGTGGTTTGAATTAATTCCTAAATTGGGCATGCAAGCCAGGCCTGCCTGCATTCTTGATGCTTGAGATCATAGAGTCTATGTTGAGAAAGCCATAAATCTTTGGTTGTTTTAAGCTGATTATTCAAGAAAAATATCCACCAAAAATAAAATTAGACCGAGTCAAAATGGTGTATCATTTGTCAAAAAAAATAGTACCAGGGATTCGAACCTGGGGTTTTTCACTTAAGGTCAAATAACAGCGGCTTGGGCTGCAGGGTACTGGGTATTGGAATCTACCCCACCCCCCCAATTCCCCCATTGGTCATTTTAATTAAAAAAATATTTTTGTAGGCCGAGGACATTTCCCAGGCTTAACCGGTCAAAATGAAGTATAAATGTTTACTCTATTTCAAACGATGCGGCCGTGCATAGCGGCTAAACAGACAGACAGAGAGGGGGAGTGTTTTATATATATAGACTAGCAGCGATACCCGACGTTGTCCAGGTGAAGATCATACATGTGGTTTTATCAATAAATTTCCTCTAATTATTTTTATGTGAACTTATTAGGAGGGTGGGAGGAGTTCATCATCCGGTGTGGTTGCTGGTCCCCCAGAGAAACCATGCCACCTTTACAACCACTAAGGTTATCCATGAATGGGTCATTGTAACAGCCACCATTAAATAGCAAGGCCTGAGTGGCAGGGGTACTGGGATCGAAAAATACTGGTTCGAATAACATATATATTTATAATGAAAATAAAAATCAATAGAAATTAAGTAAATATTGTCAACAGGAAAAATAAAAAAATATATGTTGACAAATAAACTGGTGACTAAAAGAATAACCAAATATGTACACAAAAATGTATCATAATGTTATGGCAAATTTATGTTATGTCATGTTACGTTACGAAATGTTTTAGATGTTATGCTATGGTAGGTTTTGTTATGTTATGCTATGTTTGGTTAGGCTACGTCATGTTATTTTACGTTATGCTATGCAATGTTTGGTTAGGCTAGGCCATGTTATGTTAAGTTATATTATGCTATGTTTGGTTAGGTTAGGTCACGTTATATTATGTTATATTATGCTATGTTTGGTTAGGCTAGGTCATGTTATGTTACGTTATGCTATATTTGGTTAGGTTAGATTATGCTGTTAAATTATGTTATTCTATGATTGGTTAGGCTAGGTAATATTATGTTACGTTATGTGTTATTATGTTTAGCATTAAATTTAGGTGTTCAACATTATGTGATTTGAATTCATTGCTAAACTGGGCATGAAAGCCAGGCCTGCCTGCATCCTTGATGCTTGAGACCATAGAGTCTATGTTGAGAAAGTGGGAATTCGAACCTGGGATCTTTTGGTTAGCCTTCAGCTTGTCATATATACACACACATACACCTACATACACATAGAAACACACACACATGCACATACTTTCTCTCTCTATATATATATTTTTTTTTACACGTATACACACGCTCTCTCTCAAATAACACAAACACACACACATACAATTTCTCTCTTTCTTTTTCTTTCTCTCTCACGCACATACACACATTCTCTCTTGCTCTAAATTTCACACACACACAGGATCAGTAGCAATATTTTATACAAAATTGTTTGTCTCAAAGAATTAAGAGAGAGAGAGAGAGAGAGAGAGAGAGAGAGAGAGAGAGAGAGCGTGAATTGGGGGGGATTTGGGATGGTAATAGGTTAGAGAACCGTTTCTGGCGGTATCTACTCGGAACCGTGAGTAGCAAAGAATCGGTTCCAAGCCAGCCGTATTGCGTGGGTTCGACCCACCCCCCTAACCCCCATTGATAATTGCAAAACATTTTTTTTATATAGGCCGAGGTCACTTACCAGGTTTAAAGGATCAAAATCATTTAAAAAAATTCACTCTAGGTCAAAGGATGAGGCCGTGCATAACGGCTAAACACACACACAGACAGAGTGTTTTATATATTAGATTTGGGGTATTTTGATTCCAAGAATATTTACCAGCTTTTAGTATTTTCCAGATCTAGGTGTTAGGGACTAGATCCTCAGTGCTCTGAGAAACATACTGTAGAAGAAACCACTGACATTTTGGTTGAAATATGGTGGTATGAGAAAAAATGAAATGAAATACAGATTATATTTAGGTTTTCTATAAACTGAAAAACTGAGGGAGTTAGCATCTTTTTGTACCAGTACATCTAGGAATGGGAGGGAATAATTTATTTCCCACTCTACTTTAAATTTAATGGAGGGAACCAATGCGTTGAGATTTGAGAAACAATTCTCGAAATTGTTAAGGGAGTTAGGCCAAAAAGAAAAAATGTCATCAACGTATCTAAACCGAGTAAAATCTGGAGGAGAAATGGTTGAAAGAAGGGATGTTTTTAAATATTCCATGTACAGGTTACTCAGAATTGGAAATAAAGGGGAGCCCATCCCCATGCCAAACTTTTGCTTATAAAACTGGGTATGAAAGGAGAAAGCATTACAATCTACACACAGGCTAATTAATTGGCGAAACACATCTTCAGGCATAACTAAGTTAATGTTACAGTCAGGCAATTTCTCTGATAAAAATCTTAACACATCATCTATGGCAATGGGAATTTTTGTAAATAAAGAATCCACATCAAAACTTACTAATTTCCCATTGGAGAATTTTAGGGACTTAATTTTACATATGAAATTTGCTGAATCATGTATATGTGAACTGGAGAAAGTGCCAACCAAAAGTGCTATTTTACTGGCCAGAAATTTCGATAATTTGTAGGTAAAAGAACATGTTTGGGCGATGACTGCTCGTAGAGGAACATGTTGCTTGTGTGTTTGGGTAATCCGTAATAAGGTAGTTCGGGATTAATTTGTATGAAGATACTGGCATCCACGTTTGGTACATCTTTTAAAAGGTTTCTCATCTTTTTGCTGAAATCTGAGGATAACCGCTTTAGAGGCGAGGACACAAGTTTCTCGTACGTTGAACGGTCACTTAAAAGGTTATCAATCTTTGTAAAATAATCAGGTTTATCTAAAATCACCACTGAATTACCTTTGTCAACTTTTGATATAACTATGTATTAATTTTTCTTAAGTCTTTCCAGTGCCTCACGAAATCGTCTTGGAATGGAATCAAGCACATTGAAGTTACTAAGGAAACTATTAGTTATTAATCCGTTGAAACTAGGTGTGTTCCACTTGCTGTTAACCATCGAAAAAACAAAATCCAAGGATACTTTTTTTCCAGGTTTCACGGCGAATGACAATCCTAAATTTAAGAGCGTGCGTCTTAATGAGGGATCCATAATGGGTGGAAAATCACACTAACGTGATCATGAATGTAAGTAAAACCCACACTGGTAAACGAAATATTGGTAGGCGGGTAACAACGGAGTGCATATAAACTCACTCGAAAGTAATGGATGTACAGTTGCCGACGAATGGATCGAGGACAAGTACCTTAGAAATGTGAGGGTAGTAAGGCTTTTGTACTTGGCAACTTTGTCGAGATAAAAACAAGTCGCGAGCTGATGGGATGGAGACACGTGTAGGCTACACTCATCATGTGGTCTTTTCTACCTGACGAGTTATGGAAGGGTGAAGTGAGAGAGAGAGAGAGGAAGAGATGGGGGCAGGCTGTGGAGGGGCTAGTGGAGTGTTGCCACTTTTGACTGATATAAAACTATCGCACCATCCACTGAATGTTTCAATCGAAGCATTCACTGGTGGGAGGGAGAGACCGGAAGAAAAAATGATAATGGTTGGGGATGAATGTATGAGCAACGTGAGTGAAGATATGGCAGGATGAAGTGAATTAGTTGTGTATACGAGTTAGACGGAGATAATGATATGTAATAATTGATTAATGTTTTCGAGTTGGATATATAACTGGTATTATTTTGCCACACTAAACTCATCATTGTGAACTGTGTGAGTGTTTGCTCAAAAGTTTCAAGTAATAAAAACATTGTTATTCATCACAACAATTTTTTCATTGATAATTACATAACCAAATGATTAAGTTAAAGTTTACCGCAAATCCAACGTCTCTAATAAACATGGAAAATCAAAGTACAGTTCTGGCCCTCAAAATGCATTGGTTTGCTAGATTGCCAACATTAATAATTAAGTATTGTTGGTGATAACTAGACGTATATATATATAT
The DNA here is from genome assembly GCA_034508575.1 of Petrolisthes manimaculis. Taxonomy (NCBI): domain Eukaryota; kingdom Metazoa; phylum Arthropoda; class Malacostraca; order Decapoda; family Porcellanidae; genus Petrolisthes; species Petrolisthes manimaculis. The sequence continues at coordinate 764,831 of JAWZYT010000373.1, forward strand.
ATATATATATATATATATATATATATATATATATATATATATATATATATATACTAGCAGGGATACCCGACGTTGTCCGGGGATCTATCTATCTATATCTGTGAATGATTCATATTGACAAGTATGTTGTGTGGGTGGAAGGTAAACACAGGATAGAGCTTCGAGTTATTTATTTCTCTTACGTTTCGGACTACACAGAGTCCATCTTCAGAGAGTAATGACATAGGGCGATGGCGATGGTGATTAGAGTTAAGAATAGAAATTAGAGTTGTGAAAGATATTCACAATAAGAAAAAGATAGAAAATGAAATACAGAATGAGATAAAAAAGATTCCGGGCTCAACCGGATTGCTATTCTTTTCATATTCATTTTTTTTTTTTTTTTTTTTTTTTTTTTTTTTTTTTTTTTTTTTTTTTGAAGGGCCAATTCCCCTTATTGGGTTTTGGTTACACCTCATCTTTTTAATTATTATTAATATTGTAAATGATGGTAATCTAATGAAATACGGAAAGAGATAAAAAGATTCCGGGCTTGACCGGATAGATATTCTTATATACACATACATATATATACACATATACATATACATACATACATATATACACATATACATATATTTTTTTTTTTTTGCTTACATATAAATATTGTTAAAGTTCATCATTTACATTACTATCAACATTATTATCATAACCATCACTAATTTAATAAACATACATACACACATATACACATTCACACACACCCATACATACACAAATTCACACATATATATATATATACACACATACACACACACATATACATATATATATTTTATATTTTCATTTTTATTTATTTACTTATTTTTATTTTTATTTTATTATTTTTTACTTTTGTTATATTTATCTATTTTTTATAATTTTTATTGAAGGGCCAATTCCCCTTATTGGGTCTTGGTTACACCTCATCTTTTTAATTTTTATTAATATTGTAAATAGTGGTAATATTTTATTATAACAATGTATAATGAATAATATATTGTTTACATTATAGCTCTGTAACTCAACGGAAACCAATTGTTTTGTTTGAAATTATTTTCTTCTTCTTCTTCTATATTGTGTAAATTATTTACAAATTCGAATGTTTGAACATTATTCCATATTGATGTAGCTCTTTCATCTAATAAATCTTTTATTGTTTTTAATCCTGCTCTTTCATGAAGTTCGTTATTTGTTACTTTTTCTGGATATTTTATATTGTAAATATATCTTAAGGCTTTATTTTGAATTATTTGCAGCTCGTGTATAGTAGTTTTTTTCATTCCATTTATAGGGATTGGGGGATATTCTAAAATTGATCTTATTAGTGTCAAATATAGTTTTTTCTTATTTTTTACTTTCAATTTAACAAGTTTATTTATTTCTAGAAGTTTAATTCTTAATACATTTAGTTTTTCTTTTATAAATTTCCTGTAACCAGTTTTTGTTATTTTCAAACCAAGAACTTTACCTTCATTACTATATGGGTATACGTCTCCATCGACTGTTATAGGTGCTGAAATGTTTCTTCCTATTGGAATAATCTTAAATTTTGCTGTGTTTGTTTGTATTTTCCATTTATCTTCATACTTATTGATGTTCTCAATAGCATTTCTTGTATGTATAGCTAATAGTTCTTTAGACTTCCCTGGGTAACTAACAATTTGGGTTACATCATCAGCAAAAGTTATGTATTCACTATAAGGGGATGGGCTTGGCATGTCAGAGGTATACAAAATAAATAATGTTGGTGATAAACATCCTCCTTGAGGCACTCCACTTTCAGTTTCAAATGGAGGTCCTAAGTATTGTCCTCTATATATTTGAATTTGTCTGTCTGACAGGTAATCACATAGTATTATTTTCATATAAGATGGTAAATTAGTTTTTAGTATTTTGTATTTTAGTCCATTATGCCATACCTTATCGAACGCTTTTTTAATATCTCTTAAAATCAAATTGACACTTTCTTGTTTTGCCTTTGCAATTGCTATAGTTTCAGTTATAATTGCTAAAGCTGTATGAGTTCCTCTGTTTTTTCTAAAACCATGTTGTCTAATGTTTAATATATTATTATTTTCTAGGTATTTCAATAATCTGGCATTTAATATTTTTTCAAAAAGTTTTCCTGTTACTTCCAATAATGATATAGGTCTATAATTGATTATTTCTTTATAGTCTTTTCCTTCTTTTGGTATAAATATCATTTTAGTTTTCTTTAAATCGTCTGGAAAATAACCTGCAGGAAGTGAAGCATTAAAAATCTCTAATAATATTTCAATTCCTTTGTTTGGTATGTTCATAATTACATTTTTTGTTATTCCTGTAAGTCCTGGAGTTTTTTCTTTGAATTTTCTCAAATGATGCAATAGTTCCCTTTCCGTAATTTTCTCATTGAATGGTATTGTTTTCATATCTATAATATCTTTTGGTGTTGTTTCCTCTATCCTTCCCCTTAGCCAGTCTTTGATATGTTCTTCATGTTCTCCATCAAATTTTTCATTTTCCTCTTCTGATATTTTAAAAACTTGTTTCCATATATTTCTGAAAGCTATTTCTTGTTCTTTATCATCATAGAGTTGTGTTCCACTTTCATCTTTAACATAGGGTGCTTTTATCTTTTCTTTCCCATTGACTTGTTTAATTAGTTTCCAAAAGTTCTTAGAGTCAGTGCTTTCATCTATGTTTTCTATGAGTTTATCCCATTCTTCATTTTTTTGTATTCTAAATAACTCTTGTATTTGTTGTTGCAGTTGTTTTATTCTCTGCAATGTATATAAATCAGGCCCATTTATTTGGATATAATCATATAAATGAATAAATTGTGTCTGTAAATATCTAATATTTTCTGTTATCTTTGAGTGAGGTAAAGTTTTATAGTAAGATTTGGGGATGTTATTGTTCATTGCTAATATTATAGTCTTGTGAAAATTTGCAAGTTCATTATCTATATCTTCTATATTTTTATGGTCTAATTTAATTTTCTTCATTTTATTCAATTCAAGTTTAAAAGTTTCCCAGTTTGCTTTGTTCATTAAAAATCTTTCTTTTGTTGGTATTTGGATTGGACTTGTGGACAAAGTCATTATTATTGGGATATGATCACTAGTTGTTAATGGACCTTGTTTTAAATAGTAATTTAATGATGCTTTATTATTGCTAAAAACTCTGTCTGGGGTTGTCATATTTCTGTGTCCAAGAAATGTTTTAAAATTAGGGCCTAAGTGTATTATTTTACCATAGTTCATAAGTGTATATAAAGAATTTCCTACATTGTTGTTGTTGTTATGACCGAAACTTTTATGTCTAGCATTAAAATCACCTAATATATATGTTGGTTTATTATAATTTACTAATCTTAGAAAATCGTCTACTGGGAGGTAAGAACGTCTTGGGGGTAAATATGTTGTTGCTATTATTATTTCACCAATTGTTGTATATATTTTAATGGCCATAATTTCCTGGTTAAAGTCATCAATGATTTTATAATTAATATTAGTTTTCACTGCTATTGCTATACCATCATTTAATTCATTTGATTTATTTGCTTGATATACATCATAATTAAACAATTTAATTTTTTCATCTGTTTTCTGTCCATGTTCATTAATTAGTATTATATCAGGGTCTATTAATCTGTATGTATTATATAGGTCATATTTGTGTGTTTTCCAGTGTTTTACATTATGTTGCATAATTGTTATTGTACTTCTCATTATCTTCTTATGAGTATTTCTTTGTCCTTCTATGACCTTCCGGTGGTGATCTGTCGTTGAGTCCATTTCTGATCTTCCTAAATGAGCCTTCATCTACCCTTTTGAAGTCGTTCTTGGTTATTCTGATTTTGTTCACTGATATTAGTTGTCTTATAATGTCTTCCTGGAATTTGTTGTCTGTATAGGTCCATTTGAAATTACCTCTCTGGATGTGTTGCATAATATACTCCAGAGGTGGATCTACTGTTGGTAATATGTTTTTACCAGTGAGGTGAATTTTCAATCCTATATCACTTGCTGCTTCAGGGTAGGTTATTCTTATTGGTGTTGTCTCTAGTTCAGGTGTCATTTCACTTTCCTCGTTGTAAGATTCTCGTCTGTTGTTGTGTGCCTCAAGTCTCGGATCACGATTCATTTGTAGTGTTGGTCTCTGATCTTTTTCTTCGTCAATGAGTGTTTGTGGTTCTTCCTGTACTAATGGTGCTACTGTTGCACCCATTAATTTGCTGGAGTCAGGGTCGTCTGGAAACCACATAGCTGGAAGGTCATTCTTAATTAGCATTTTGTTTAGTTCAGTTTTGTAGGAACCGGGGTTGCAGAGATTCAGAACATGGGCGTGCATAATGCTAATGAGTATTTTTGTATGTTTTTGTTCACTTAGGATGATATGAGTTTTGTTTTCATTTTGTTTCATTTCTTCCACCGTCCTCTTGGCTACTTCAGCATAGGTTTTTTCGTTTGTTTGTGCCGTTTGCTGTTTTTGTTGGTTTATTTTAATATTTATAATGGATTTTCTCCATGGACAAATCATAGCCAATGTTCTATGGTTTGCTGGTTTACCCATTTTTTTGCAATTTATACATGTTTTTTCTGTGTTTATACAATCTTTGAAAGTATGCCCAGTTTTACTACATTCAGAACATACTTGTATTCCTGCGTCTGGACAATCTTTCGTAAGGTGGTCTTCTAATTCGTAACAATTATAGCATATGTCTATATGGATATATTGTTCATGTTCAATCTGTGATGAAGATATTGCCATATTGAACCCAAGTAGTCCTTGTTGTACCGCTTTTTCAGCCATTGATGTTTCCTCCATCCTGATTTTCAGTAGGTTTGTGTAGTCTTTTATTTTTATCACTTCTTCAATCTTTAACCAATCATTTTCTCTTTCAAATTCTTCCTTTAATTCATCAGCTGTTTTAGATCCTATATTGTAGTCCAATTTTCTGAGAAAAATCGTCCTCTTGGATTTTATGTCTGGTGGTGTCAGTACTTGCAGACCAATTTTTTGTAGTTCTTCTCTTGCTTCTTTACACAAAATTTTATCGGCATCTTGTTCATTTCGACATATGGCCTTATAGCCCTCATTAGTGTTGAAGATCCTTGTAAATGGTACTTTAAATTTGCCATACGCCAATTCTAGGATTCTTGATTTTTCTATTGGGATTTGCTTGTCAACAATTCTTAACCTGATTGTTGGTGCCATGTTGAATCCAAATCCAAGCCCTACAATATAGTTATCATTTTTTGTGTTGTGTAAAGTGATTTGTGCTCAGCCTACCTAATATGTGTCGCCTAGCCCCTGGCCTAACCACTCCCCCCCAACGGGGGTCGTGAAGTGTGGCCCTGGGGAAAGACACACGTTCCCAACAAGTGGGTGCCTATCCCTATCCCTATGAGTGCCTACTGTACCACCCCTGGGTCCTCACCTGCTCTAAGCAGGCCCCCTTCACTCGGCCTCTAAACAGGCCCACGGTCGGGGTTCGATTTGCCAATAAGGTGGTACAGGTCTCTAACGGCCGTGAAAGAGCACAGTGTAAATGTGTGTGTGTGTTGTGTGTAATGTGGAGCAGAATAGCTGTAGCAGTAGGCGAAACTGTGAGCAGTCGTGGAGTGGTGGTGTTACAAATAAGACAGCTGTCTAGGAGTGGTGGTGTCACAAACAAGACAGCAATGACATAGGGAAGAGGGTACCAGAGCTATATATACCGGTGGTGGCCTACACTGCACCTGCCACTACTTAATCTCACCTGACCTCACCTCACCTGACCTCACCTCATCCCGTCCTTTCTTTTATACTCCAGGGCTATATTGGCTGAGTATCTACACCATTTCATAAATCCTTCCCAATGATTATGAACATTCTTTGTACAAATGTATGCTGCTTCTAATGCTTTCCTCATTTTCTTTTCCAAACCACTGTGAATGATTGATGAATCTTCCCATCCGGGTAAATTATTGCATTCTTCAATATGTAGGACGAATTACATCAAGATGGTCTCATTGTGCGTACGATTCGGCGTGTTTACTTTTAATAATGAAAAATATGCTAATATTCAATATATAGGTTTGTTAATGTGAATTTCATCTCCATTAGTCCCTTCGCCCAAAGTCAACCATCATTAAATCCTCAAGATACTAAAAAACGTTTCGTATACAGTCACAACCGCACAATATTCTATTAGTTACTTCACAGTCTATTCTAAATTACCATGGCATATACAAAATGTATTATGATTTATGATGGATCCAATTACACCCAAAGTTAAGGCCTATTTATATATATATATATATATATATATATATATATATATATATATATATATATATATATATATATATATATATATATATATATATATATATACATATATATATATATATATATATATATATATATTGACTTGTTAATGGTTCACTATCAGTCAGTCAGGTGGTTTGTTATTTCAGTCTGTCAACTGTACTCCCCTTCCCTGTCTCTCTCCATCAGTCCCTGTCAACACCTTCCCCCTCTCACTTACTCTCACTTTCTCCCCAATAACTTGCCCGGTAGAAACAACCGTGGATGTGCTTGTCTGGGCGATGGTGGTGTTTCCCTTCCAATAGTACAGTACAATGCCGGACTAATGTTCTGTCCCGCAGCCAGCTACAGCACCAGATGAAAATTTGAATTATAAGCAACAGTTGGTTCTGGCGTCCTGTGGCTGGCTGTGGAACAGAGCGTTTGATTGGCAATGTGTACACAATCGTGTGAGCAACCAGTTCCGACTCTTGCATACAAAACACCTGTCAGTAAGCGTAAGGGTTGATGGCAGGTGTTTCGGATGCGAGAGTCGGAACTGGTAGCTCACACGATGCCGGGTGTATACGATGGCAAGGATGAACTGGTGAAAGAGGGAATGGAGGAGACTGTACACTCGCGGTCAGAAGTTGTGTCCATTTTCCTATAATACAATGTATCTCAACCAGATGATGTTCAAGGGTTCAAATTGCCGGTGCATCTTGCACCTTTCTCGTCACAACATACCGTTGTTCGTGTCACGAGTCACATTTGATCGTGACATATGAATCAATTTCAGGGATATTAGAGAATATACCAGAAGGTGTACCAAATTGGCCTCTGGATAGATAGTATAGGAATAATGCTTCATGTAGCCTAGTAGCCAGTTGAGAACATTGAGATGGGAGTGTGTGTGGGGAGAGGAGGTACAGTTGGCCACACATGAAGCTGGTATGCCTCGCTACTACTTATGAGGTGGCTACAAAAGAAAGGAAAGTGATAAAAGATGTTGTTTGTTGACAGACAGACAGTAAAATTTTATTACTATCTGCTTCTCAACAAACTACATCTTTTTTCACTTTCCTTTCTTTTGTAGCCACCTCACAAGTAACGAGGCGTACTAGATTCATGTGTGGGCAACTGTACGTAAGCAGAGAGTTTCCTGTGAGCTTCCTCCCCCCCTATAATGGTAAAATAATTCATTTCCCCACTCGTTGGCTTATTAATATTGATTTTGCGTGCACACAGATATTCTCTTTAATTTCCGTATGATTCATGAAGTGGATAATTACCGTAATTAAATTACGTGGCGTCATTAACATTGCATGTATATCTGGGGTGTGAGTGTGAGATATACGGAGACTAAGCTAGTCAGTTAGGATTCGAACAAATTAAGGTGTGCTCAGAGAACTAGCAGCTAAGGGGCACTTGTGGGTAAAATATTTCAGTTCAACTCCAACTTGACACCGATTAAGACCTACGCTCGTGGTGCTCCAGCCTCTACCCTTGCCTTGCTCTGAGTACAGTAGAAAGGGCCTGAAGATGAATAATTGATACATATCAGTATTCCCAAAGCTTCAGGTGTCACTCTATTGTATTAATCAATTGCTACAGACTTTAGATTTATTGCAATCAAACTCAGGGATAGAAGGTCAAATCATTTTCGTTCCTGCATACTAAATTATTCGTGACGAGTGCCGTGTGTGTGTCTTGACATTGAAAATTTGCAAGTGGGAGGACAATTCATGAATGAGTATGAAAAAAAAACTCTCGACCTCTCGTCTCGTTACGTAACACACATGAGGGTAGTGAATGCCAGAATTATTCGGTGCGACTCACGAGCCTTCTCCAGTTGCTTCATGCAGCCACTCTTGTTGTCGTTACTTGCAACAGAAAAGCAATTGAGTGCGAGGTAAGGTCTTTTGCCAATAGTAGTGTTCTGCATCCTACTTTGGTATAATATATGTAACTTAGAAAACGAGTGCCGTGTGTGTGTGACATTAAAAATTACAGATGTGAAGAACATGTGTTTATATGAGTCTTTGAAATGATTTCATATAGATACTCGAACTCGTATTACATTTATATTGATTATTAATTAAAGTAATTGAGTAGGAGGTCCTGAAATAGCACCAGAGAAATACGACAGTGTTTGACAAATATAATGTCTCAGTTACACACGTAATATTCACTCTCGTCTACTTAATCACGTGGATATGACGAATGATAATTATAGATGTGAACATTGAAAATTAACTGAGGTGGAGAACATAGAAAATTGAAGAACATAAGAAAATTGAAGAACATAGAAAATTAACTCGATGGGAAATAAAGTGAGGACAATGTATGTACTCGAAGAAAACAACGAAGACAACGACGACTCCGACCGATAGAAAACGGGAGTCATATATAGGGTAACTTAAGTATTTAGTTAGTTAGATAGTTTTGCGTGTGGATGAGTGAGAATGCGTGTGAATATAATTATTAATTGATTTCATGTTTGTGATCCTGGAATTTTTTAATAAATTTAGTAAAGCGATTGTGATTGGTTGTTTCATACACCATATCCCTTCATTCTATAATTATAAATGCATACATATCGGAAGACCTCACTTAAAAATAAATATGTTGATAAAAAAGAACTTGCAATGAGAAGGGGATAATTTAACCTCTGCGAAGCCTTCTTTGAGCCAACACAATTAAGGTTAAATAATAAAACCGGGTAAGATAAGTCAATTGATGAATAATTACTTACTTAATTATTATATACATTATAATAATTCAATGTTGCACTAGAACGTTTATTATTGCATGGATACCCAAAGGGGACCACAATTCTTTCAGTGTATATTGCAAAGACAAGTCTCTCTCTGTTTTGTCACAGTTCGTACCTTCGAATATCGCCTGGTTACGAATCTTCGTAACGTGATCAGGAAGCAGGGTTATAGGTGATGATTTTGTGCAACTTCATAGAAGATTATTTATATTTTCACTGTGAATTTCGATAATGCATGTGAATCGTAGCACAATAATGTTTCCAAATTCATCCAGAAACAGTGATAGTGCATGACTTATACACGAATGGATGATAAAATGAAGAGAAAACATGTTTTATTATTAATTATTACAACTAGATGTGTCTCAATTTTCCCTTGCTGTAGAAGTTATAATGCTTAATTAAAATTGACTGAATAAACCTAAATAGGGGTAGAATTAAGGATTAAGGTTTTACAATATATTGAAGAAATTTCCTCACAAGCTTTTCAAGAAGAAACGAGGACCATTATTTCATTCCTATAATGACGCAACAAATCTGCAAGATATATATGAAAAGTCAATTTATCATTGTGACAATAGTTATAATTGATATTTCCTCATACCTGAGTGTTAAGTTTGTGTTGTTCTTGGTGTTGTCGAAATGAAGAATTAGTGTTCTGCAGGTCCTCGAATTACCCCAAATAACTTCTGAAAATATGTTCTGATTTGGAGAGTCTGTCATCACCACCACCACACCTCCAGTCAGTTTCCTGAAACCTCACATCATTAGCAAGTTAGCACATAATATATTGAAATGCTTTTACAATATTGTTAGGTAATAATTCACGTCACTTTTAACAAATAGTCTTAATGATTATACACAATAACCATCATAAAATAACTCGACAATTAGTTGGTAGGTATCCTAGGTCAATATAATATAATTACCAGTAATAAACAATATGATAAAATCAATTATGAAAGAGCGACATTTGAATAGCTAAACTATCATCTTTCGTAATTTCCAGTTAACGACCAGAAAATAAATTCTGCTTTCTCTCACAAGCAAAACAAGCATAATGGATGTTCTACATTTCACTTTATAAGGGGAAGATATTTAGTAAAATTTTATGTAAACGCGGGTCGTCGTCTCTAGCCAGCATTCTTTTTTTTGTATATTTTATATTCGATACTAATTTAAAAAATATTATTGGTTTAATGTATTTCAAATCCACGTACTAGAAGCACGATACTCATTATCTGTTCACCTTATCCTAAACCTTCTCTTAATTTGCAAATCATGTAAAAAAAAAAACATAACTAGCCATCAGGGGACAACAGAATGATGGCATTGAATTTATAAAAATAATATATTGTTACATGTTGTTACATGATTGTATTATTATATTCTAGTTTAGCTTTCCAGGTTAGCTATAAAGCTTCATATGTAAATTATAACTTGAGGAAAGTTTGATTATTATTATTTGTTCAACGATGTAACTTTAAAATAATAAAGATAGAGAGACATTACCTGACTTGCCATTAACCCCAAGTGAAGACAACATCTTCACTAACATCTTGACTACCCCTGGTTCCACAGTGGTTACATCGCTCCGTAACAAATTGACGACCTCGCCAGGATAGTAGTCAAGATGTTGGGGTTAAGTTAGTAATGGTAGTCAGTATGAAATACTGACTATGAATTATGAAATATACTCTTCCAGACTTGACTAATATGCTCCCGGTGCCCCTCGCCCCGAGGCCATTGCACCATAGACAGTGGGCGATGGAGTCACCACATCCTTACGCCAATACAATTTTACTAAATGTTAGCTAAAATATGTGATTTTTGTGAATTGTTTCACTGAATAAGAAGTCTCGAAGCATTGCTACTTAAAACCAACCCGCATATCCCCATATCCCCCGTTTCCCCATACCCTCTCCCTTCCTTCCTGTCACAAGCTGCACTTCGCTACACCGTTTTTTTTGCGCTAAACAACGGAAATTGAGTTTTATATGTTATATATTCTAGTATATGTTGTATTTGTATTGATGTAGGAAACGTATGCATTTTTAGAGAGACAATTTTACTTATATAGTGTCTATTTGCAGACTATAACGAGGGTTAGTCGAGTCCATTCACTGACTCTGACCACGAGTAAACAAACCCAGTGCTGCCACATTTCCCCCCACACACCTGAGACTGGGGTCGCTACGACTGGAGGCAACTGTATGTAAGTCAGGAGACCATTCCTTACCAGATGAAGATATGGCACATAACCTGAGAGGGGAAGAGCTTTTCTAGGCGATATGCAACAGTATCCTTCTTTCGGTAAGGGTAGTGCCAGTTGAGATGCAGCGTGAACTAGCTGAAGTCAATATCGCTGCTGTCACCTCCCGGTTTGTCTACAGTTAGTCAGAACTTCTCCGTCCAAACTACCCGGTCCCTCCCATACTCCCTGCTGGACGTACTCATTTAAGGTCTGTTTCCTCTATGATCCGTAGTCTTAATATAGATATAATGGTTGCAGACATTCCCCCCAGGGCTCCCTCCGTGGATGCTACCAACACCTGATGTGAGCTTTACACCTACTTCCAAGTCGGAACTGCCTACTCTACAGCGGCAGTTGGCTCTGGAACACATACAAACAGTGACGTCCTCCATCACAGATCCATATTGCCTCTACACTGATGGCTCATCGCAAATGGATGGTGCAGCGGGTTGTGCCGTTTTCTCACCCGATATGGAGTCACCTTCAGGGGGCTGGGTTGGCCGTCGTCTCTGTAACCACTCCAGCTCAACATTGTGTGAACTGTATGCTATTCTGGATACTGTTAGTCTTGTTTGTTAACGTGGAGTGAATGCTGCCATTTGTTGTGACTCCAAACCTGCCCTTCATTCCCTCTCTAGAGTTCAGCCCACACACTCTTCTGTTATTCAGCAAATTTTATCGTTTGAGGCTTGGCTACCGGCCACCATGGCAGGTTGCTGGGATGCAGGGTGAGTCTCCCTTCACTGAGTGTCGCTTGTGTCGAGTGCCTCGTGCCAACACCATAGAGCACTATTGCCTGGCCTGCCCCACAGTCCGACACTTGCTGCCCCTGGGCCTGCCACTTGATGTGGTTTGTCAACACCTGCTGAACCATCAGGTTTTGGAGGAGCTTCAGGTGTGCCATCCTCGTTCTGGTGGATTTAAGTAGGTCATAATGTAATTATTTGTCTGAATGCTTATGCTTCAATCTGTTATGTTTTCATGATGTGTGTGGGTGTGTGATTGTAGTAATTTGATTCTCATGGGTTCTGCTTACCTGTATGTATGGTTGCATGCCTCTTGATTGAAGCTACGGCTCAATTAAAAAAAAAACGTTATTCAAAGCCTACGGATCTGTTTGAATCCCGTGATCAGTAAGGGTTCAGTGCTCCATACGTTGTAATTACTCCTCTCGTCTACTCGAGAGAGAACAGAGGGTGATGTGTGTGTGGGGGTGGGGGTTTGCGGTTGATTTTCAAATGTTCGATCGTTCGCTCACGTTAATGGATTTGGTTTTCATGTCTGTAATTAACCATTTAATTTTGGGAAAAATACATATGGAAATGTGTTTAATATCTTGTCAGGACATCACCCTGTAATTTTGTCACTATAATTTTGAATAACACTGTATATCCTGTGCTGAAAGAGGGTTCATACGTTCGATCGGTATATATGCATTTATCGAATTAGAGAAAGCCTATGACATTACATGGCAATATGGCATAATATAGTATGGCTAGTTTGAGGTTGGGCTACCTGCCACCTTTGTAAGTAACCGTGTTGCTTGTGCCGAGCACCTCGCTCTGACACTATAGAACACAATTTTCTGGCCTGCCTCACTGTCCAACACTTGCTACTCTGGGCCCTGCCGCTGAATGTTCTTTATCGACAATCGCTGAACCACCATGTTTTGGAGGAACTTCTAGGGCACTCCCTCGTTTTGGAAGAATTTCTGGTGCGCCACCTCGTTTTGGTGGATTATAGTTTATAAAGTCATTCTTTATATTCTCGTATTTCGTTTCGTTTTATTTTTATGCGTGTGTGTGTGCTCGATTGAATGATTGATTTAAAGATACCACTAGACATCTGGCGGCGCAACAATACAAGGTTATTCAAAATGATAGTGACAAACTTACATGACGAAGTCCTGACAATATATTAAGCATATTTACACATGTATTTTTTTCCAAAATTAAAATATTAATTACAAACATGAAAGCCAAATCCATTACCGTGGGCGAATGATCGAACACTTGAAAATCAACCCCACCCCTCCACCCCCCTACAGACACATATCACCCCCTGTTCTCTCTCGGGTAGAGGAGAGAAGTAATTACAACGTTTGAAGCAATGAACCTTTATTGATCACGGGACTCAATCAGATCCGTAGGCTTTGAATCGATCCCAACGCTTTGTGTTCCTTGTTATGTCAGATAGGCTATAAGACTAGTAACCAGTAATAGTTTCTGCGTATTTTCTATTACAGAGAGTACAGTTTCGGTGTATTAAATTAATGTCACATACGTTACTACTAACTTATCTAACATTACAAGAAATACGAAGCATTATGATTTATTCAAAGCCTACGGATCTGATTGAATCCCGTGATCGATAAGGGTTCATTGCTTGATACGTTGTTAGTGCTTCTCTCGTGACAGAGAACACAGGTGGTGATGAGTGTGTGTGGGGGTGACGGGGTTTGGGGTTGATTTTCAAGTGTTCGATCGACCCAAGATGATAAACCACTCGAGAATGGCCTACACCAGGGGATGGGAAGAGTTAAAATTGTCCAAGTCCTGCAAGGCAATACATGTATTACTAAAAATAGTAAAAGAAGGCAGAGGGAGAGTAAAAATGATTGAAGGGCATATAAAATGGCCAAGAGCTCAGCAGTAAGCATCGACTTGATAGAAGGGCGCCTGCCGCTTCGATAAAAATAAGAAAAGACAGCCCCAAAACCAATTCCAGCATCAGACTTTGACCCATCAGTGTACACAGGGTTGGACTCTCTGTAAGTGGAGGCTTGTTCTAAAAAGAGGGAGCGAGCCACTGTAGGAGGAAGAGACCCCTTCTTGTCTGAAAAGCAAGTGCAGATGTATACTTCTGGGAGAAACTATGGAGCAACCCTTGGGGCAAATCTTAAAGTCATCAATGCCCAACTCCTCCATAACAATCCTGACCTGGAAGCCAATGGGCCATGGTGTGCGAGGATGTGATAGGCAGTAATGACACTGCAAGGCAGGTAAGGGAGTCAGGAAGTTGATGTATTTGATGCCAACAACAAACCATAAAGGACTGGCAACAGAGATCAATAGGTGGCTTCTCAGCGTCCACCAGGAGACTGGGGATTGAGGACTACCTGAAATCTCTGGTCGCCAGATATACCCCAGCATGATGAACAGGGTCTAAGACTCTGGCCCAGGACCCTCAACAGGTTAAGAGCCTGGAAGCGAGAGACCTTAATTTAAAATGAATGTAAATGATGAACCCAAGTCAAATGTTTGTCAAAGAGATTATCTAAAACACGAGTCTCTTCGACACAACGTATCCGATGCCCATACATGAATTAGTCCGGATTTAGGTGGACGCCTCGGATGCGGCAGAAGTGCATAGCAACTGTCTTACCAGAAGAAAAATCAAAACCAGCCCAACCCGACAAACTGTCAAGGGCATACGGGAAGCAGCAAACCACACCACCAGGTCGTCAACGTACATCGAGTTGGCTATACCGTCCGAAAGAGATGAGGCAATAGCATTAATTGCTACTGCAAACAATGTGAAACTGAGGACGCTTCCCTGTGGGGCTCCCTCATTCTGTGCAACGGATGCTGATAGGGCTGTATATACCAACCCTCACAGAAACACTGCGACCACTGACAGACTCCTTAAGAAAGCATGGAAGGCGACCCCGCAGGCCATATACATGTAGTTAATGCAGGATGCCATATTGCCATGTAATGTCATAGGCTTTCTCTAAATCAAAGAAGACACAGACCAAGTGTTGATGTCATGCAAAAGTCTCATATGCAGCAGCTTCCAACCTGACCAGAGCGTCTGTAATGGAACAGTGTTTACGAAAGCCAGATTGGGATGGATAATGAAAATAACCCCCTTCCAAGAAGTATACCAGTCTGACATTCACCATTTCTCAAATAGTATACAGAGACAGGAGATCAAGGCAATTGGTTGGAAGTTGAGGGCAACACTAGAGTCCTTGCCTGGCTTGGGGAAAGGAAGGATGGTAGCAACCCTCCACCCAGATGGGAAGACAACCTCCAGCAAGATTCTGTTATATAAACCTAGAAGAAATGAAATTGACTCCTCACTCAAGTGTCACAACATTGCATGTGGGATGTTGTCTGGCCCAGGAGAAGTGTCGCCGCAGAGAGAGAGAGCAGAATACAGATTTCTTAGGGTGAATATATGGTTATAACTTTTCATTCTCGTTCCCTGAGAAATCCAGGACAGTGCGCTCCTTGGCACTTAATTCATGACTGACAGCCAGAGGTCGAGAGTCACAGCCGAAGACTCTAGCAAAAACTTCTGCCATGGTCTTGCTTCTGTTAAACCATCCATGATCTTAATTCCAATGACCTTAAAAACAGGTGGAGACTAGGAGAAAACGTCCCTGTCACTTACGGTCTCTCATGAACAATTGGGTGAGTGGAGCTTTAGTATTAATTGAAGACACATAGGCCTTCCAATATGCACATCGTGCCTCTTTTAACACTCGTCTAGCCCGAGCTCGGAATTCATCTAAAAGAGTTGGGTCCCCACGATAGCGACGACTGCTGTTCGTACCGGTTACTTTCCAAGAGTAGAGGGAAGTGGTCACTACCATATAAAACTGGCAACACACTCCAAGTAAAATCCAACTAGCAGAGGGAAATGTCAATGGCGGTAAAGTTCCAGTAGGGCTATTAAAATATGTTGCATCTCCTGTATTTAAAACTCCTTATCCCTCAATAAAAGAAGCCAATAAAACACCCCTGGGATTGACCGAACTGTCACCCCACAGAGGATGACGACCATTAAAATCAACATATAAAATAAAGGGAGAGGGAAGGCTTCGTACTAGACGGTTGAGATCACCTCTCTCAACTGCAACACTGGGAGGAAAGTATAGACTGAACACAATGTAGGGGCGGTCCATAAATACTGCAACAGCCTGGAGTGGAGTGTCAAGCTCCAGGCTCGTGCATGGAACATCGCACTGAAGTAGGATGGAAGGGCCACCATGATGACCCTGCCCTTCAAATGAATTGGACTAAAATGCAGAGTATACTGGGGGACTGGCAGGAATGTAGTCCCCAAGCATTGTCTCTTGGAGAGAAACACATGCAGGAGGGAAGCGAGAGAGAAGAACGTGCAGTTCCTTGAACAGTGATACTTTTGTAAGAGTTTTGGGGAGGCCTAACGGAGGGACTTCCCATTACATCGTTGACCAGAAGTTTTTCTCAAACGACAAGTTTTGTCAAATCCTCGGCCACTATAAGAAAAACGAACCTAAAGTGTAGTACTTGGGGCACTATTTGGGACCCGTAGACGAGTCCCTGAAGCATATGATATGTTAGAAAAAGGTTAAGGTAGATAAGCAGGAATATTTTATTAAACAACAATATTGGTATTGTCCTGTACAGTAATGGTATCACTGACACAGGCAGATACATCAACATCAATAATACAGGTTGAATATAGGTGCAACAGGACTTTTTTTCTGCGTTTGATAAACAATCAGGGTATCTTCTACAGACTTCGCCCTGTTGTTGTTGGCGGTTCAGTACTGTCTGTCTTGTCGCAATTCCTTACTGCTCGATCCCAGTATGTTGTGGATGATGTGTGGAGTGCAAGAGTAGAATTAGTGTCTGGGGTGCTCCAAGGTAGACTCTTAGGGCCGTTGTTGTTCCTACTATACACCTCTGAACTCTTTAACATCGTGAAGAATGACCTGTATGGTTATTTAGCTGATTCCACTCTCATTGCTGTTGTGCCGACCCCAGGCGCCAGGATTTCTGTTGTTCAGTCATGGGAGCTTGATCTAGTTAAGATGGTGCAGGTTGTGGGTTATGAGGTTGAATGCTGGCAAGAGTAGGCCAATGTTCATCTCTATATCTTATACGGTGTAAGCTTTATCGCCATCCTTGATTTTTCATGGGATTGTATTGGAGGGGTCTGATAATTTGGTTATTGTGAGTTACATATGATGCCAATCTGACTTTTGAAAAGCATTCCCTTATTGTTACTGCGGTGTTATAACTCCTTTGTGTTGTCTATGCTGGAATACTGTTCTCCAGTATGGTGTTCAGCAGCTGACTGTCATCACAAGTTGCTGTATAGAATTGTTTCAATTACTAATTTTCCTACTGGCAGTTCACTTGATTGTAATTTGAGTCACCGTAGTTCTGCTGCATCATTGTGCATGCTCTTCAAGATCAGAAGTAATGTGCTGCATCCTCTTAACTCGTCTCTGCATGTGTCAAAACAGCCATCGTAACCCAGTTTGGCTTGTTTGAGTACATCAGGATGCCATTTGGTTTGAAAAATGCAGCCCAGACTTTCCAACGCTTTATAGATGAAGTTGTGCGAGGCCTACCTTTCTGCTTTGCATATATTGATGACCTACTCATCGCCAGCCATGACGAAGATTCTCATCGACGACACCTTGAGCAAGTTTTCACCCGTCTACGCGACTATGGCACCCAGATCAACATTGGCAAATCAGATTTTCTTGGTCACAACAGACTCCCATAGGTTTGCTTACACAATGCCGCGGTGTAGAACCTCTCTGTACAGTCAATCGTTTGTCCCTAGGTCGGTATCTCTGTGGAATGGCCTTGGTGAATCTATCTTTGATGATGTACAGTAGGACTGTCTGGCTTCTTCTTTCTTTCTTTAAGCTGTCTTCTTTTCTTCAAGTTGGATTCATGGGGCTGGGTTCCTCGAATTGATAGAAGGCTTGCATTCAAGCCAGCTTTGTGTCTCTGGTCTATTTTTATAACAACTAGCAGCGATGCCTGACGTTGTCCGGGTGAATATCATACATGTGGTTTTGTCAATAGATTGATATTGATAATAATATTGATACTAAAAATCATATAATTATGCATTATTTGGGTGTATCCTATGATTATTATTGGTTGTGGAGTCTCATGTTTTTCAAACTTAAGAGGAACTTTGAAACCAAATCAGCGTCGAGATAACGTTCCAGGAGTCATTCGAAGCTTTGATAACCCTAACAGAGGTGTGAATATTAACGGTAACTCAGAACATGCCCCCTCCCTCCCCCTCCCCCTACCTCAGTCTCTCATACAGTATTACCAGATCTCCTGACTCTCATTACTACATCAGAGTGGGACGAATTTCTGCTGCCGACTGTACATTTTTAAGACAATTGGTCTTAAATATATTAATTAGCCCAGAGGACTCAAACGCAATAAAACTTAAGGGAGGTTCGAAGTAACATGAAGAGCTGATAAACAAGATTTATATACAAAATATACATATACCTGAAATACACAAAGTTATATACACCACAAACAACAATAATAATAACAACAACGACACTAATACCCTAATGTGGAGGAGCTTAACAAATACAATAAAGGGGAACAAAGAAGGAAATATATATACAATACTTAAGTGCTGGCAGGAATCCAGGTAGGAGTGTAGACAGCCGTATTCCAGACAAGAATGAACCGTCAGCTTGTGAAAGTCTAGCTCGCACTGGTATATGATTTCTCCCTCTTGGGTCACCAGAAGAAGAAGACGAATTTTATGGCTTTATGCCTATCGACTCGTGTTGGTCATTAAGGCAGTCAGTCTTGTTACATCAACATATCTTCCCCCAGCCTACAAGGTTGCTATCCTTGTTTTTACAGCAGGGTACCTACTTACTGCTAGGTGAACAGGGACATAGTGGCTTGGGAAAATTGTCCAACATTTCCACTGACCCGGGATCTCTCGCGTGCTAGGCGAGTGTGCTAACCATTACACCATCAGCACCCCTTGGGTCTTTTTTTTCATCTTTGTTACTCATTGGACACTAACTGGGCACATAGCAAGAATGTCCTCTTTTGAGAATTCATACAGGTCTTCATTATTTATACGCCCTAGCCAAGGCCAAGAGATATACTAGGTCAGGACACTCGCGCTCCTCACCTCCCACCGGGAGGGTGAGTAAATCTGTGACGTAGTCAAAAGGTGAGACTCCCGGTCAAGAAGGGGCTATGCTGTCAGTTGACTTCTAGCTGTCCATCAGTGTTTGTCTCCCGCTCTGCTCTATAGGCCTACTCGAGTTTCATAAAAGCGTCAACTTTGGTGGCAAGAGCGTGAGCGTGCGATGGACGCTTGACTTTGAAAATGCCTAATTCATGTTGCGCTGATGATTGCAAATATAGATCCAGCACAATACCAAGAGAAATATTAAAAGAAAATAATGTATCACTACATTCATTACCAAAATGTGATGACATAAAGAGGAAGTGGCTGAGCCTGTGCAAAGATGATTATAACGTAAGAGATGCTGGTCCGAACTTAAAAGTCTGCAGTACTCATTTTGCACCAGATTCTTTTGAACGGAATCTCAAGTATGAGTTACTACACCTGCCGCTGCCTCAACGCCAGAAAAGACTTAAGCCGGGGACAATACCAACACTCAATTTACCCACGATCAAAGGTAAGAAGAACACGTTATACATTTCAAAATATCACTATAAAATAACACTTTATTCTGTTACTTTATGATCTGAAAAATGAAATATAATTCTCTCTCTCTCTCTGTATTATAAAAATGAAACATAATTCTCTCTCTCTCTCTCTCTCTCTCTCTCTCTCTCTCTCTCTCTCTCTCTCTCTCTCTCTCTCTCTCTCTCTCTCTCTCTCTCTCTCTCTCTCTCTGTGTAATATAAAAAATAAAATATAGTTCTCTCTCTCTTTATGTGTATCTAAAATGTTTATAACAATCATTACAGACGCCTCTACAAGTGCAACAAGTGACAGAGGAGTTAAGAGACCTGAACAGTTTTCTGATTCCCAGCAAGAAGGTACTTATACATCAGCAACAAAAAAGCTGAAGACTGATGTGACACCTCAGTCAAGTTCCCACCCCTCTTTCATTCAAGAGGAGACCCATCTGCTGCAAGCTATAAACCAACACCTCTATTTCCAAGTAGTTCAATTGAAACAACAAATCTATAATTTAGTTGCAGAAAATAACAAAATAAAAATCGAACTGGAAATCTCACGGCAACAAGTAGAGGCATGTCGTGAAAATACAGCTGGGTCTTTAAAAGATGTTTTATGTGGCAAATTCAGTAGTTCCCAGGTAGATTCACTAATAACAGGAAAACCTATTATGAGGTGGAAGGACGAGGATGTAAGCACTGCCCTAGCAATTAGAAGCCTAAGTACTAAAACTTATAGCTTCTTACGTAAAAAGAAGTTTCCTCTTTCTTCAGTTAGAACCATCAACAGATGGGTATCAAAACTTGCAGTGGAACCTGGGATACTAGGATCAGTTTTGAGACTACTAGAACATAAGTCAGAGACAATGACTGAGAGGGATCGTCTTTGTACCTTGTCCTTGGATGAAACTTCCGTATGTTCGCAGTGGGCATATGATAAATCAACAGGCAAGATTTACTATCCAAAGCATAATGTTATGTGCTTTATGCTGAGGGGATTGACATCACCTTGGAAGCAGCTTCTATATTACGATTTTGACGTTCGTGTAACCAAAGACCATCTCTTTAAGGCTATGGAACAAGTAGAAGCTGTTGGTTTTCGTATTGTTGCCATGGTGAATGACCTAGCCCCTACAAATATTCAGTTGTGGAACAGTATAAGCATATCAACTGAGCAAACCTCATTTACAAACCCAGCTGATCCAGATCGTCAAGTTTTTGTATTCGCTGATCCTCCTCATCTAATTAAACTTGTAAGAAATAACTTGTTGGACCATGGATTTAAGTTAACAGGGGACAAGAGGGTCAACAGCGATTGTCTAAGGGAACTAATATACAGAAGTTCAAAAGATTTAAAACCGACATATCGTTTGTCTGCCAAACACGTCGAAGTGCAAGGAGTAAAACGGATGAATGTTCGACTAGCTGTGCAGCTCTTGTCTGAAACGTCAGCACAAGCTCTAAAATATTTTGGAGAACGAGAGCTTTAAAGATGTAACACATGGCAAGAGACGAGTAAGTTCATTTCTTTGGCCGATTCCTGGTTTGACTTGTTTAATTCAAGAAAACCAACAGACATCAAAATGTCCAGAAATGCCTTTGGAATGAATATGAAAAAACAAACTGAAGTACTCCAAGAAATGAAGGAGACAATAAAAACGATGCGAGTCGGTAATAAGAAAAGCCTTCTGCCTTTCCAAAAGGGAATATTAATTTCCTCCACATCTTTACTTGAGCTTTACCATTATCTTAAACAACAGTATAACATCTCTTACGTGTTAACACGTAGATTGAATCAAGATGTTCTGGAACATTTTTTTGCCTGTTTAAGACAAATGGGGGGTTCAACAGATCAACATCCTACCCCTGTAGAAGTAAAGCACAGAATAAGGTCTTATCTACTTGGTAAGGACACAGAATTTTTTGGCAGCAACAGTAATTTTGAGAAAGGTTCTCCTGACACATCCATTTCTGAGGCTTCATTCACAACAGGCGAAACAAATCAAACTGGGAATCATAACTTAGATGATGAACTTACTTTGTCTGCCATGGTTTTCTCAACATGCGACTTGGCCGACACTGAAGAGGATCATAACAATGAAAATGACCTAACTGATTTACCTGAGAGTCCTAACCTAGAACGAGAGATGGAAAACCAAGGGATCTTATACTTTGGTGGTTATATTGTCAAAAATATTCCACAAAATTCATTTTTAGGAAAAAATGTGAAACTCAATGATGAGACATGGATAGGGCACATTTGTAGGAAGGAAAACAAATTAATGAAGCCAGATAAAAATTTTGTCAGTCAACTACAAAAAATGGAAAATTGCTTCAATGGGGAAAATTCATTAAAAGCAGAATATAATTCAGTACTAATTTTATCGAAGTATATTTGTTCTGTGGTAGATTTACCTGATGATGTGGTGGCATTTTTTGTAAAATGCAGAGTCTTTTTTAGAATAAGAGAATTAAACAAAAGAATAAGAAGTGAAAAAAGGATAAGAAAGAGTAAAAATAAGAAACTGACCCATTAATATATATATTTCTGAAAGTTTGGCAATATATATTTTTCTCAGCAGATTCTCTCCATTATATATATATATATATATATATATATATATATATATATATATATATATATATATATATATATATATATATATATATATATATATATATATATATATATATAGTTTCTATTTAGATATGCTTCATTATATCTTATACATTTAAATATATGTTATTTTTTTCCTTCCTTCTTTATTTACCTTAACACAAGCACAAAAACTAATGGAAAGTTACATAAATGGAGACAGGTGGTAGTTAATGAGAACAATAACGGCAAGCATTTTGATGGTAATTGACTAATATGAAGATAACAATAGTAAGGGTTGAATAAATGGAAATAACAATAATGAAAAAAACAAACATAAAATAAACATATAACATAATTATATGAAAATAAACATTCTGTAGGAGCATGCATGCATAGAAATATATATAATATTAAAAAAATACAAGAGTGCAGATAATGCTTGCTTTATGGGGCAGTCAAATTGGGAACTACAGTATACAGAATATATATACCAACAGACTCCCTGGCAAATGTTTATGTTAGCCCTCTAATGTCTACTTCAATCTCTCGTTTTCCTTCTATGGTCTGTGACGTACTGGAAAGGGAAGTAAGCTCCTCCCCCTGAATTTGATACCTGGAGTTCGGGGGTAAGTGTCCCGACCTAGTATATCTCATGGCCTTGCCCCTAGCTATAATTAACTGTTCGATGTGGTTTATTGGATTCAAACATGCTATCAGAAGGACAGGGGAGATTGAGAAGCACCATGCATGGCCTCTTTGGCTTTGACTTTAACACTGTTACCGTACTTTTTTATGAGGCCTGTCTGTAGTAATCCAATTTATTTTTCCAGGTACAAAATAAGCATGGATGAGATTTCCACGTCCCTGCCTGTAATAAACCACAAACCAAAAGAGTGTAGGAATGCGATGCTCCTTAGGGACATGCTCTACAGAGTCATCGAAGATGTTAGGGCTGTAGTCATTGTCACTGTCAACTACATTTGTGGACCTCATCATCTGAACCTTCTAGTGAGTATCCCCCACAATCAGACAATCTTTTGCTTCAAAAGCTGCTTTGGCAGCAGCACTTGTATTTAAAGTAATATAGTACTGATTAGATCCACAATCACTGTCATAAGTGATTCGGATACGAACAACCACTCCCAAATGCTTAAAAATGAAGCAGATAGCACCAAAGGAAAGTGATGCAAGTACAGTACATTCGTCAACAATAACGTGTTCAAACTGTTAACAGGGTTCGTCAACACAACACCCGACCTGCTGGGTCTTCTCCTATTTGCAGTCTTCTGCATAACATCACGACCAGAGAGTGACTTCTCGAGGGTCTGGGCGACCACCACTCAAAATAGAGATTGGATCTTTTCGTTATCCATATAACATTATTATTATTAGATTGGCCTCAGGAGTCAAGAGCTACTACCTACTGGGCAGATGGGGGGACCTAGCGCTGGTCGCCGTGGGCGGGGTATCTCGTCCCTCACGGAGTCACTCATTTTAAAAAGCAACCCCAATGGCTCGAAAGTTTGCCCACGACAGTGCTGAGACCCCCTTTCCCAACATCGCCCCGTCCAGACACCCAACCATCCAACACAGGACGGCCCCTAGAGGTCGGTCTCTCTGGAGGGCAGCACTGTTGGCCCGTACTGGCAGCCTGTTGCATGGGAACCATATACTATACGTTTCAGCGCAGGACAGACGCTGTTTTTCGCAAATATCTCCTAAAGGAATCGTTGTATCTATATAATGTTTGAGCACACTATCTTTAACACTTGGGCCAAATTTATGGGTGACATACCATATTCCTATATGTGTTATGTTAGGAGTTTACTCATGAAAAGTAACACAAAGGTGGCCAGTCATACTGACCCTCCCAAACCATTCCTAACCATAACTATTTCTCCCCCTTCTCGCCCTCGTTATCCCTCCTCTTCTCCCACTAGCTCCTCGCCTTATACCTCAAAGAGGGGGAGGGGTTACGGGAGACTGTGGATATTCAATTAGGGCATAAATTGCTTATTTAAAATGGTAAAGAACACATGAAGCAACCATGAACGATTTTATTTGGTTGCCCAAAACCAAAACTGACTTCATCCTTTTGGTCGCCTTAGACACGTCAGTTATTATATGTCTATAAATATGAGTGACAGGAAAATATGTAAGTACAGTAATATTTGAAATAAGTAACGTAGGTTTAGATAAATTGTCATAAATTTATTTAATATTACTTATTTATTTCTTCATTTTGCATTATGCGTGTGTGAGAGCTCTTGACTGGAATATTTTTTTATTGTAAGTTAATATATTTGAATAATTGTGGTCTACATGTCAGCTGAGATTGTGCTTTTTTTTTTTTTATCTGTCTATATAGATTGGCAGACTTATCATTAGTATTTTTTTCCATGTTCCGACACTGGACATAGGCTTCATTAAGCCCGTTAACACGTCATACACGTCATGACTTCCAAACTGGTACCCAGCCACAGAGGGAGGGAAGTGAGGGTATTTCCCAAATACTGTAGCTCTTATGGTACCAGCGAGGGTGTTTTACGACGTTTGGTGGCCGAATTGTTAGTGCCTGAACCTCAAATCGAAGGAGTAATTATTCACACCTGAGAGGGTCGATCTCCCGACTTACGAATCCGGAACTCTAACCACTCGGCCACCTCCCCTACATAGTTACAGCAGATATTGTGATCACATTATTATTTTATTTACTTTCCCTGATGATTATCTCAAAACAGTTTGCTGTTACTAGCTCACCTTTGTTCTCCTTTACAATTAATTTCATGAGTTATAAACCTGAATAATCAATATTTATTTCATTTGCGAACTATTCAACAAACCATTGTTCACCTGAGAATCGCTGTTACAAAAGACGAATGTGGTTGGGTAGTTAGAAGAACTAGATGGCAACTGGAGACTTCTTGCTGACCTAATACAAGAACCACCAAATCGCTTATTTTTTCCATGTACGCCTCTTGTTCAATTGTGGGTGCAGTGTTCACCAGTCCAATAGCCAGGAACAGCAGAATGAACTCCATAATATTCATTCCTAAAGAAAGTATAAAGTTTGTTAGCATCCGAGGCATATGTAAATCCCTAGAAAACCATAATGATGGTGGCTAATCTAGAAAGATATTTACATAGTGGTTTCCCTTTGATGATTATCTTTTTTACACAATTATTATTCCTTTACAATGTGTTCCATCTACCGTATTTTCTGATGTTGCATATATCGGAACACGCTAATGCAACTACAACAACATAAAATGTGATCACTAAGAAGCACAGTGCAATTAGGTTTTATTGACAGTTGCCGACTAATGGATCGAGGACAAGCAGCTCAGAAACATGGTGGTTGGATGCCTTCCGCACATGGTAACACTGTCGATCATTTATAGATAATTTTAATGGGTTTACTCATCTGTTAGACCGAAACAGGGCTGGGGATTTTGTTGGCACAAGAGTTCACACAAATTTATTGGTGTGTGTTGCCATATTAGGTTTACATTATTACCAAGGTGTTACAGCAGATGCCAATACTAGGTACAACTTTATTCTTAATAGTGGGACAAGGTGGTAGAGATTCCAAGCACCAGAGTTAGCCTACCCGCTTGCCTGTGTTGAGTCTTGCTTAGTGTAGTCTTGCTATTCTTAGTAGGGATTATGTAGTAGCATGGTCCTTGGTAGGTTGCAACAAGGTGAGCGCCAGCGGAGGCAATAACAGTTTATAAGCTAGGTGTTTTCGCTGGTGAGTCCCGAGACCAAGTGAGAGCGGGCTGTGGGATTTGAATTCCGGTGCCCGATCTAACAAGGGAAGGCTGGGGAAGCGTGAAGCCAGAAATATGAAACACGCTCACAAGAGAAAGCTGGGAGAGCTTGAGGCCAGAAGTATGAAACGCCCTGGTGCTTGGGTCACTACAGTTCCCCCCCTCCTCTGACGAGACAAAGAAAGAGGTGAGGGTTCATAATTTAATACAATGTAATAATAGAAAATGCAAATAATGTATACCTACATAATTAGTGATGCAAGGACAAGGGTAAGGTATACACTAACAGACAATTACAGAAAATGAGGTACAGTTCCGAGCAATTGGAACGGAGACATGCCAACCACCAACGAGGTGGTGTAGTGCTCTCTTCATCTGGTATCACAGATAGGTTTGGAGCTTCAGGAATTCACAAGCACGATTCGAACATTGTATTCCTTTCTACTCGTTGGTGATGAGTATTATCTATTTAAAAGCAAAAGCGAAAATAAACTATCAGTGTTGTGAATTGTTTTCCAAAACATATTTCGTATACTAAATTAATAAGCTAAACGATTACCTGTATCATAAATAGATGAATATAATGTGTGATATAGCAGATTTATGAAACTCTGACCATATAAGCCTTGCACACAGTATATGATAGAATAGTGTATCATATAAGTTTTCCCATAACTTTTTTTTTTATTATTATCAATTGCACCGTAGCGTCAATCCATAGGCTTGCAAACATACATACAGGTAGGCAGAACCCATGAGAATCAAATTACCACATACACACACACACCATGAAAACATACCAGAATGAAGCACAAGCACACAAACAAATATTTACATAATAACCTACTTAAATCCGCCAAAACGAAGGTGGTGTACCAGAAGCTCCTTCAAAACCTGATGGTTCAGCAGGTGTCGACAAACCACATCAAGTGGCAGGCCCAGGGGCAGCAAGTGTCAGACAGTGGGGCAGGCGAGGCAATAGTGCTCTATGGTGTTAGCACGAGGCGCTCGACACAAGCGACACTCAGTGAAGGGAGACTCACCCTGCATCCCAGCAACCTGCCATGGTGGCCGGTAGCCAAGCCTCAACCGAGCAGAGACTACATTATGCCTTCGAACCATGAGGACTCGTAATGAGTCGCCATACAGGAAGGAGAGCGATGGAACGGACTCTAGAGAGATAACATGTCAGGGAGAGAGGACGTCCAACACCACGGGGAGGCAGATGGAATTGCTTCCTTTGCGAGTCTGTCAACTGTACCATTGTGACATAAACCTACATGGGATGGTACCCATAAGAATTTGACAGTCAAGTTACGATGACGTAATAAGGCCAAAAACGATAAAATCTGCTGAATAACAGAAGAGTGTATGGGCTGAACACTAGAGAGAGAATGAAGGGCAGGTTTGGAATCACAACAAATAGCAGCATTCATTCCACGTTGACAAACGAGACTAACGGCATCTGGAATAGCATACTGATCACAAATTGTTGAGCTGGAGTGGTTACAGAGACGACGGCCAACCCAGCCCCTTGAGGTGACTCTACATCAGGTGAGAAAACAGCACAAGCTGCTGCACCATCCATTTGCAGTGTAGAGGCAGTATGGATCTGTGATCTGTTTCTATGTGTTCCAGAGCCAATGCCGCTGTAGAGAAGGCAGTTCCAACTTGGAAGTAGGTGTAAAGCTCACATCAGGTGTTGGTAGCATCCTCGGAGGGGGCCCTGGGGGGATGTATGCAACCATTATATCTATATTAAGACTACGGAGCATAGAGGATTTGATTGATTTATTGATGCAACTAGGCATCTGGCGGCGCAACAGCTAGGGTCATATACCGCCCAACACAAAATTGTTATCCTCAACTAACAAAATCATAAACTCCCGAAAGGGACACGCATGATGACTAAATTACACACAAACTAAAAACACACTCCATTACTAAAAGAACGTGTCAACTTAACTAAAATATAAAGAAGAATCAAGACTAAATAATATGAAACTATCTAAAAATCATAAGTATAATAAAATCACAATTTATAGAGGAGGCCAGGCTCCTCCACATAGGAGTGGGTGTTCCCTACCACACTACAAGCCTCCTCCCCGAGCACCCGGGAGAGACTGTAAGAACCGTCAACCACCCGGTACTCGGAGAGGTGCCTATGACGCAGGTCCCCAAAACTGGGACACTCAATAATAATATGCCGCACTGTCAAAGAACCAGACAATCATCACAGTAGGGAGGGTGAGCCCTCTTCATTAAAAAGCCATGAGTCAATAATGTGTGGCCAATGCGAAGATGGACAAGAGCCGTCTCCCACCGGCGGGACAGGCCGCTGTGGCTCCACAAACCAAGGCGTAGGCAGATGTTGCGGAGCTTGTTAGCCCCGATTTTGTCCCATCTGTCCTGCCAGCAGGAACGAACAGCAGCATCTATATAGGGTCGAAGGTCCTCTGCAGGGACAGGATGACGCCCGGCAGGAGGCTGAGAATCGGAGACCGCAGCCTTAACCAGGGCATCAGCCCGCTCATTGTCATCGACACCCACATGGGCCAGGACCCAACAGAAAGTGACTTTGCGGCCATGACAACACAGGAGGACTAGCCACTCAAGGATGGCCAACACCAGGGGATGGGGAGAGTTAAAATTGCACAAGGCCTGCAAGGCACTACAGGAATCACTATAAATAGTAAAAGAAGGTTGAGGGTGATTAAAAATCACTTGGATGGCATATAAAATGGACGAGAGCTCAGCAGTGAAAACCGACATGACAGAAGGAAGCCTACCGCCACGGCAAAAGTCAGGAAAGACAACTCCAAAGCCAACTCCAGCATCAGACTTTGACCCATCTGTGTACACAGGGAGGGACTTCCTGTGAGTGAAGGCATGTTCTAAAAACAGGGAACGAGCCACTGGAGGAGGAAGAGATTCCTTTTTGTCTGTAAAACAGGTGCAGGGAAAAATTTCTGAAAGAAGCTATGGAGCCACCCTGGGGACCTTCACAGGACGAATCTGGATATCTTCAATTCCCATCTCCTCCATAGCCTTCCTGACCCAGAAACCAAAGGGCCAAGGTGTACGAGAATGTGAAAGGGAATAATTAGACATGATATCAGATGACACTGTCAAGCATGGAAGGGAGTCGGGAAGTCGGTGTAATCGATGCCAACAACGAACCATTGAGGACTGGCAAAGGAGATCTAGAGATGGTTCGTTAGCATCCACCAGCAGACTGGGGATTGGTGATGACCTGAACGCTCCAGTTGCCAGACGTATCCCAGCATGATGAACAGGGTCTAAAACTCTGAGACGGACATCTGTGGCAGAGGAGTACACCTCACACCCATAATCGAGTTTTGACCTAATAAGAACACGGTATAGGTGAAGGAGGGTGGCTCGATCAGCCCCCCTGGTAGTATGGCTCGGAACCCTCAACAGATTAATCCCTAGAAACCGGGGCACGACATAGACCGTCATACGTTAGAGACCGGGTCACGACATACACCGTCACGGCGATTTAGCGCTATTTCCCGCCATGTAGGGCTAGTTTTCTTGTCGTTGGGCGAGAAAACACACTCACAATATCGATCCGCTACCCACTCAGTCGATTCTGGGACCCCACGATGGCTGGGCGATTTTTAAGTATTTCCCCTTTTTCCGAATTTGTGCTCTAACGATCGTAAGACAATACCGTAGTGAATATATCTACGTGAGTGACACCATGATATTCCTACAAGGTTACAAATTATTATTTAGTGTATAGATCATGACACACGATACATTATGGTAATAATAAGGACAATAACACCACAAACACGCCCAGGCAGGGGGGAGAGTGATGGTAAATATACGTGTTTCCTACGGTACAAATCAGTTTGTTTATCATTTTCTAAGTGACAGTTACACGATGATATATTCCTACAAGTGTTCATACTATTTTTAGTGTTGTAATCATGACATGCAATAGATAATAGTAGTAATACGAGTGAGTTGACAATGGACTTAGGCAGTAAACTGAACACCCTTGCCGCTGTCACACACACTCGCGCGTACACACATATATAGTGGCGATTCGCTCGCAAACATGGTATACTTTAACTCGCCCTATCTCCACAATTATTCATCGTACAGCCCTCCCAATGGTACCATTGGAAAGAAGAAGAGTTGAAGGTAAGGATGGAATAATTTTAAAGTCAGTACACTGTATAGGTTAAGAGTGTGAGTGTTGTGAATATAAGGCAAATCGAGTAATTTTGACGCAAACTGCTGAGTAAAACTGGGAGGCAAGGTGGTTGGGTTCCTGGAGCGTATGGGTTAAGAGCCTTGAGGCAAGATACCTTAAGTGTACGTAAGTGGGGAACCCAAGTCAAACGTTTGTCGAAATTGAGACCCAAAAAGCGAGTCTCCTCGACACAGCGTATCCGATGACCATACATGAATAAGTCCAGATCAGGGTGGACACCTCGGATGCGGCAGAAGTGCAGAGCAACCGTCTTGGCAAGAGAAAATCGAAACCCATGAGAATCAGTCCAACGTGACACTCTGTTAAGGGCAAGCTGCATGCGCCGCTCCGCCACTGATATACAGGAGGCAGCAAACCAGACTGCTAGGTCGTCAACGTACATCGAGTTGGCTATACCATCCGGAAAGGATGAGGCAATTGCATTAATTGCTACTGCAAACAATGTGACACTGAGGACACTTCTCTGGGGGATGCCCTCCTCCTGTGCAACAGATGCTGAGAGAGCTGTACCAACCCTTACAGAAAAACTGCGACCACTAAGAAACTCTTTAAAAAAGCGTGGAAGGCGACCTCGCAAGCCGTATACATGGAGCTGCTGCAGGATGCCATATTGCTATGTAGTGTCATACGCTTTCTCTAAATCAAAGAATACACAGACAAGGTGTTGATGTCATGCAAAGGCCTCACATGCAGCAGCTTCCAACCTGACCAGAGCATCTGTAGTCGAACGATGTTTACGAAAACCAGACTGGGACGGAGACAGGAAATCACCCCGTTCCAAGAAGTATACCAGTCTGACATTAACCATCTTCTCAAATAGTTTACATAGACATGAGGTCAAAGCAATTGGTCGGTAACTGAGAGCAACATTAGAGTCTTTGCCCGCCTTGGGGAAAGGAAGGATGGTAGCAACCCTCCACCCAGAAGGGAAGACACCCTCCACCCAAATTCTGTTATATAAAGCTAAGAGATTGCCTCCTCACCCAAGTGGGATGTTGTCTGGCCCAGGAGATGTGTCCCCACAGAGAGAGAGAGCAGAATGCAGGTCTCTCAGGGTGAATATATGGTTATAACTTTCATTCTCGTTCCCTGAGAAATCCAGGGCAGTGCGCTCCTTGGCTCTTAACTCATGTCTCACAGCCAGAGGTCGAGAGTCACGGTTGGAGACTCTAACAAAAGCCTCCGCCATGGTATTGGCCACTGTCAAACTATCCACAATCTGAACTCCATTGACCTTAAGTACAGGTGGAGAACAAGGATAAAACTTATCCGCCATCTTACGAACTCTCCTAAACACTTGGGTGAGTGGAGTTTTACTATTAATTGAAGACACATAGGCCTTCCAAGATGTCGTGCATCTTTTAAAACTCGTCTAGCCCGGGTCCTTGCCAGTCGGAAGTCCTCTAAAAGAGTTGGGTCCCCACGATTGTGACGAAGGCCAGAGAAAACAGCTCGCTTCTCCCTCACAGCAGTGGTGCTGACTGGTGACCACCATGGGACAGGACGTTTGGGAAAGTAGCAAGAAGTTTTTGGGATAGAGTTGAGAGCGGCTGAGTGGAGTACATCAGTGAAATATGTTACAGCCTCATCAGAGCTACAAAAATCGAAATATTAAGGGGGTACACTTAAGGGGGTTTGACCCTTTACTCAGCTCCTGTTCATTTTAGAGTCAAAAGCTCTTTTTCCTCGTAATCCTCGTTGGATACTACATATACTGACCAATTTTCATTTTAAAAAAGAAACAAATTATATTTTCCCCCTTTTTTTTATAATCTATTTAAAAAAAAACTATTCGTCAGAATGGCATAATATTTTATGTGGACTCTCTTATCAAATATATCTACCCTGTGATTGAATTGAAATGTCAATATCACCGGTGTAAAGGGGAAAATTCCTCGCCCGAATTGAAGGAAAATATTTTGCCTGACGTTGTGGGAAAATATACCCTCGTGAAATATGTTTTTAATTCCCTTCTTGTAAATATCTCTCCCCTTTTCTGGGCCGTGTGTATCAAGACAGCCAGCTCATTGTCTACTCGAGACTTCGCTACTTCTACACGAGTGCATGAATCGTCTATGCACCTCTCTACTGCTTCAAAGAACATTTGTAGCCTAGCCGAGGAATCTATATCTACAATGTATCCAACTCAAGTTTCGGAATATCACGGTGTTTAACTAAGTTTGGATTAACACTTGTTGCAGGGTTTGTTACATTAGGATTATAGGTTACATTTGATGATGGAGGGTGTAATACAGAGTTTGTATTTGTGCCAAATGTTACGGGTATTTATTCTAGAAGGTATTGGGGACCACTGTGGACGTGAAGCTTGCCCGGGTCTCCTCAATAATGGTGAGGATGGAAGTGTAAAGAAAGGCGATCCTGCAGTCTGTACAGTACAGACTGCAAGATCGCCTTTCTCCATGGCTCTTTGGTTTTCTTCCTCACCGAAGCACACACCACTGCTTAGTCGACCTGTACTTTCGCCTTTCCAGGGCCTTCATTGACCTTCGAAGTGCCTTCGATGTTGCTAATAGAGACGTCATTTTGGATCAACTGGTTGACTTTGGTATAAACTATAAAGGGTAATCTATTATGGTGGATTCAGGGCTACCTCAGTAACAGGACCTCCCATGTGTTTTTCAGTAGTGCGCTCAGTCCTTTGCGCGTATTTTATCCTGGTACGCCTCAAGGGGGTATTTTCAGCTCATTGTTATTTAAGGGGGTACCTCGGTTCTCCACTCCCAAAGCACTTTTCCAGATCCTGTCTATAAAAGAGGTAAAGCTCATTTCCCTCATATTCCTTATTGCTCTTTACATATACTGACCTATTTTCATTGAAATCAAGCAACATATACTATTTTTCCCAAATATTAAAAAAAAAATTGAACAATGCTAATAACAACAAAAATATTTATCAGAAGAGCATAATGTTTTATATAGGCTGTATAAGGACATATGTCTACCCTTTCAAAAAAGGAAAATCCAATATCACCTTTATGTAACACCCCTATTTTTATGTATAATGTTATTTAGGATGTTTACTGGTAATAGGATAAAATTGAAGTGTTAGGAATGGGAAAAATATGTGTGGAGTAAGAGGTGAATGTACAGAATTAATTGAAAACAGGGAATGACCTGCATTGATAATTATAATGTATAATTACGAACTTAACTCTCCTGTGATACCAGCATTTTTACCGGTAACTTACTTAGAAAATTACTTAAGTTAAGTATAGAGTCCTAAGGTGGAGACGAACCATTTTATATTGGCGGAACAATATGTGTACTGTATATTAATAAAACTGTATTATATTTAATTGAGAATAAAGGAAATGTATTTGAATAATAAGGATATAAGTTAATCATAAAATGTAACTGTGTGATACACATGGGCGGAAGAAATTAATGGAATGTCAAAATATAGGATCTAAGGGACTACTTTGTCACGAGTAGACGGCAGGGACGAGTGAAGGAGGAAGGACTCTACTGTAACACTAGGAGGAAGGTATAGACTGCACACAGTGTAGGGGCGATCCATAAAAACCTCAACAGCAACAGCCTGGAGCGGTGTGTCAAGCTCCAGGCTCGTGCATAGAATATCTCGACGAACTAGGATGGCAGATCCACCATGGTGACCCTGCCCTTCAAATGAATTGGAATAAAATGCAGAGTATGCTGGAGGACTGGCAGGGATGTAGTCCCCAAGCATTGTCTCTTGAAGAGAAATACATGCAGGAGAGAAGCTAGAGAGAAGAATGCGCAGTTCTTCCCAAGAAGCACGTAAGCCACGGCAATTCCACTGTAGGACCTTGAATCCTGGGCCACTAGAAGAGCGAACCTGAGAAGTACTTGGGGCAGTAATTGGGACCCGTTGACGAGTCCCTGAAGCATCTGATATGTTTGACGAAGATGAAGATATATGAGCAGGGATATTCTTAGAAAAATTTACATTGGTATTGTCCTGTGAAGCAGTGGTATCACTGACACAGGCAGACACATCAACATCCATAATACAGGTGGTAGAATCACTCCGCTGTTCAAGCGGAGGAGATACTGAATCTTTTGAAGTCGCCACATCAGTGGCATCCACATTAACTTCACGCTCCTCTGATGGTCCTGAAGAAAACTTGCGAGAAGAAACTTCTGTTGAATCAAGAGATTCATCAGAGCCACGAGAACGCTTCTGATGAAATCGAGAGGAAACTGTGGATGAGTCCTCAGAGATGTTTGCCTTATAAGGAGGAACATCTATTGAGTCAAGTGCCTCAGAGGAACCATGAAGGCGTCTCTGTGGCCGTTCAGGTGACTTAAATTTCCTTTTTGGAGAGCGTGTGGCAGCGTGAACCTCTACCACATGGACATCTTTAGCTAAAGACATAGAATTGTCATCAGTTGAAGGGTCACCAGAATGAGTGTCTGATAAAGTTTCCAAAACAGAGAAGCTATTATGTAGTGTCACCTTAGAAACACTCTCACTGGAGCATAAAGCTGCTGCCTCTTGAGAGGGTTGAGATGGTGTTGCAACTGATTTGGGGCGAAGGGAGGATGTGTATGTCTTAACACCACCATCCTTCTGTCGCCTGAAGTTGAGTTGCCGTCTGGCACTACCAATACTAATGAATTGGGTATTAGCCAAGTGGAGAATATCCTGCTCAAGGAGGTACATCTTACATTGGCGAGACCGCAAGGGGTGAGAATCTGTGCAGTAAAAACAGTAACTCTCTGACCGACACTCAGAAGTAAGATGTGAGTCAGGAGCAGAACAATTACCACACCGGGAACGGTTGTTGCAGTTCTTCCTCCAATGACCAAACTCATAGCAACAGAAACACTGTAAGGGACGTCCAACAAAAGGCTTTACCTCAAAATAGATGGGGTTAATGTTAAGGACCATGTGATGTAGTCTAAAAATTGGAGATATATTAGTCCTTCAAATATTGCCACGAAACACCATCTATAGGGAAGGAGCTTGTTTCGTGGCATGGTCAGGAGGAATCAGAAGTTTCCAATTTTTTACACGATCACAGGGTCCTTAATGCGATCTGGGATATGCGAATCATAGAAATTTGAGGATGATCATATTTTTACGGCCTTTCATCTTTGTTACTCGTTGGACATTGTCTGGGCACATAGCAAGAATGTCCTCTTCTGAGAATTCATATAGGTCTTCATTATATATACGCCCCTTCCTATAATTGAATTTTCGGTGTGGTTTGATAGATTCAAACATGCTATCAGTAGGACAGGGGAGATTGAGGAGCATCATGGCCTGAGTAAGATCTTTGGCTCTGATTAAAACGCCCTTACCATATTTCTATATGTGGCCCATTGGAAGTACTCCAATTTCTTTCTCCAAATAATGGGAAGCATGGATAAGGTTACCACGTCCCTCCATGTAGTACGTCACAAACCAAAAGGGTGTTGGAACCCGACGTTCCTTTGGGACATTATCTGTAGAGTCATCAAAGAGGTTAGGGCAGTAGTCATTGCCACTATCTACTACATTGGCGGACTGCATCATCTGAACTTTACAGTGACTTTCCCCCACTGTAAGAGAATCTTTTGCCTCAAATGCTGCTTTGGCAGCAGCATTTGTATTGAATGTAATATAACACCGATTAGACCTACAATCACAGTCATAAGTGATTTGGATACGAAGGACTACTCCGAAACACTTATAAATGGAGTGGATAGCGCCATACGAAAGTGATGCCTGTACTTTTGTAATCATCAATGTGTCACAACCACTAACACAGTTCTCTGACACAACATCTGACCTGCTGGGTCTATTCATACTTGCAGCCCTCTGCACATCACCACGACCAGATTTTGGCTTCTTGAGGGCCTGGTCGACTACCGCTCGAGAGAGAGATTTGGGCTTTGATTGGGCGCTGGTCGCCGTGGGCGGGGTACCTCTTTCCCCACGTGGCCACTCGTTTAAAAAAGCAGCCCTAATGGCTCGAAAGTTTGTACACGACTGTGCTGAGACCCCCCTCCCCAACATTTCCCGGCCAAGGCACCCAACCATCCAACATAGGACTGCCCCTAGAAGGCAGCCCCTCTGGAGGGCAGCACTGTTGGCCAGTACTGGCAGCCATTTAGTCTGGTCTGTCACTGGCTACGTTACTAGCATGGGAAACCCTCTCCCCAAAATTGGGGCAGAGCAGAGGCCAAAGTCCCCTCTAGCCTAGCTCGCCAGGTCATAGAGACACGTAAGCCCAAGGTAAAAGGAAATGTAAGGTAGTTTCACATCGAAGGGGGGTGAGCAGAAAATGTGTCTGCTCTGCGCATGACGTCACAGATTATCCAGACTGTAGGTTCAGGGTTGATGTAAAGCTCAGTCAACACCACCAAGATATCTCGGCTCAAGTCACACACTCACGTGAACTACTAGTGTACTGAGCTCCGTTTGCTCTGATATTATCACTGACGTCACATGATCTGCGTGTGGGGGTAAGGGTGAGGGTGCCTCTCTTTCCTTTTACCTTGCTCAAGCCCCCCCACCTCGTCAAGGCGATTCCCGTTTGGGGGGGGGGGGAGCATAGAGGAAACAGACCTTAAAAAATTATGGCCAGCAGGCAGTTTGGGAGGGACCGGGTAGTTTGGTCAAAGAGAAGTTTGACTAACTGAGAGTAATGGGGTGAAATATGTGGGAAATGGAGGCACTTAACAGTGAAGCAAGTAACATTAGAATAAATTTTCTCCTCTAATGGGGGAAGACACAACTCACGCTGCATGTTCACTATCCTGGTCGACATTGGACAGCCGAGAATTATCCTCATTGCTCTATTCTGAAATGTTACTAAAGTTTCAAGAGTAGCCCTGGGAAGTTGAATTAGAGCAGGGGAGAGGTAATCAACAACTGAACAGATAAAAGCAATATAGATGGTCCTGGCTATTGGGATGGAGATGCCTGAGGAGTTGTTAGAGAGCCATTGAAGTGGTGTAAGTCGGCGCTGGAGACGACCCAACAAGTCCTGGACAATAGGATAGTCTTGAGGTCTGGCAGGAACAATTGGCCAAATATTGACTGGCGCAAACAGGTAACGGTACTGGCAATGCATGGGAATGACAGTCACTCCGATGGTGAACACTGGCCGAGCTTGAGGAAGACGGCAAGTGAATATTCTACACTTATCTGGCGAGACAATAATACCACAGTAAGAGGAGGTCACAGAGAAGGAGTCAAGAAACCGCTGGAGATCCCTTAGTGAGGTAGAATGAACACAGATATCATCAGCAAGCACATAATTGTAGTACCAGGAATGTCAGGAAGAGAAGTGAGCAGCCGATGCATCAAAATATTAAGGGGGTACCCTTAAGGGGGTTTGACACTTTACTCAGCTCCTGTTCATTTTAGAGTCAAAAGCTCTTTTTCCTCGTAATCCTCGTTGGATATTACATATACTGACCAATTTTCATTTTAAAAAAGAAACAAATTATATTTTCCCCCTTTTTTTTTTATAATCTATTTAAAAAAAACTATTCGTCAGAATGGCATAATATTTTATGTGGACTCTCTTATCAAATATATCTACCCTGTGATTGAATTGAAATGTCAATATCACCGGTGTAAAGGGGAAAATTCCTCGCCCGAATTGAAGGAAAATATTTTGCCTGACGTTGTGGGAAAATATACCCTCGTGAAATATGTTTTTAATTCCCTCCATGTAAATATCTCTCCCCTTTTCTGGGCCGTGTGTATCAAGACAGCCAGCTCATTGTCTACTCGAGACTTCGCTACTTCTACACGAGTGCATGAATCGTCTATGCACCTCTCTACTGCTTCAAAGAACATTTGTAGCCTAGCCGAGGAATCTATATCTACAATGTATCCAACTCAAGTTTCGGAATATCACGGTGTTTAACTAAGTTTGGATTAACACTTGTTGCAGGGTTTGTTACATTAGGATTATAGGTTACATTTGATGATGGAGGGTGTAATACAGAGTTTGTATTTGTGCCAAATGTTACGGGTATTTATTCTAGAAGGTATTGGGGACCACTGTGGACGTGAAGCTTGCCCGGGTCTCCTCAATAATGGTGAGGATGGAAGTGTAAAGAAAGGCGATCCTGCAGTCTGTACAGTACAGACTGCAAGATCGCCTTTCTCCATGGCTCTTTGGTTTTCTTCCTCAGCGGAGCACACACCACTGCTTAGTCGACCTGTACTTTCGCCTTTCCAGGGACAGTGTGGTGGCCTTCATTGACCTTCGAAGTGCCTTCGATGTTGCTAATAGAGACGTCATTTTGGATCAACTGGTTGACTTTGGTATAAACTATAAAGGGTAATCTATTATGGTGGATTCAGGGCTACCTCAGTAACAGGACCTCCCATGTGTTTTTCAGTAGTGCGCTCAGTCATTTGCGCGTATTTTATCCTGGTACGCCTCAAGGGGGTATTTTCAGCTCATTGTTATTTAAGGGGGTACCTCGGTTCTCCACCCCCAAAGCACTTTTCCAGATCCTGTCTATAAAAGAGGTAAAGCTCATTTCCCTCATATTCCTTATTGCTCTTTACATATACTGACCTATTTTCATTGAAATCAAACAACATATACTATTTTTCCCAAATATTAAAAAAAAAAAAAAAAAAAGAACAATGCTAACAACAACAAAAATATTCATCAGAAGAGCATAATGTTTTATATAGGCTGTATAAGGACATATAAATCTACCCTTTCAAAGAAGAAAAATCCAATATCACCTTTATGTAATACCCTTATTTTTATGTATAATGTTATTTAGGATGTTTACTGGTAATAGGATAAAATTGAAGTGTTAGGAATGGGAAAAATATGTGTGGAGTAAGAGGTGAATGTATGTACAGAATTAATTGAAAACAGGGAATGACCTGCATTGATAATTATAATGTATAATTACGAACTTAACTCTCCTGTGATACCAGCATTTTTACCGGTAACTTACTTAGAAAATTACTTAAGTTAAGTATAGAGTCCTAAGGTGGAGACGAACCATTTTATATTGGCGGAACAATATGTGTACTGCATATTAATAAAACTGTATTATATTTAATTGAGAATAAAGGAAATGTATTAGAATAATAAGGATATAAGTTAATCATAAAATGTAACTGTGTGATACACATGGGAGGAAGAAATTAATGGAATTGTCAAAATATAGGATCTAAGGGTCCCCAAATGGTAATATTGTAATATTGTGATAGAGATATAATTGAGACTGAATCTTTTTTTTTATGTAAAGCAGATGATAACCAAGTTTTGTTGAATAGTCTGTTGGGTGTAAATTTAAAGGAGTAATACAGATTTTATTAATGTGGCACTAGTTGTGCAGTGATGTTATTTTTGGTAAAGCCACTATTGCAGTGTTGCTTTGGTAAAGCAATAGTTGGCTAATATATTGTTTTGGTAATGTAAGCCACTATGCTGGAAATTGGACTGCTAAGATATGTGATTGTGAGTGCGAAGTCTAGCTTCATTCACAATTGGGAGGAGAAGTGTCATAGTAGTTGGGAGTTCGTTCTCCATTTGGTGTGATGCAGGTGGTATTAGCTGTATATATGTATTTCATTGTTTTTATTTCTCAATAGTGGAAAACTTAGAAATTATCAGATACCGATAATATCATTAGCCGTTTTGCTAAGTCAACCTTGCGAGTCAGACAAGAAAGAAAATAGATACTGTTTCATACTGGTGAGTACAAGGGGAACGTGAAAAACAGTATTTTGTCGAGGCAGCTTTGAACTGTGAAGAACTAGCAATACAGGACCCTGAATCTCACTCCCCCAATTCATATCATAACTGTAATTTTGGATATGTATCTTAATTAAACCAGTAGCCCAATTGTAGTAATATTCCATTTTCATTTACTGTAGGTAAAGGATTAAAAGAATAAATTAAATTTCTCTTACGAAAATTTATCTGAAATACATAGTTATCCCTATATATAGGCTATGATTTAGAACACACACACACAAACACACTAACTGAAAACGCATAAAAAAAAAAATTAAACATCATTCTATGTAATGCTACTATTATGTTGTAGTTTTATTATTGCGAAAGCAACAAGAAAATGTTTGTACAGTTGGCTGCACTCCCTTAATTAAGGGCCACACAGCGTTGTCAACTCTGGTCGAGATAGTAATCCCGAACCACCAACTCGAAGCACTCATTGGTAGCAGTGAATGGAGCTTACAATTAGTGATTCAGGGTTATCATTTCGGCCAGAGTTGACAACGCTGCGTGGCCCTCACGGGAGTGCGGCCAACTATACATTGCATAATAAAATGCCGTAATCTAAAGAAGTGGAAGTGTTGAATGCCACGGTGCTTGAGAAAAACATTTTTGAATCCTCTTACAATAGGGGTAGTCCTGGAATGAAAAATCAGTGATAACTGGATAGTGGAATTGTCTCGCAAAGCATGAGTTCGGTGTTGCCAGTGTTGCTTGTGACATTGATATGGACAACGGTTGCTCTGATGTCATCAGTGTCGCTTGGGGTTGCACTGTTCTTGTTGGTGTCGAGGGTAGGTTTATAGTCCCTGGTATTGATAAACGATGACTGTCATTCCATTTCAGTCTCCTAAGTTCTCTGTGGTAAGGTTTAGTTCTAACAGAGCCCTCTTCCTGCCAACGATGAATCCAGCGATATACGACGGAAAGACTGGCTCCAGTCTGTTGGGAGATGGACCTAGCTGAGGCGCCTCCCAGCCACAGCCATACGATCCTGGCTCTCTCAGCCAAAATTCTTGTGTTGTTAGACATCCTCCGTTCCATATTTGGGCACGTGATTCTGTAAAGTTATATATTTTTTCGGTGAAAAGGAATAAGCGAAAATACTAGTAAACATTGTAGAATTACTAAAAATAATAATAAAAATGCTCACATGATTCAGGACAATGTCTTTTATTTAAAACTATCAATGTAACACATACTTGTCTTTGTTTTTAACTGGTTGTAACAAGACCACATTTTTTTATTTTTTATTAAATACTTACAGTTTACACCTTGCAGCGTGGACAGTATGCTGCCAGTGATATTATGTGCCTCCTACTGTGTATCATATCCTAGTTTCGTGAAATAAATTCAAAGAAGAATATTAAGTTAATGCCCATGTTCACTTGAGGATAGTTGGCTCTGCAACGCAACCGGAGGTAAGT
Organism: Petrolisthes manimaculis; assembly: GCA_034508575.1. NCBI lineage: Eukaryota > Metazoa > Arthropoda > Malacostraca > Decapoda > Porcellanidae > Petrolisthes > Petrolisthes manimaculis. The sequence goes on from JAWZYT010000373.1 coordinate 806,357, forward strand.
TAGTGAAATCTTGCAGCTTAGTGCAGTAATGAATTTAGTAGTATTGAATGTTGTCCTTTTCCATGCTATTTATTATATACTAGCAGTGATACCCGACGTTGTCCGGGTGAAGATCCTACATGTGGTTTTGTCAATAAATTTCCTCTAATTATTTGTATGTGAACTTATTAGGAGGGTGGGAGGAGTCTATTATTCGGTGTGGTTGCTGGTCCCCCAGAGAAACCAAGCCAGCTTTACAACCACAAAAGTTATCCATGATGCAAGTACAGCAGAAGGTGGCATTGTAACAGCCACGATTAAATAGCAAGGTCTACTGGGATCGAACCCCCCCCCCACCTCATTGGTCTTTTTTTTTTCACTGTCCTTAGATTTAGTATTAAATTTAACCCCTCCGCAACGGGATAACTATGAATAGCCAATCTGTCAGTCCGGGGCTAGTCTTACTATCCCTACTGCCTGTCCGGGCGAATTTGGCCGATTTTTCCAAAATCGCTCTATTCCACTTACTCTGTACGTCTAAACTACGATACTGAACAACTTAAATTTGGTCTTGTTAGCACCATCAACTCTTCTTCTTTCCAATAAAACCAACCCCAGCTCTCTACAACTCTCCGTTGCTGAGAAATTAAGTGAAGAATGAAGGGTAATTTCTCGGGTGAGCGCGGTTGCGTTCGCTTAGGTGGAGTGGCTCTGACTACAACTGAACGCGGCCCGCGCGGGTGGCAGGCAGTGGTGGATGGTAGCATGACGCAATACAGAATCGGACACGCACGAAAAATCTAATCCACATCCATCTGTGTTCACAGTCAGTAACACACTGACTGACGATGGTGATTTGGAGGGCTGGTGGTGAAGTATAGCCAATTAAAAAAAAAAACGCCAAATTGTGCTCGCAAATGCCGACATTGGCAATAGCGGTGCTTCATCCCGCCTGGTCACCACATAGCACCACGCTTCTTGGGAGCGTCTATGACCGCAATCTGGTCATTAACCCCTAAAGTCCTATTGTCCGTTTAAACGGACGATACGATTTTAGGCCTTGAAGCCGATGGTCCGTTTAAATGAACAGCCCATAAATAACTGCACGGGCTACATATAGAAACAGCAGTAGTGCCAAAGGGAAACTGTAACCCTAAACTATTGTATTTGATCGTGATTGGCTGATTTCCCCCTCCCCCCCCTATGGTGTAGGTGGGTGTGGCCAAAGTAAAGTTGGACACAGGAATTGTGCTACAGCCCAGGTGAAATATACTTGTCCCATTTGAGTAACCAGTGTCTATTATCAGGTAGTTGCTTTTTATTACCATCCTCAATACTGACTTCTGCCCCTGGTGTCTCCTATTTAGCACTAAGGAACTTGATATTGGGAGAAATTGACCATCTTTCACTTGGGCTAGTCCTCGAATTCCTGTGTCCAACTGTACATCCGCACCCACATTGTGTTATCTGCAGCCAATGAAATCACTCGTGGGCTGTCATACACTCTCTCTCCCTGCCTCCCCTAGCCTCTCTCTGCCTCCCATAGCACTTATTAGGCAATGGACATTAGTATAACACACTTTCAAACACTCCCATACATTGTACATGCATGCGTTAGCGTATCACAGGTATGCACAGTTGTATGCAAAAATGATTTGTATGTTGCCTTTTTTGTCTATTTCAGTGCATTTATTTACTCGTTTTACATACACAAACATGCAAGCACACATCGAGGTACACATACTCATGTATCTACGCACTATAAACATGTGTAACACATGCGTATGCATTCGTATGTTATTTGGGGGGGTAACTGTCATATTATTTTCCGACTTTGATATGCTGCTGTACTCTAACCAGTCGAGATAGAAGACTTTTGTTTGCATATTCTGGTGTGTAAAATAAAGCTCTACAAACCTATAAGACTAAAACTAACCTTAGAGTAACTTTAAAAATCAGGTTGTATTTGCGGTTGTGGGTGAAGGCTGTCGTAATAAATTGCGGTTCTTAGGGGTTAAGGATTAAGTGTTTCACATTTTGTGGTTTGAATGAATTGCCTGCCTGCATTCTTGATGCTTGAGACCATAGAGTGTATGTTGAGACAGCCATAAATCTTTGGTTGTTTTAAGCTGATAATTCAAGAATTCAAGGACTTCACCAGTCGGAATGGTGTATCATTTGTCATTTTTTTTTTTATTATTGTACCGGGGATTCGAACCTGGGATGATTGATGCGGCCGTGCTTAGCGTCTAAACACACACACAGACAGCGTGTTTTATGTATATAAATTTTCATCTTACTAGTTGTATTTTTCATGGTAAAATAGAACAGTATCGAGTACTTACAGATAATCAATCATGTTACAGGTGCGACAAAGTTAACATTGGTTAAATGCATTAGAAAGTATAGGTTCTTACTGGGAACATTCTTTTTATGTATGAGAGAAAAAAGTATTTTGTATTAAAACAGTCCCTTAATCATTTGGTAACAGAAAATATATAGCAATGAAAGCTGTTACTCCTGATCCTTTTCAGGAGTCAGTGAAACTGACACTGGAAAGTGATATGGTAAGAATACTACTAAATGTCTGACATACCTAAAAATCTTTAATAAAAATTAACCAGATTCATACACCTATACCGAGAATTAATATAAGTCCACCTCCGAGAGATTCCGAGCTACACTGGCGATAAATGTGTGTACGAGCAAATTGGAGCAATATTTATAGCCCCTGCTGGCTACTACTACGTCACTAATACCTTAACCAATCAAATCACAGTCTTGGCATGACGTCACCATACGTCACACTCAGTCAGCTAATGAGCGCTTAACCCAAATAAAATATGAGTAAAAAGCGTCGTACTGCAGCTCATATGAAGTGAATTCTCTTGGCATATTATTTAGTATTTATTTTTTTTCAGTCTAACTTTAAAGTTCTTACAAATCACACACTTGATTATATTCGTAGGTAATCATTAGAGATCGAACCGGTTCTAGGGCTGCCTTGCTGGAACCACTAGAACAAGCCCTAGTTGAGGGTAGCCATGTTGACAGTGGTGGGTAACTTCTTTCTGCTCCATCAAGATGTCTAATAACCCTGGTAAGTGTTGAGCTATCAATAAATATATATATTTTTTTAATGTATAGTGAACATATGAAGTGTGTGTAAAGTGTTATTTCATAGGTTTCTGAATAATGATATGCAATTGTTTTAAATGTTGTAATATTGCTGCATTGGGATCACAACCCATGTTTACTCTTTCAAATGTACCATTTCCATTCATGACAAGGCTAATTATATTATATTTACTGCTTGATATAATATTATATCACTAGCAGTGATACCCGACGTTGTCCGGGGATCTATCTATCAATCTATCTATATCTATCTATCTATATCTATATGTATATCTATCTATTTATATTTATCTATATCTATCTATCTATTTATCTATCTATCTATCTATCTATCTATCTATCTATCTATCTCTATCTATCTCTCTATCTATCTCTATATATCTATCTATCTATATCTATCTATCTATCTATCTATATCTATTATATTTATCTATCTATCTCTATCTATCTATCTATCTCTATCTATCTATCTATCTATCTATCTATCTATCTATCTATCTATCTCTATCTATCTCTCTATCTATCTCTATATATCTATCTATCTATATCTATCTATCTATCTATCTATATCTATTATATTTATCTATCTATCTCTATCTATCTATCTATCTCTATCTATCTATCTATCTATCTATCTATCTATCTATCTATCTATATCTGTCTGTCTGTCTGTCTGTCTGTCTGTGTCTGTCTGTCTGTCTGTCTGTCTGTCTGTGTCTGTATGTGTCTGTCTGTCTATCTGTGTCTCTGTGTACAGTTCTAAAGGCCATTAAGAAGGAAAGCTAGGCTGATACAGATCGCTCTGGGTCAGATAGAGCCATTAAGAAGGAAAGGGTCACCAAAAGTACCTGACCTCTACAAACACCTGGGCAAGTTGGAAACACACACAGCTACATACAGTACACCCCCCTTAGACCATTAACACCACCATTAAAACTGTCCTTAACCTTTTGTTCGTCTCTCCAAGCCTTTCCTACTCCACCCTTCAGGAGTTGGATTGATTGATTTATTTATTGATGCAACAAGGCATCTGGCGGCGCAACAGCTAAGGTCATATACCGCCCAACACAAAATTATTATCCTCAACTAACAAAATCACAAACTCCCGAAAGGGACACACATCATAACTAAATTACACACTAACTATAAAAACACACCATTACTAAAAGAATGCGTCAACTTAACTAATATATGAAAAAGAATCAAGACTAAATAATATCAAACTATCTAACAACCATTAGTATAATAAAATCACAATTTATGGAGGAGGCCAACCTCCTCCACATAGGAGTGGGTGTTCCCTACCACACTACAAGCCTCCTCCCCGAGCACCCGGGAGAGACTGTAAGAACCGTCACCCACCCGGTACTCGGAGAGGTGCCTATGACGCAGGTCCCCAAAACTGGGACACTCAACAATAATATGCCTCACTGTCAAAGGGACCAAACAATCATCACAGTAGGGAGGGTTAATCCTGTCCATTAAAAAGCCATGAGTCAATAATGTGTGGCCAATGCGGAGACGGACAAGAGCCGTCTCCCACCGGCGGGACAGGCCGCTGTAGCTCCACAAACCAAGGCGTTGGCGGATGTCGCGGAGCTTGTTAGCCCCGACTCCGTCCCATCTGTCCTGCCAGCAGGAACGAACAGCAGCATCTATATAGGATCGAAGGTCCACTGCAGGGACAGGATGACGCCTGGCAGGAGGCCGAGAATTGGAGACCACAGCCTTAGCCAGGGCATCAGCTCGTTCATTACCATCGACACCCACATGGGCCGGGACCCAACAGAAAGTGACTTTGCGGCCACGACGACCCAGGAGGACAAGCCACTCATGGATGGCCAACACCAGGCGATGGGGAGAGTTAAAATTGCACAAGGCCTGCAAGGCACTACAGGAATCACTATAAATAGTAAAAGAAGGCTGAGGGAGAGTAAAAATCACTTGAATGGCATATAAAATGGCCGAGAGCTCAGCAGTGAAAATCGACATGACAGAAGGAAGTCTACCGCCACGGCAAAAGTCAGGAAAGACAACTCCAAAACCAACTCCAGCATTAGACTTTGACCCATCTGTGTACACAGGGAGGGACTCCCTGTGAGTGAAGGCATGTTCTAAAAACAGGGAACGAGCCACTGGAGGAGGAAGAGATTCTGTTTTGTCTGTAAAACAGGTGCAGGGAAAAACTTCTGGAAGAAGCCATGGAGCCACCCTGGTGACCCTCACAGGACGAATCTGGAAATCTTCAATTCCCATCTCCTCCATAGCCTTACTGACCCGGAAGCCAAAGGGCCAAGGTGTACAAGAATGTGAAAGGTAATAATTAGACATGATATCAGATGACACCGCCAAGCAAGGAAGGGAGTCGGGAAGTCGATGTAATCGATGCCAACAACGAACCATTGAGGACTGGCGACGGAGATCTAGAGGTGGTTCGTTAGCGTCCACCAGGAGACTGGGGATTGGTGATGACCTGAATGCTCCAGTTGCCAGACGTATCCCAGCATTATGAACAGGGTCTAAAACTCTGAGACGGACATCTGTTGCAGAGGAGTACACCTCACACCCATAATCAAGTTTTGACCTAATAAAATCACGGTATAGGCGAAGGAGGGTGGCCTGATCAGCCCCCCAGGTAGTATGGCTCAGAACCCTCAACAGATTAAGAGCCTTGAGGCAAGAGACCTTAAGTGTACGAAAGTGGGGAACCCAAGTCAATCGTTTGTCGAAAAGGAGACCCAAAAAGCGAGTCTCCTCGACACAGCATATCCGATGACCATACATGAATAAGTCCGGATCAGGGTGGACACCTCGGATGCGGCAGAAGTGCATAGCAACCATCATGGCAGGAGAAAATCGAAACCCATGAGAACCAGTCCAACGTGACACTCTGTCAAGGGCAAGCTGCATGCGCCGCTCCAAAACTGACATACGGGAGGCAGCAAACCAGACTGCTAGGTCATCAACGTACATCGAGTTGGCTATACTGTCCGGAAGGGATGAGGCAATGGCATTAATTGCTACTGCAAACAATGTGACACTGAGGACACTTCCCTGAGGGACGCCCTCCTCCTGGGCAACAGATGCTGAGAGAGCTGTACCAACCCTTACAGAAAAACTGCGACCACTAAGAAACACTTTAAGAAAGCGTGGAAGGCGACCTCGCAGGCCATATACATGGAGCTGCTGCAGGATGCCATATTGCCATGTAGTGTCATATGCTTCCTCTAAATCAAAGAATACACAGACAAGGTGTTGATATCGTGCAAAGGCCTCACATGCAGCAGCTTCCAACCTAACCAGAGCATCTGTAGTGGAACGATGTTTACGAAAACCCGACTGGGACGGAGACAGAAAATCACTCCGTTCCAAGAAGTATACCAGTCTGACATTCACCATCTTCTCAAATAGTTTATATAAACAAGAGGTCAAAGCAATTGGTCGGTAATTGAGGGCAACACTAGAGTCTTTGCCTGGCTTGGGGAAAGGAAGTATGGTAGCAACCCTCCACCCAGATTCTGTTATATAAAGCTAAGAGAAATGAGATTGCCTCCTCACCCAAGTGTCGCAACATTGCATATGGGATGTTGTCTGGCCCAAGAGAAGTGTCCCCACAGAGAGAGAGGGCAGAATGCAGGTCTCTCAGGGTGAATATATGGTTATAACTTCCATTCTCGTTTCCTGAGAAATTCAGGGCAGTACGCTCCTTGGCTCTTAACTCATGTCTCACAGCCAGAGGTCGAGAGTCACGGCTATAGACTCTAGCAAAAGCCTCCGCCATGGTATTGGCCACTGTCAAACTATCCATAATCTAAACTCCATTGACCTTAAGTACAGGTGGAGAACTAGGAGAAAACTTCCCCGCCATCTTACGGACTCTCTTGAACACTTGGGTGAGTGGAGTTTTACTATTAATTGAAGACACATAGGCCTTCCAAGATGCACGTCGTGCCTCTTTTAAAACTCGTCTAGCCCGGGCCCTTGCCCGTCGGAAGTCCTCTAAAAGAGTTGGGTCCCCACGATTGCGACGAAGGTGAAAGAAAGCAGCGCGCTTCTCCCGCACAGCAGTGGTGCAGACTGGTGACCACCAAGGGACAGGACGTTTGGGAAAGTAGCCAGAAGTTTTAGGGAAAGAGTTGAGAGCGGCAGAGTGGAGTACATCAGTGAAATATGTTACAGCCTCATCAGAGCTACCAAAATCGGCTACTGAAGAGACCGAAGAAGTTAGCTTTCTAAAAAACTGCCAGTCAGCCTTCTCTAATTTCCACCTAGGAAGACGAGACTGAGGTTCATACTTGTTACCTTCTAAAAGTATAGGAAAATGGTCACTACCATATAAATCAGGCAACACTCTCCAAGTAAAATCTAACAGAGCACTGGGTGAGCAAAGGGAAATGTCAATGGCGGTAAAAGTTCCAGTTGGGCTATTAAAATGTGTCACATCTCCCGAATTTAAAACCCCTAATCCCTCATCCTCAATAAAAGAAGCTAATAAAACACCCCTGGGGTTGATCGAACTATCATCCCACAGAGGATGACACACATTAAAATCACCCAATAAAATAAAGGGAGAGGGAAGGTCCCGTACAAGACGGTTGAGATCACCCCTCTCTACTATAACACTGGGAGGAGGGTATAGACTGCACACAGTGTAGGGGCGGTCCATAAAAACCTCAACAGCAACAGTCTGGAGCGGTGTGTCAAGCTCCAGGCTCGTGTATGGAATATCTCGATGAACTAGGATGGCAGAGCCACCATGGTGACCTTGCCCTTCAAATGAATTTCAATAAAATGCAGAATATGCTGGAGGACTGGCAGGAATGTAGTCCCCAAGCATTGTCTCTTGAAGAGAAACACATGCAGGAGCGAAACTAGAGAGAATAATGCGAAGTTCTTCCCAAGAAGCACGCAAGCCACGGCAATTCCACTGAAGGACCTTGAAAAGTGTTACTTTGGTCCTGGTTTATGGGTAGCCTCATGGAGGTACTTCAAACTACCACCTCGACCTGAGGGTCTACTCAAACGATACGTTTTGTCAAATCCTGGGCCACTAGAAGAGCGAACCCGAGGAGTAGTACTTGGGGTAGAAATTTGGACCCGTTGACGAGTCCCTGAAGCATCTGATTTGTTTGAAGAAGATGAAGGTATATGAGCAGGGATATTCTTAGAAGCATTTACATTGGTATTGTCCTGTGCAGCAGTGGTATCACTGACACAGGCAGACACATCAACATCCATAATACAGGTGGTAGAATCACTCTGCTGTTCTAGCGGAGAAGAAACTGAATTTTTTGAAGTCGCAACATCAGTGGCATCCACATTAACTTCACGCTCCTCTGATGGTCCTGAAGAAAACTTGCGAGGAGGAACTTCTGTTGAATCAAGAGATTCATCGGAGCCACGAGAACGCTTCTGGTGACATTGAGAGGAAACTATGGATGAGTCCTCAGAGATGGTTGCTTTATAAGGAGGAACATCTTTTGAGTCAAGTGCCTCAGAGGAACCATGAAGACGTCTCTGCGACCGTTTAGGTGACTTAAGTTTCCTTTTTGGAGAGCGTGTGGCAGCGTGAACCTCTACCACATGGACACCTTTAGCTAAAGTTGCAGAATTGTCATCAGTTGATGGGTCACCAGAATGAGTGTCTGATAAGGTTTCCAAAACAGAGAAGGTATTATGTAGTGTAACCTTAGAAACGCTCTCACTGGAGCATAAAGCAGCTGCCTCTTGAGAGGGTTGAGAGGGTGTTACAACTGATTTGGGGCGAAGGGTGGAGGCGTATGACTTAACACCACCATCCTTCTGTCGCCTGAAGTTGAGTTGCCGTCTGGCACTACCAATACTAATGAATTGGGTATTAGCCAAGTGGAGAATATCCTGCTCAAGGAGGTACATCTTACATTGGCGAGACCGCAAGGGGTGAGTATCTCTGCAGTAAAAGCAGTAACTCTCTGACCGACATTCAGAAATAAGATGTGCGTCAGAAGCAGAACAATTACCACACCGGGAACGGTTGTTGCAGTTCCTCCTCCCATGACCAAACTCATAACAACAGAAACACTATAAGGGACGCTCAACAAAAGGCTTCAGCTCAAAAGAGGTGGGGTTAACGTTAATGCGATCTGGGATATGCGAACCATAAAAAGTGAGGATGATCATATTTTTACTGCCTTTCATTTTTGTTACTCGTTGGACATTGTCTGGGCACATAGCAAGAATGTCCTCTTCTGAGAATTCATACAGGTCTTCATTATATATACGCCCCTTGCTATAATTGAATGTTCGGTGTGGTTTGATAGATTCAAACATGCTATCAGTAGGACAGGGGAGATTGAGGAGCATCATGGCCTGAGTAAGATCTTTGGCTCTGATTAAAACGCCCTTACCATATTTCTTTATGTGGCCCATTGGTAGTACTCCAATTTCTTTCTCCAAATAACGGGTAGCATGGATAAGATTACCACGTCCCTCCCTGTAATACGCCACAAACCATAAGGGTGTTGGAACCTGATGTTCCTTTGGGACATTCTCTGTAGAGGCATCAAAAAGGTTAGGGCAGTAGTCATTATCACTATCTACTACATTGGCAGACCGCATTAACTGAACTTTACAGTGAGTATCCCCCACTGTCAGAGAATCTTTTCCCTCAAATGCTGCTTTGGCAGCAGCATTTGTATTGAATGTAATATAACACCGATTAGACCTACAATCACAGTCATAAGTGATTTGGATACGAAGGACTACTCCGAAACACTTAAAAATGGAGTGGATAGCGCCATACGAAAGTGATGCCTGTACATTCGTTATTATCAATGTGTCACAACCACTAACACGGTTATCTGACACAACACCCGACCTGCTGGATCTACTCATATTTGCAGCTCTCTGCTCATCACCACGACCAGATTGGTCGCCGCGGGCGGGGTACCTCTTTCCCCACGGGGCCACTCGTTTTAATAAGCACCCCAATGGCTCGAAAGTTTGCCCACGACGGTGCTAAGACCCCCTTCCCCAACATCTCCCGGCCCAGACACCCAACCATCCAACATAGGACTGCCCCTGGAAAGCAGTCCCTCTGGAGGGCAGCACCGTTGGCCCGTACTGGCAGCCTATTGCATAGGAACCATTTAGTCTGGTCTCTCACTGGCGACCTTACTAGCATGGGAAACCCTCTCTCGCCAAAATTAGGGCAGAGCAGGGGCCAAAACCCCCTCTAGCCTAGCTCGACAGGTCATAGAGACACGCAAGCACCCCCACCTCGTCAAGGCGATTCCCGTTTGGGGGGGGGGGTCAGAAGTAGGAAAGAGAGTAAATAGTAAGAGAGAGAAGGAAAGGGACAACAACTGGTCATCCATCCATACATACACACTCTCTCACACACACTCTCACACACACACCTGGATACCACCCACACAGCTGCTCGTACATACACACACATAAGGTTGGCACCAAGAGACCATTAAGTGTGTCTATCTTGTTTTCATATCTAGGTAAATCCAAGTAGGTAATTCTTAATGGCAAAGAGAGAGAAGGAAGGTTTTTGACTGAGTTATCTTGTTTATAATCTGTAGTTATCTTGTTTATAATCTGTAGCCAGCCAGGTGTACCTCTGTCTTCTTCACCTTCATAGAATAAGGAATAAGGTAGGGAGAAGAGAGGGAGAAGGGAAGAGAAGAAAAGGGTGGAGCTAAACAGCTAGGAGGAGCTAAAATGCTAGATCTGCCATTGTGGGAGGGGAAAAAGGAATTGACAGTTAATACATATATTTCTGGCAACTGTGGAATTGGAAAACATATATAAACTGAGGATGTACAGTTACATTTAGGATTACTTAAACTGTCACCCAGGGCTATAGGCTTGTCTCACTAAGAGAGACTACACATATATAACCAGGCACATTCGTGTCATTCTCTGTGTTAATAAATTAAGCCTTAAATAGAAATTGAGAAGTTATTAATCCTTAAAAACCCACGTCTATGCTACCTAAACCACAACCACAATACTACAAGTCCAAAAATCAAATACAAGTAAGTTACCAGTTCTGTCCAGAGTTCAAGCCTACATGACTGGTACATCTGTCTGTCTGTCTGTCTGTCTAAGAACATGATTACATGTACATAGAGAGAGAGAGCGAGAGAGAGCATGTGGTTTTCTAGCAATTTTCTTTGATTGTTTCAGGAGATACTATTTTATTAAAAAAAAAAATTGAAGGCTTTGATGCTCTTGTTATAAGCTTTTGCGTACACCTAGAAGGCTCCCGTTTTCAGTTCCTGGTGTGTAAATTCAAGCTATTTCATTCTGTAAGAAAAATGTTTGCCTACATGGGGGGGGAGGACAAGTCTTTTTTAATTGGTTAATCATTGAAAAAAATGTATATATAGGGCCAAGACACTCTCCAGATTTTAGCCATAAAACGTATGTAAAAATTATTACTGTAGGTGAAAGGATGAGCGCGTGCATAGCGGATAAACAGACAGACACACAGACAGAGTGTTTTATATATTAGATATGACAGATTTTGAAAGTATAATGATTATAATAAAGTAAAATTATGTGTACTTATCCATCTAGAAAGCTTCGATTTATCGTCACTATATGGCAAAAGGAAACCACCTACTGTACTCTACAAGAGTGTAAAGGACTTGTACTAAGACATGAACCCCAGTCAATACCTTCCTTCCCAAGATGACAATAAACTTGTTGAGTGTATAATATATTATGCAAGCAGTATCACTCTTTCCCAGTAAGTCTTTATTGGTATAATCCTATGAATCCTCAAATCTCATGAATGAAGTGATTTACTAGCAAAAATGTCCTTTGCATGTATATAATAAGTTAGGTTAGGTCAAGTTAGGGTAATTCTACAGGAGAGCTCCACCTGGATGTTTTGCATTTTTTATTGATTTTCATACTATTTTTTTCTATCATCTAGATTAGGTTAGGTTATAGGTGGCATGGAGGAGTTTACCTCTTTATTGAATAGATAATTCATGTGTCCTCATAATTATTTAGGTATTGGATTATGTACAATTCAGTATACTATTACATAATTATATACATACGTACGTTGCCTCTATCTTTCTGTCTTCACACGCAAACTTAGTATATATATATATATATAGGCTTGGGGGGTTTGGGGGGTGCAGGAATATGGGGACAGGCTTTCTATCCACCCCAAGCCTGTCCCCATATTCCCGCACCCCCCAAGCCTGTCCCCTACTCCCACCCCACCTTAATTAAATGTCTCAATTACCGCTAATCTAAAATAAAAAAAAGATCACATCAATAGAGTATTTTCTTTTCAGAATTAATAAAGCATGCTTTTGCCTAATTTTCGGGTAAAAAATTCCGGACACCCTGTATATATATATATATATATATATATATATATATATATATATATATATATATATATATATATATATATATATATATATATATATATATATATATATATACTAGCTGGCTCCGCCACCCTTCAGGCAGCTAAGAGCCGCTAGCTCTTGCGGAGGGCTGGCCACCCTTCCACCGTCCTTCGGGCGGTGGAAACTATACGAGAGGAACTTATTTGTTTCTTGGCATAAACAGGAGGAATCAGAAGCCTTCAATTTTCATACACGATCACAAAGTTCTAAATAAACGAAGGATATAATAATACAACAGGCCACTTGCTGCTGGGCAAGCAGGTTATGTACCATATGTTCATCTGGTAAGGAATGGTCTCCTGACTTACATACATAGATCCTTGCCACATCGCCTTCTCCGTACCTCCATTGATCCTGACATGACTTTTCAGCTATTTGAGGTTCTACCTGGGAATGGAGTTCTCCAATTATTTAATGTATATTCTTTCCCATCCAGACTTACTCTTGAGGCTCTTCCTTCTCCAACAGTGCGTGGTATGGTGTATATGGGGGGTTTTAATGCTCAGCATTCTGATTTGGGTGATGGTTCTGGTTCTATTAATCGTAATGGTGTTCGTCTCCTTTCATATATCCGCAAACATCATCTGACACGCTGGGACACTTATGGTGCCACTCATTGCCGGGGAAGTACTCTGGATTACATCCTCTCGTGTGGCCTGATAGCATCTCGGGTCCAGTGCTCCTCAGTGCCAGACTTATTCTCTGATCACATCGCTCTTCGGTTTCATTATTCTTTCCCAGCTGGGTCAAATGCATCAGCTACTCGTTTGCGTATTGCTGGGCCCCCTAAATATTGCACGAATTACTTCTTATTTATGGCCTATGTATTACCTACATTTGATATATCATCAGCTGAACAGTTGTACTCTGATCTTGTATCTGCTACTTATGACTTTTATAGGCTATATGCCTCCCGCCCGCATATTCCGAAACTGTAGTTAATTTCAGCACCATCTAAAATATCAGCCAATCAGGCGCCTTTCTCTCGTCATGACGTCACCTCCGATTAACCAATCACACTCCGAAAGGTAGACGTCATAGCTTGCTTTTATTGTTCTAAGACATTGTACTTTTTCACGGCAGAATTGGTCATTTATTTCATCATACCTCATTAATTTCATTAAGTATTTACTTGGTTCTTTGGTTACAAACAGAATAATGGTAGAGGATTAACATTATAGTAAAAAAAATGTGTCACTCCAATAAAAAATGAACAAAAAATTAAGTTAAAGCGAAAATAATCACTATGTGAAATATCAGCCTCTCACGACTCACGAGCTTCCCTTGTGTCATGACGTCATATTCCGATTCGTGAAAAAATAACTAATATAAAAACATTGCACTCCTTTACGACAGCTGTCATTTTTTCCATTATAAAGTTTCGACCACTAAGGTATACAGCTTTAGTTGAAGCTTTGAACAGTCCAATTCACCAACGAAGTACTGTCATTCCAATGGAGATCTTATTGTGCATTTATTTATGGTCTCTAGGTATTCCAAGCCAAGGGCGTAGCCAGAAAAAATTATTGAGGGGGGCCAACTCGTTCAGTAAGAAAATTAACACCTGTAACCTGTGAAAAATGACTTAACAATTGTTGTAAACAAGCTGCATTTTTGAGGATTTGGGGGGGGCCATGGCCCCCCCTCTGGCTACGCCCTTGTTCCAAGCACACCTAAATAGTTATTAGTTCTCGTTACTGTACCTCATTTATTTCGTGAAATAATGGTGGTAACTAAGGTCTGTCTTGTATTGTCTCTCCCTTTGATTATACCCAACATCATGGAACATCGAAGTGGGATTATTCACTCTCCTGGTAATTTGCACCAAATCACCAACTGCACCGAATAGTAGTAGGCGAATACTGTGGTCTGTGCAGAGTTGCCAACTGGATTTTTTTTAAAGGCGCTAATTATTATTTATTTATTACTCTTTATTATGCCACGACTCTGAAATCATTAAAACCACCAAGAAATGGGCAACAAAACACAGAAAAGCAGCTATCAAATGGGACTAAAGCCAAATTGTAAGAGCTATATTGTTCTATAAAGTGCCGAATCTAGCTCCAAAAGTAATAAATTGGCAACTGAAGCTGTGGCGCACGCAGCAGATGCCAGATACGTCATGGCGGCAATTACTAAAATAAAATTGTATCAGACATTATGCTCGAGAGTGCACTTCTTTGGCTGATATTTATGTATAATAATAATAACGTATTATAATAATCATTATTAGTATTACTATGCACAATAATAATAATGGGTGTAATCGTATACGTTGGAGTGAACGACGCTATGACGTCATATCTTTGGAAGAGTGTGATTGGTCAATCGGAGGTGATGTCATGACGAGAGAAAGGCGCCTGATTGGATGATAATTTAGATGGTGCCGAAATTAACAACAGTTTCGGAATATGCCTCCCGCCCACACCCCCAGCATTGCCATACTGTCCACTCCTGGACACTTGATGCACGTATATAGGAGGCAAAGGAGGAGGCTGAATGTGATGGCCTATTATTTCAATCCAACCCAACTCCTGACCTGCTCCATCGTTACCAGACGTCTAGCTAGGGATGCTTTAGTTGCCCTGTAGGAGTGTGTTCACACTGAGTTTTGGCAGCTGTTCACGGACAGTATTAACCAGCAAACATGTGTGGCTTCTATGTGGCACTTAATTCGTCGGGTTGTTAAAAAGACGCCTGCCACTGCTCGTCATCCCACTCTCGCCTACTATGCCAAACAACTTGTCGATGCCTGGTCAGAACAATCTACCTCAGCCATTCTACCCATCCACTTACAAGATGTACTTGCTTCCCGTGGTGCTTTCCATCGGCTACGTCTAATATCTGCTCTGCTACAAGATGATGACAATGATGCAAAACAGATAACTGAGGAAGAGTTGCGCCGTGCTCTCTCCCAGGGTAAAGCTTCTTCCCCTGGTGATGATAGTATTATTTGTGCTGTGCTGCGCCTACTTCAACAAGTTCCTGGGAACACCTTACTTCAACTGTACAATCTTCTGTCTTCGAGATCGTTGTGTACCACGAGCCTGGACCAGCAGCACAATAATACCCATCCCTTAGCCCGGCACTGTGAAGTTCAAGGCAATTTCCTTTACTTCCTGTTTTTGTAAGGTTATGGAGAGAATCTTACTTAATCGTCTCGTGTACAGACTGCAGGATCGCCTTTCTCCATTGCTGTTTGGTTTTCTTCCCCAGCGGAGCACACACCACTGCCTAGTCGACCTGTACTCGACATCGCCTTTCGATGTTGCTAATGGAGACGTCATTTTGGATCAAATGGTTGATTTTGGTATAAAGGGTAATCTACTACGGTGAATTCGGAGTTACCTCAGTAACAGGACCCCCGTATGTTTTTCAGTGGTGCGCTCAGTCCTTTGCACAGTTTTTATCTTGGTACGCCTGAAGGGAGTGTTCTCAGCCCATTTGTATTTAATATTTTGATACATCGGCTGCTTACTTCTCTCCCTGATATTCCTGGTACTACAATTACGTGCTATGGTGATGATATTTGTGTTCATTCTACCTCACCAAGGGATCTCCAGAGGTTTCTTGACTCCTTCTCTGTGACCTCCTCTCACTGTGGCATTATTGTCTCACCAGATAAGAGTAGAATATTCAACTTCCGCCTTCCTCCAGCTTGGCCAGTGTTCACCATTGGAGGGACTGTCATCCCCATGTGTTCCCAGTACTGTTACTTGGATACACCAGTCAATATTTGGCCAATTGTTCCTGCCAGATCTCAAAACTATCCTATTGTTCAGGACTTGTTGGGTCGTCTCCAGCGCCGACTTACACCACTTCAATGGCTCTCTAACAACTCCTCAGGCATCTCCATCCCAGTAGCCAGGACCATCTATATTGCTTTTATCCGTTCAGTTGTTGATTACCTCTCCCCTACTCTAATTCAACTTCCCAGGGTTACTCTTGAAACTTTAGAAAAAATTCAGAATAGTGCAATGAGGATAATTCTCGGCTGTCCAATGTCGACCATGATAGTGAACATGCAGCGTGAGTTGTGTCTTCCCCCATTAGTGGAGAGAATTTATTCTAATGTTACTTGCTTTGCTGTGAAGTGCCTCCATTTCCCACATATTTCACCCCATTACTCTCAGTTAGTCAGAACTTCTCTTCGACTAAACTACCCTGTCCCTCCCATACTGCCTGCTGGACGTACTCTATAAAGATCTGTTTCCTCTATGCTCCGATGTCTTAATATAAATATAATGGCTGCAGACGTCCCCCCAGGGCCCCCTCCGTGGATGCCACCATTACCTGATGTGAGCTTTACACCTACTTCCAAGTCGGAACTGCCTTCTCTACAGCGGCAGTTGGCTCTGGAACACATACAAACAGTGACGTCCTCCATCACAGATCCATACTGCCTCTACACTGATGGCTCATTACAAATTGATGGTACAGCAGGTTGTGCCGTTTTCTCACCTGATATGGAGTCACCTCCAGGGGGCTGGGTTGGCCGTCGTCTCTGTAACCACTCCAGCTCAAGATTATGTGAACTGTATGCTATTCTGGATGCTGTTAGTCTTGTTTGTCAACGTGGAGTGAATGCTGCCATTTGTTGTGACTCTAAACCTGCCCTTCATTCCCTCACTAGTGTTCAGCCCACAAACTCTTCTGTTATTCAGCAGATTTTGTCGTTCTTTTCCTTATTACATCATCGTAACTTGACTATCAAATTCTTATGGGTACCATCCCATGTAGGTTTATGTCACAATGTTACAGTTGACAGACTCGCAAAGGAAGCCTGCCATCTGCCTCCTCGTGGTGTTGGACGTCCTCTCTCCCTGACATGTTACCTCTCTAGAGTCTGCTCTGCTGCTCTCCTACCTGTACGGCGACACAGGATCTCCATCACCCATTACGAGTCTGTCTGCCGTCATAAATATTCCTACCGTCGTCGAGGACTCATGGTTCGAAGGCACAATGTAGTCTCTGCTCGTTTGAGGCTCGGCAGGTTGCTGGGATGCAGGGTGAGCCTCCCTTTACTGAGTGTCGCTTGTGTCGAGCGCCTCGTGCTAACACCATAGAGCACTATTGCCTTGCCTGCCCCACTGTCCGACACTTGCTGCACATGGGCCTGCCACTTGAAGTGGTTGGTCGACACCTGCTAAACCATCAGGTATTGGAGGAGCTTCTGGTACGCCACCCTCGTTTTTGGTGGATTTAAGTAGGTCATAATGTAATTATTTGTCTGCGTGCTTGTACTTCATTCTGCTTTATTTTCAAGATGTGTGTGTATGTCGTAATTTTATTCTCATGGGTTCTGTCTACTTGTACGTATAGTTGCATGCCTCTTGATTGACGCTACGGTGCAATTAATTTGAAAAAAAATGTTAATAGTGCGTTAATGTCTCTATACATTTTTTTGTTAATTGTTGTTTGTTCATTTTTGTTTGGAAAGATTAGTTTGTTATCCGTTTACAGGTTAAAATATAGAAGTTATGTTAATATTATTCACCCAAATAAATGTAAAAAAAAGTCAGAATTACAAACGTGATCAGCATAGTTGTCATTCATACATCCAACTTATCAGTGTTTATTGACTTTATTGGTTTATTCAGTTCATGTTATCACATTTTGAGAATAACTTCTACAATTAGTGCAGTAGGATGGTAAGAAATAGGTAGGTAGTTATATTTTCATTTACCTTATCATAAGTAAAAATACGTTAAATGTGGCCCCCGTAGGGGGGTAATGCCTATAGTAATGTGGGCAATACTTACAGGGTTTTGGCGCCCCTTCGGCCCCAGCCATTAGCTTTCAGTTCTTCAACTGTCCCTCTTTTCTTTTTATTTCCTTCCTGCTTGCTGTCACACCTCTCTATCACCTTTTTATGGCGCTATAGGACCTCGATGTTGCGGCGCCTAATATCCATCAATCAATCCTTAAATGTGGCATAGGTGACATTACCAACATAATAGTG
Source organism: Petrolisthes manimaculis (assembly GCA_034508575.1). Lineage (NCBI taxonomy): Eukaryota > Metazoa > Arthropoda > Malacostraca > Decapoda > Porcellanidae > Petrolisthes > Petrolisthes manimaculis. The sequence goes on from JAWZYT010000373.1 coordinate 824,861, forward strand.
TTTCTTCACTGTTCCTGTGTTTCTTACTACGAATATTGAAGCAAATGTGGTCACATCTGAGCTTGTATGTACCAGGCTCACAGCTCCCTCTTTTCTCTGACCTCATATAAGGCGCTGCAGACTAGATGATGAGATACGAACGACACGTCATCACAAAACTGTGGCCAATTATTATGCATTTTATAAATAACTACTTTGTGTAGTACCCGGCATTGACCGGGTAAAAAATAAGATACCCAATATTTGGAGAACAAGAAGTATGTTGGATTAAGATTCATCATATGCAAAAATTGCAAAAGCAATCACAGATTTTCCTCCTGAGGCGGTGGTCAAAATTTGTTCCCGGTGGGGATATATATCCCTACTTTTTCTGGTAAATCCCCACTCCTCACTGGCAAGCTCGCCAGCAGCTAGAAAGAGCAAATAAAAAAGTGTTTTATTTTTTCCCATAAAGCCATCCTTGGGTCACACTGATCAAGAAATGTATATAGGTTCGCGGGTGTTGCTCTGATGGTTAGGGCGTGATGAGGTAAGATTACATACTTCTCTCTTTTATATATAAAGGTGGCAGATATTAAACACTTGTGGTTGATACCTTGTGGTTCGAAAAATTCAACAACAAAGTTCAATTCATGCCCCACTGTATCGAGGTTACTTATTTCACACACATGGATTGTTTCAAGGGAAATCATCACAGTGGTGCCACATCTCCTAAAACGTGCTAGCTCCTGTACCACGGGGCAGTGCTGGCGAGTGTACAACTACTCAAGTTAAGAGATTTCCTGATTTGAATTCCAGTGCAAACATAGTTTGTAAATTGGCCTCTATTGTTCCCCAGCACCACGAATTATACATGGATAATTTGTTCTCATCAGTTTACACATGCGCGAATAATCTCCCGACACCATCCCGATTAACGGAAATTTTGAAAAATAAGCTTAATCGGTTCCTTATTCGGGTTGTTTGGCGGCGTTTCGGGTGGTTTGTCGGCAGTTCGGGTCATGCCAAGAGAAATTAGCGCCCCTCCCAACTTTTCTAACTCCGTTAGAAATAAGTCGTAATTTGCCCCCGACATTCTTGTTCACCGCCGGCAAGACCACCGTTGCGAAACTTCCGCGACCTTGGGAAACACTGTGGATGCAATGCCAGTGAATCGCCCGTGTGTCCGGGATATACCGGCGATATAAACATTCATATACATTCTACAAAATGTGCATACTCTTACGTCTGGGGTGGAACGGGGATAAGGCGCTAGTAAGTCATAGAGGTGTTGTCAGTGTACCTGCGGCAAAGTTGTGGAGTATACTTGGGGATTTTGTGACTAATGGTATGGACCGTTGGTGTACCCCAGGAAAACCTGGAACCTTCCTAAGGTCTACCTGGGGTAAAGCGGTGGCGCAACCTCAACAACAGATTGACTCGATGAGTCATACACCGCCGGTGCTATACCAGTGTACCTCAAGGACACCAATGACCGTCCAACGGTCTGTTGAGGGGTGCATCGCTGAGCATGACCAGGTACACCTGCAGAAACACCGCCGGCAAAAAAATGGGTAAAATTACCTTTACAAATTAGTCCAAGAGTCAACGGCGAATCACCGGGCTTTCCCCGATCATTTGTGATATACCGCAGATTAACCAAAGATGTACCAGAGATGCACCATAGGTGGGTCACAGCAATTGATAAAAATATAAAATTCGGCTGCCGGGTCCCCGACTTTAGACATTTCGCTTAATTGTGACGGCATCGGGACCTTATTTGTGCATGTGTAAACTGGGCTTTACACAAACGTGAATAAGCTCCCAAAGCCATAACAAATAAGAAAACTGTCAAAACTCGGGGACCAGGGAGCCTAATTTCAGATTTTTATCTATTGCTCAGACCAAGGTAAAAAGGAAGAGAAGTACCCTCATCCTTACCCCCACATGCAGATCCTGTGATGTCAGTGATAATATCAAAGAAAACGAAGCTCAGTACACTAGTGGTGCACGTGAGTGTGAGACTTGAGCCAACACCACCGAGATATCTCGGTGGTGTTGACTGAGCTCCCCATCAACCCAGAACCTACAGTCTGGATTATCTGTGACGTCATGCTCAGTGCAGACACATTTTCGCTATAATGTTATTTAGAATATTTACAGGTAATAGGATAAATTTGAAGGGTAAGATGGTACCACTTAGCCAGGTCGAGATTATCAATGTGGGATAATCTCGATGGTGGGCTTTCTCTGAAAGAGTTTAATATGATAACATGTATAAATAATGTTGTTAGTTAGAAATAGTAGCTAAACAATAGAAATCATTATTATTGTTAGGTAAATGAGTTAAATAGAGAAATAAGTGAAACTTAGGTGAAGTGTTAAGGATAGGAAAAATACGTGTTGATTAAGAGATGAATGTAAAGAATTAATTGAAAACAGGGAATAATCTGCATTTATAATTATAATGTTTAATTACAAACTTAACTCTCCTGTGATACCAGCATTTTTAATGGTAAATTACTTAGAAAATTAATTAAGTTAGGAAGGTCCCAGAAAGGGGACAGACTATTTTCTAATTGGCGGAACAATATATGTACTGAATATTTGTAAAATTGTATTATATTTAACTAAGGAATAAGGTAATGTATTAGAATAAGGATAGAAGTTGATCGTAAAATGTAACAGTATGATACACCTATAAAGGAGGAATTAATGGAAATGTCGAAATATAGGAGCTAAGGGACTACTTTGTCAGGAGCATACGGCAATGACGAAGGAAGTAGGAAGGTAAACACCAACTTCACCAAATATCTTCCTCATTCTTTCGTCGTTCATTCTGGTGACAGGTAATAATTCAAAATAACTCTTACCATAGACTGTAGCGTAAGTGTAATAGTGATAACAGGTGTTGAATTGCTTAGTCTGTGAATGGAGTTGGATAAGTAGGGAAGGTTGAAGTGTTCAAGAAGAGGATTTTATTAATTAATACATGGTATTAATGTTCATTCTTTCGTCGCACGCTCCCTTGGCAGAGTAGTCCACGTGTCTTGCTGGCAATTCATTTTTGGGTATATAAAGTATGAATCATATAGTATTTCAAGTCTTGTATAGTATATTTATTTGTTTCGGCCACTTGGTTAAAATTTATTGTTAGGTATATATTTTTTTTAAATTTAAGGGAGCGAGAAAGAAACTATATTTAGTGAATATATGAGTTTTTTTTTTTTTCTGGTGTTTGTTTAGTCTTGTCACTTGGCGAAACTCGCAGGTGTCCCAGTTCTGGTGACAGCGGGGATTAGGATTGGGGATTGGGAAATTTATAGTTGAGTATTCCGTCACCGATTTAGAAAGAAGACTGTGTTCCTATGTATAAATATATTCTCAATTTAAGACATTGATTGTACCCCCGCTAACGTAATTCTGGGTTGTTTGCACACATGCCTAGTAGCTAAGGCTGCGTTACCCCTCCAGTGTGTGATAACCTTGGTTCCTCTGATCGACCTTGGTCTGGTGGTGCTAGCGTATACCCTATACTGAAGAAGAACTGGACTTGCCCTTTGTACGATTTTTTTGTTGGTATTCGCAAGGCAAGTTCAGTTACTCAATAGTTTTTTTTATCAGAGCGGGTTGATCCAGCGATAGGATAGAGTATCATACACTGGTGTTTTTTTTTTTTTTTTGTAAAAGGTTTTGTTCTCCTCCCAATTAAAGGAAAGGGGCAAAAATACCTTCGTTACACTTATGATATTATATTTGTTTAGAAATCAAATGTTAAGGCAGGAAATATCCTTTTCAACAAACCCCCATTCTCGTAGTAATTTATTGTTTGTTTGGGATCCTTTTAATTTTCAAGTGGTTTCCTTTTCTTGTAACTTCCAGAAGTTATAAATGGATTTTGTTATTTTCTAATTTTCCTTTAAATAACCGCCTTCCTCTTATGCTTTCCCTATATACCCTGAACTCCATTTACCATTTGGCTTCCCACAGTCACATAATAAAAATAACAATCATATATTTAATTTTAACTTACTTACAGAACCATGTTTGCCATAAATGAAAGCAATAGTTAAACCTAAATAATTATTTACAGAAGTACATTCACTATTGATGGGGTTGTTAAACATACTTGTAAACATGCTCAAGTTTTTCTTATTAATTCTAGTATGAAAAAACACATAAGTTTCTCAAAATTGTCAGAAATGGTTACTGTACTATATGCGGCCACAAATTATACTCCTTAAAATTGCAAAGTATGGTCTGCTGCTCAGATCCCTCAACAATCTGAGAGTAGCTTTTTAAAGAAGCTAACACATAGCCAATAACTGGTATCAGTCACATTTCTACTTGTGAAGCCCATAACTACACTATCAACATAATATATGCAGGAAGGGAAACACTAGATTCGTCATCAAATTCTGAGAGTACCGAGCATAATGCTGGGAAAAACTGCTCTGCTGAGTCTTACGACGCCATCTTCAATGTTTACAAACAAAAGGAGCCTCAACCAGGGTTGGTGGTCGGAGTTTTCTATTTACACCATCCAACCCGGGTCTTTCGGAGCAACAAGGGTTGCCATCCTGGGTTGATCGAGTGGCATAAATAGAAGACGCCTTGAGTGTTAAGACAAGTTTAGGAAGTCCCAAAAATGTTTTGAGTAGGTTGACTTAGGAAACGAGATAGGAATTCCTATCCTGTTCCTAAGTTAGGACTTCCCAAGTGAGATATGAAGGGTTGGCTGTCGTCAGTCAAGAACTGTTTGAGTATCCGGCCCCCGGGCAATAGAGTGGCAATGCTCGATAAGGCCCACGTTTCTGGTCTAATACACAGTATCCAAATACCTTTGTATGCAGGTTTGGGGGCGAAATAAACGGAAAAACACATTTAACCTGTTTATAAAGCAGCATTGCTCAACGTATGCAGCCCCCCTAACGGAAACCGCCTTGCCGAGGTGGGGGGGGGGGGGGGTTGTGTCTCTGAGACCTGGCGAGCTAGACTAGAGGGGGCTCCGGCCCCTGCTCTGCCTCGATATCGGGGAGAGAGGGCTTCCCATGCTAGGAAGGTCGCCAGTGAGAAACCAGACTAAATAGTTCCCATCTTTCAGTTCTTCAACTATCCCTCTTTTCATTTTATTTCCTTCCTGCTTGCTGTCACACCTCTCTATCACCTTTTTTCAGGCGCTATAGGACCTCGATGTTGCGGCGACTAATATCAATCAATCAATCAATCAATGTATGCAGCCTTCCATTAACTCCCTCTGCCTGGTGATATGCTTCCAGTGATCCCTTCATGGGTTTTGCTCATATTTTCTGTCCAACAGGTTTTACATACCGGTCTATACGACAGCGTTCTGATATAAATGGTAGATTTTTGTTTTAACCTATTCTCTGTCAGTATTTTTGCACTAACTTACCATATTGATAAAATACTTTCATTAGTTAATCTTATTACAGACATTTTTTTTTTATGATTTTTGACGGAATACCCTATGTAGAAACATTTATCATGTTAATGGATGTCCTCCAGACAAGAGTGGCAGTATGGTATGGTACGGTACGGAATTACGGTACGGTATGTTATTTTTTAATCTAAAAGTACGGTACGAAATTACGGTACGATAATTTTTGTTAAGTACGGTACGGTACGAAATTACGTTATTTTGGGGGGGTCTTTTCCGTACTCTTTCCGTACCCTTTCCGTACCTTATTAATAATTCGAATATACATTCCACTGTCCTCTGTCAAGAATAACCTAATATCCAGATGTAAAAGCAACTAATTCATTTTCTTGACGAACGTTCTACTTTAAGGTTTAACTCTCTATTAGCGTGTGTTTGTGTCATCTACTCGTCTGCTGCTCGTAGACTGTCGTTATCGTGTTCAGTTCGTGTCCAGTGACTCGGGACTCGGGAGTCCTCTAATAAAATGCAAAGCTTATGTTGACGTCTGTTTAGTATTTCCTCTTAATGTGTTATTGGTCGATTTGTTTAGTTGATTCCAAGACAAATATGGAAAATGTGTACAGTATAGTCTATTATATAAGTTCATACTACTGCACCTGCTAACAGAAAAAAAAAATTGCAGTTCTAATTTACCCTTCAATTATCATGGTGTATGTATGCCTCATTCAGGGTTGCCAGATGGTCGTTTTTGCGGCCAAATTCCTTAAATTTGGCCGTATACGAAAATTACTGGCCGTAAAAAATATAAGCTTTCACGGCCAAACGATTTGGCCGAATTTTGGCCGTATTTTATTCTGAAATGACATAATCCCTCATACAAGTTAATTACTACCGTATCTTATAATTCTATAATTGTAGGCTAAAAGTAAGTCCTGCACCAACTGGTGACTTTTGGTGAGTACGTGTTGAGGACGAACCTGCCAGGCGCCAGCTGTCCAGTACCACAGGCACAGTTACCAATACCACAACTAATATAATGTGTAGATACAGTGCTCATATACTACAAATTTTAACTCCCGACAGAATATTAATGAAATATTTTATAGCTCTAGCTTTATATTTGGTCCCATACGTGACATATCTATGACATTTTCCTAAATTACCATAGGCTTAGAGCCTTAGACTTTTATAGGATTCACGCGATTTTTATCTGGCAAGAGTTGATCGAGGCAAAATAGGACAGTCTGAATTTGAACTCGATATTGGCTATACCACTGCACAGTATGTGTTGATATACGAAACTTATTCGGTGTTAAAGTGACCTATTCTTATTTCTTTGACCTAATCTTTATTACTTTTAAACAGATTCGTAATGTCAACAAAATATAAATGGAAAGGAACCTATGACAGTGGGAGAAAATATAATAAATCATGGAAAGATAAATTTATTTGGGTTAATTAAGAAAGCAAGTGAAGGAAATGAAGACGCTTTTTGTAAATTATGTAAACACTTGCTTCAGTATACTTTAAAATTAAGGTAAGCATACTATATTTTACCTTTTATCTGCTTATTGTTTGTTATGTGTACAGCATCAAATGACTATGTATATGTAGGTGCAGGGTTAACATTATTTTTATTTGCGTGCCAGGCTAACCTGCATAAATTTGTTAAAATATATATACAAAAAAGTTTGGCCGAATTTGGCCGTAAAATGCACATAATTTGGCCGTGAGATATTTCTGCCATCTGGCAACCCTGGCCTCATTGCCTTGTAATAATATCCTATACTGCAGCCTTCACCCTTGGTAACCTAGTGCAAGTCCCACAGTCACACACACACTTACTATATTTATAGTAATATTAGTATATTTACAGTGATATTCACTAATAACAAAACAAAAGACACAATTATGGGAACTTAATCGAGTCTGGACAAGGAACTGTTTACAGAGGTAGTTCATATAATTGATTAATTTTACAGATGTAATTTATGGCATTGGTACGATATTGGGTACGAAATTACGGTACGAAATCTTACTTTTTCGTACTAGTCCGGTACGGTTCTTTGGGTTACTAAGGTACGAAATTATGGTACGATATTTTTAAGCATGCGGAAATACGATATTTTTTTCGTACCGTACCGTACTGCCACCCTTGCCTCCAGAACACTCCATATGACAAAGTATATCTCCCAAACTGCCTCTAGGGATGCAACTCCAAGGAGACAACCCCAACCTGTTTACCTTCTCCCATAACCTCCAGTACTACAATACTCGTAACATCAGATAATAGTAATTTTATATACAAGGCAATAAGAGCAGATTAGAATGATCAGAAATGTTTAATCTGATCAGTTTGCAATATCTGATTCGAAAATAACAGACCATAAATAGCTAATTCATTACGACCACTGGCTGCAATTTTTACAATAACATGATTTTGAAGGGTACGGAGGGGGAGGTGGTGGGGCTGGGGTGAGAGTCAGAGCAAGTAAGTAACCTACTAATAAGGATAACATTATATTTATCTCAACTCCTCTATTTCACCTTTAATAGTCTTGGGTGATGTGCTCACTCTAGAAAATTTATATTATCATGAGAAATGCAATATATCCTATAGTACCTATTTACTGAAAATATGACTCTAAAAACTGGCAGATGGCGATTATTCATCGACAAGCAAAACTTCCTTCCCGAGATTACCGCAAATTCATGGAGAAATTCGTAAGTGTTATAAATAAGTGTATGAATTAACGACTTTACAACTTTTCAAATATTATCTGATGTTGTTTCAGTTCATCATATCTATTTTCTCGCAGTAATTGTGGACAATTTTGGAAGAAATCGTCGAAGGTCAGTTTGAACACACGGGTATACCCTTGCATTCCCTTTGACCAATATATAGACCTACGTTCCAGTAACGACACTGACTATTGGTACTGTATTACTTTCCCCCGTACCCTCGACCTTCCTGACTCTTTGATTCTTCCTTGTTATTTTACTTCTGGTATAACAAGGAATATAACAGTAATGTTCACCCATTGAAACTGACACATAAGAAAACTATATCACACAATTTTACTGACGCGCACTCTCTAACTCTATAACAAAATAGAACAAGAACATACCATTCACGATCATCCAAGGAATGATATTTCCCTGGCTTCGTGATCCCATGGAGGAAGGAACAATAATAATAGAAATCCACTATTCCACTGCCTCCCTGTACGCTCAATTGAATCGAATCCCATTACTCAGATATGATATTTTCCTTTACAGTCAATGTGGTTCTTATACTTTTCTTGACCAACACCCAAAAACATATCCAGTGTACAGTACAGTTGGACACATGAATGGGTGGTACAGCCCAGGTGAAAGATAGTTGTCCCATTTGAGTAACCAATGTCTGTTATCAGGTACGTGCTTTTTATTACCATCCTCAATACTGACTTCTGCCCCTGATGTCTCCTATTTGGCAGTAAGGAACTTGATATTGGGAGAAATTTACCATCTCTCACTTGGGCTGTACCACCCATTCATGTGTCCAACTGTACGTACGTGATATATTTATAGAACATAATCTTGATTAAAGCTTCAGAACGTATGTTCCGAGAGCCAGACCTTATCCACTAGTAAATCATATTTTCACAAATATCAAATGCTAACTGTGGTAAAGAAAAATCTTGCTATTATCCTCCTTTGATTTCCGTAATTTTGACTATTGTCATTCATTATATTGTCTTTAGCTCACATAATTATAATAAACTATTCTAATAATTTTAAACATAGATAAAAATGGAGCATTTTGTAAAATAGTGATTTGCAGCTAATTTGGATATTCACCTGATTAGCAGGACAAAACTTGGCATAGAAGTCTTTAAAAAGTTAATATATCCTTTTGAAGCTGATGATGAAATTGCTAAAAATAGCCATTTTCGCAATAAGTTGAAAATACGATGTCAAAAGAGTTCAGGAAACGATGGTCTTACACTGTTCAGGACATGGCTAAAGTTATACTTTAATTCCTCTTTGTGTGAAGTGATGCTTACCTGACTTGGACAGAGAGCAATGTTCCCGCCTGAGGTCGATACTGCCTACTGCGTTCCACGTTACTCCTCTGATGTTATATAGCTGCCGCCATTCAGCTTTTCAGCCGCTCATACCTAACCATTAACAGTTTAACACTGGCAACCATGCATAAATCGTAGACTGTAATGCACACGATATCACATTATGTATCATGCAAAACTTTCTTTATATGGCTTACAATGTTGTAAACAATACGAAAAGGTTTTTGGCGATCATTCGGATCACTGCCGACCCCTTTCAATGCTCCTATTGTCCCTCATTTGCATCTATGTCTTTCATGTTTGCTTTCCCACCTCTCTATCACCTTATTAGGGGCCATGGGGTAGATCTCTTCATTAAAAGATCCCCTACTTGGTTTGGCTTTTTTCGGATATCCCTGACTTACATACCTTTAAGGGCACTTTGATCGTATATAAAAATTGGAGGCTTCTGATTCCTTTCGACCATGCCACGGAACAAGCTCCTTCCATATTAGTGGTATCTCGTGGCAATATTTAAAGGACTCGTTTATCTCCAATATATTGACTACATCACAGGGTCCCTTAAAGGCAATGCGATTAGACCGTTTCAATCCTTGACCTATACTATGGCCAGTAACCAACACATTTTTCAGTACTTCTAAGTCCTGCATCTAAGCTAAACCTTCTTGTCTAGCTACAGTAGTTACAATAGCTACTCCTTGTTCCATATGAATTAACTATCTTCTACAAATAGCATTATAAAACCACTGCTATCTGGCACATTGAAATCTTTGTAACTTGTAACTAACTAGGCCTATACTGTGAATGGTGGTTGAACCCGACTGCCACCTCACCAAAACACCTGACGACCATGGCACTCCATCTCACCTCTTTTTCTCCCTTCCCTAATAGGGGGAAATGTTGCTTGCAGTAATGTGAGCAATACTTTAAGGGTTTTGGCGCCCCTTTGGCCCCAGCCGCTCCCTATCAGTTCTTCAACTGTCCCTTCTATTTTTTCCTTCCTGCTTGCTGTCACACCTCTATCACCTTTCTCTGGCGCTATATGACCTCGCTGTTGCAGCGCTTAATATAAATCAATCAATGAATCTCCTTTCCTCCCTCTCATTATTCATTTATTCGGTCCTGTATTCTTTATATTCCCGTTCTGCTCTTTTTCATACCTTATTTTATACTTCATATACAGGTTTATTCAAAACTATACCGACAAAATTACAGTGGAAACCTAACCTGATCCAACCAAATCAAACCTGGTATAACCTAATTCAACCCTAACCCTTAACCTGGCCTTACTTAACCCTAGAGGTAGACCCAGTTCAAATTTAGAATTAATTGAGTTGATAAGGTTAGGACAAATAAGGCTAGATTATACTAGGATAGGTTACTTTGGGTTAATGTTTTTTTCTTACACTTGTTTTGTATAGTAACAGATGAAGTTCGTGTACTTGTTGTGGTTCCATAAGCTTTTCAGTGTTTCTGAAAAACAAGTGCTTAGGTTTCATTTTTACATTCATGTGTTTTTTGCACATATATTTAGTTCAGTTGTTTATTTCTTAACATAATATTGTGAAGAAAACACATATATAATCCAACCCCAGAGGTTCCTCAGTTTAAATGCCTAAAATAAAAATTAAAATTGGATGTTGAAATAAACAGAAGCACCTAATCTTCAGAAATACCTGTTAGGTTATAGGAAAATAGTCTGTAAAAGATAAAGAGATCTATAAAAAATGAAGTTACTTACCAATTCCCTTAATAATAATATTTTCTTTGGTAGTTATTTTTACTTTATGAAATAATTTTCTATTGCGACAGTGCATTTTAAATGGAAATTAATCCGTTCGAGTTGCAAAAATCAAGCGCCAAATGTACTGTCCGAACGAATGTTTTCCGTTCGAGCCACTAAAAACGCACACCAAATGTACAGCTCGAATAGAAGTTTTTCATTCGGGCTGCAGTAGACAAAAGGCTATTTGGAAATTCAGTCAGTCTCGGGCCTTCAAGCTGAAAAGACATACAGTATGTACAGTCGGCGGCAAAAGTCCTGTCGCCTCACTTGCTTCACCGAGGCACGCGATGTTCATAGACTCTAGATTATTAAGTGTAAAAAACGTGTGTATTTCTCGAGTCCATAAACACTGCCTGTCTCGGTGAAGCATTTGAGGCGACAGGACTTTTGCCGTCGACTGTACACTCGCCAGCACTGCCCCGTGGTACAGGGGCTCACACGTTTTTGGAGATGTGGCACCACTGTGATGATTTGCCTTGAAACAATCCACGTGTGTGAAATAAGTAACCTCCATACAGTGTCGCATGAAGTGAACTTTGTTGTTGAATGTTTCGAACCGCAAAGTATCATAACAGGCTGAACTTTGTTTAACCTGATCCATGCAATAAGTGTTTAATATCTGCCACCTTTATATATAAAAGAGAGAAGTATGTAATCTTACCTCATCACGCCCTAACCATCAGAGCAACACCCGCGAACCTATATATATTTTCTTGATCAGGGTGACCCAAGGTTGTTATTAGGGGAAAAAATATTTATATAATTATTTGCTCTTTCTAGCTGCTGGCGAGCTTGCCAGTCAGGAGTGGGGATTTACCAGAAAAAATAGGGAACAAATTTTGACCACCCCCTCAGGAGGAAAATTTGTGATTGCTTTTGCAATTTATGCATAAGATGAATCTTAATCCAACATACTTTTTGTTCTCCAAACATTGGGTATCTTATTTTTTACCCGGTCAATGCCGGGTACTACACAAAGTAGTTATTATAAAATGCATAATAATTGGCCACAGTTTTGTGATGACGTGTCGTTCGTATCTCATCATCTAGTCTGCAGCGCCTTATATGAGGTCAGAGAAAAGAGGGAGCTGTGAGCCTGGCACATACAAGCTCAGATGTGACCACATTTGCTTCAATATTCGTAGTAAGAAACACAGGAACAGTGAAGAAACACGATTATGTTGGTAATGTATTGGAGGTAGAAATAAGAAACCTATGCCACATTTAATGTATTTTTACTTATTGTAAGGTAAAAGAAACTATCTATATCTCTCTACCTATTTCTTACCATCCTACTACACTAATTGTAGAAGTTATTCTCAAAAAGTGATAACATGAACTGAATAAACGAGTACGCTGATAAGTTGGATGTGTGAATGACAACTATGTTGATCACGTTTGTAATACTGACTTTATTACAGTTATTTGGGTGAATAATATTAACATCACTTCTATATGGGATATATTCTAACCTGTAAACGGATAACAAACTAATCTTTCCATTTTTTTTTAGCAAACAACAATTAACAAAAATGAACTTTTTTTTCATTAATGCACTATTAACATTGTGTATATTGCAGCTACAGTAACTATCTGGTTTTATGTTCATTACGTTATGATGGCGAGAATGAATATGCTAGCCCCACCGGCAAGGTGATGAAAACTCGTCTCTTCAGTTATGACTGGAAACTGAAGCTTCTTCCAATGAGTTCTCGACAATATCATGGATGTTCACTATTCTTGTGATTCTTGCATGCCATGTGCGAGGCTTATGGCTCCTCCCTTTTTTCTGACAACAGATTTGGGGATCCATACATTATTTGGTGATAAGATAGAAACAGAACGTAAATACAAAAATGTAGACAGCTAAAATGCATTGCATAATGACGAGTACTGAATATTTTCTAATGTACAACACTAAGGTTAAAAAATTCGGGCTGAAATGATACATTGTTGTTCGAAGTTTTAAACAACAAAGTTCACTTCATGCACCACTGTATCGAGGTTATTCCATCCCACATGCGGGCATTTTTCGCGGCAAATCATCACAGTGGTGCCACATCTCCTAAAACGTGCGAGCTCCTGTAACACGGGGCAGTGCTGGCGAGTGTACAGCCATGGCTGATAGTGCTTGACCACAAGGACTCAAGGAGTGTTGGAAAGCAACTGAACAGAGTTCGAACAAGTGAATTTTCCAAACCATTCTTAACATTGAGAGAGGTTTAGAAGACTCATGTTTTCTAACTCTGTTCAGTTGCTATCCAACACTCCTTGGACCCTGGTCAAGCACTATCAGCCATGGCTGTACTATGTCTTTATGTACTGTACAGTCGGCGGCAAAAGTCCTTTCGCCTCACTTGCTTCACTGAGACATGCAGTGTTCATGGACTCGAGAAATACGCACTCTTTCTATACGTAATAACCTCGAGTCTATGAACATTGCCTGCCTCAGTGAAGCAAGTGGGGCGACAGGACTTTTGCCGCCGACTGTACGTATGGCAAGCGGCCTGAGATTGCGTTTTTTTCAACTAACGCAACAAGACTGAAATGGATTCACATATTATAAAGTTAATATTGACTATTTCTAAACACTAGAATGCGGCGATCCTTTTAGTGCGGACAGCTGCAAGCTACGGCCGAAATTCTCCCGGGTAACACTGGGTACCTATGCTTGTATCTTATATGTCACACAGTGTGTGTGTGTGTGTGTGTGCATACTCGAAAACTGTTCGGATGGTCAACTTTCTCCCTCTGTAGTGAACGTGACTCTACCCTAAGGTTCATTCTATAAATGGCAATGTGTGGTTGTGGGAGGTATATGGACTGGCTTGAAGTTTCGGGAAACAGCTATACTCGTGTAGACGAGTCATGAGCTATCAAACAGAGTTGGTTAGGAATGCTGATATCGAAATTTAACAACTATATTACACAATGAGTAACTGAAGCTAAGGTAAAGTTGTTCGTAGCCTGAACAGTGAACATTTCTTCTTATTGGGTTTGATGATTGGCATACTACAGTGCTCAACCGTTCTATCTGATAACTCACAACTCGTTAGCTAGATATTATTTTTCCAAACTAGGATCGGGCAGATAGACTGTTTGCTTTGTCCGTCACATTTTGGCAAGCATCATTTGAAATTCACCTCTGATTTTTTATTTTTTTAACCGGCTGCAGTTTCTGTGGTCCAGTGTTCGGTCCTTGCTCGGGACACTGTAAAAAAATGTCACTGTTACCACAGGTTACCACCCATGTGAGCAAGGGGTGGGTAGTTTGAGTCGGCTGTCTGAGGTCTTCCTGCTTATAGTCGAAGCTGACTCAGGTCAGTAATTTCACTACAATACAGCTGGACTATACCAATGACCAAGGTGATTGTTTCAAGGAATATCCCTGCTCATTTCCTTTTACTTTCTTCTAACATTTCGGTTTCTTCAAGAATTCGTGTCCCAATTACTACCCCAATTAGTACTCCTCGGGTTCGCCCCTCTTCTAGTTGCCCAGGATTAGAGAAAACTTGTTGTTTGAGTAAGACCTCTGTTCAAAGTGGTATTGGGAAGTCCTTCCATGAGGCTTCCCTAAAATCTGTTTTAATTAAAGTAATACTGTTCAAGATCATTCAGTGGAATTGCTAAGGCTTGTGTGCCTCTTGGAAGGAACTGCGGGTTCTTCTTTCTCGCTTCTCCCTTGCGTATGTTTGTCTCCATTAAGTAATGCTTGGGGACCCCATTCTTGCTAGTTTTCATGCATACTCTGCATTTTATTCCAATTCCTTTGAAAGGCAAGATCACCATGGTGGCTCTGCCATCCGTGCATTCCATGCACGAGCATAGAGCTTGACACTCCACTCCAGGCTGTTGCAGTTAAGGTTTCTATGGATCTTCCCTACACGGTGTACAGTCTATACCTTCCTCCCAGTGTTACAGTTGAAAGAGGTGATCACATTCGTCTTGTACGAGACTTTCCCTCTCCCTATATTTCATTTGGTGATTTTAATGGTCATCCTCCTCTGTGGTGTGATAGTAGGGTCAATCATAGGATTATTTTATTGTCTTCTTTTATTGATGATGAGGGATTAGGGGAGAAGGGCGCTGCTCTCCCTCGCCTTCGACACAATCATTGGGACCCTATTCTTTTAGTAGACTAACGATAGGCAAGGACTCGGGCTAGACAAAATTTAATAGAAGTACAGCCATGGCTGATAGTGCTTGACCACAAGGACTCAAGGAGTGTTGGAGAGCAACTGAACAGAGTTTGAACAAGTGAATTTTCCAAACCATTTTCAACGTTGAGAGAGGTTTAGAAGACTCAAGTTTTCGAACTCTGTTCAGTTGCTCTCAAACACTCCTTGGACCCTGATCAAGCTCTATCAGCCATGGCTGTACGACATGCATTTTGGAAGGCTTATGTGTCTTCAATTAATACTAAAACCCCACTCATCCAAGTGTACTGGAGAGTCTGTAAGATGGTGGGGAGGTTTTTGATGGTTCGTTGTTGGCATCACTTATATCAACTTCCTGACTCCCTTCCCTTCCTGGCAGTGTCATCTGATATCATGTCTCAATACTACCTCTAGCATTCTCGCACACCATGGGGCTTTGGCTTCCGAGTCTGGAAGGCAATAGACGTGTTGGGCATATATGACTTCCAGAATTTTCCTGTGCAGGTGTCCAGGGTGGTTCCATGGCTTCTTCCAGAAGTTCACACCTGCACTTGCTTTTCATACAAAAAAGAATCTCTTCCTCCTCCAGTGGCTCGCTCCCTCTGTTTAGAACCTTTCTCCACTCACATGGGTGACTGTCCTTGTGTTCACTGATGGGTCAAAGTTTGATGCTGGGGTTGGTTTTGGGGCTATCTTTCATGACTTTTGTAGAGGCAGCAGACTGCCTTCAGTCTTGTCATTTTTTACTGCCGAGCTCTCGGCCATTATATTTACCCTCCAATTAATTTTCTTACTCTCCCTCAGCTTTTTTTTATACTATTGCATTGCAGGCCTTGGGCAAATTTACCTCTTCCCATCCCCTCATGTTGACCATTCTTGAGTGGCTTGCCCTCCTGGGATGTCTTTGCCACAGAGTCATATTTTGTTTGGTCCCGGCCCATGTGGGTGTCAATGGGAATGAGAGGGCGGACACCATGGTTAAGGATGCGGCCTCCAGTTCTCGGCCTCCTTCCAGGTATCATCCCATACCAGCAGTAGATATTCGACCCTACATAGATGTTGCCGTTCGTTCCTGCTGGCAGGACAGATGGGACGCCGTCAAGGCTAACAAGCTCTGCAGCATCTGCCAACGCCTGGGTATATGGAGCTACAGCGACCTGCCCCACTGGTAGGAAACAGCCCTTGCCAGTCTCCGCATTGGCCACTCAAGTTTGACTTGTGGATTTTTAATGGAGGGTACCCACTCCCTACCGTGATGAATGTCCAGTCCCTTTGATAGTACGGCATGTTCTTGTTGAGTGTCCCAGCCTAGGTACCTCTCCATGTACCGGTAGGGGACGGTTCTTATTTACAGTCTCTCCCAGGTGCTTGGACAGGAGGCTTGTTGTGTAGGAGGGAGCATCCTCACCTTTGTGGAGGAGGCTGGCCTTCTTCACAAATTGTGAATTATATTATTTTTATGGCTTTATTTGTTTTTAGATAGTCCAATGTTTATTATTCGTATATATATTTTACTAAGTTTATCAGATTATTTAAGTAAAATATGAGTTTCAGTTGATATGTCCTTTTAATCATGCTGATTTTCCTTTTGGGGTAGTGAAACCTGTATAAAATGATATAAGTGTCCATAATATTTTGAAATTCATGGAATTTAGTATTGTGTTGGCCGGTATAAGACCCTAGCTGTTGCGCCGCCAAATGCCTAGTGGCATCAATAAATCAATCTATATATTTGTTACTAGGTGTAGAGGAGGTGGCTGAGTAGTTAAATTGCTGGACTCGTAACCTATAGTTCGGGAAATCGAATTCTCTCGGGTGAGGGGCTGAGAATATTTGCTCTTCTAATTCGAGTTTCAGGCACTAACTATACGGCCATCGAACATCGTAAAACACCCTCGTTGGGACTATAATAGCTGCAGTACTTGGGAATTACCCTCACTTCCCTCCTTCTGTGACTGGGTGCAAATTCGGAAGTCGTAGCTTGTTTATGTTTGATTAGCAGTTGACCTAAGCCACATTAACGGGCTAGATGAAACCTATGTCTAGTGTCAGAAAAAAAAAGTATAAAAAAACAAAAAAAACAGCAGCCGCTTTTCGCTACAGCATCCTGAGGCACATAACAAATGTAACAAATAGATTATTGAAGAGTAATGTGAAGCGAAACATGCGTGATATTTACACTGAGCGATGGTAAGTGTAATCAGAAGGTGTAGGTTTGGATCAAATTGGTATAGTGAGTGACATGTTTACCAGGAACCCAACTTTTCCCTCCGCTTATCTTGCTTCAAAGAATAAATAAAATGTATGAGCCAAACTTCCATTAAGGAAGAAAAGTCACTGAGCATCTCGAGTCATTGGTAGCAATTAGTGTCGGATAGATTTCAAGTAAGTTTTACATTGAATAACAAAACAGCGATGATTCATTTGTTGTTCGTTGTGAGAAGAGTAAAGGCATTAATATTTGCAGTAAATAATGTATAAGATTATTAGCAATATATATATATATATATATATATATATATATATATATATATATATATATATATATCAGTCTTTTATATACCAGGATGGAAAACAAACGACTCATTTCATGCTGGTATATAATAATACATTCTATTCCTTTTATTTCATACTTCGAAGACTCTCCGAAGACAGGCTGATGCCGCAGAAAATATTTATTAACAAAAAATAATTACAAAATTAAATTGAAATGTGTATTCTTGCTTATCAAAGTAACGATATGCTACTTCAATACAAGATTGGAGATCACTCATGCAAGTCCCCTCAGGAAACCCCCGGGCCCCCCTTATGTTAGGGGGGCCCAACGGGGTTCCTTCAGGTAACTGCAGAGTGTAATACTTTCCCCCTTGGTCCCCAACACCAAGGGAGAAGGGAGTCACTTCCATCCAAACACGGCACCACACACATTTATACACGTACACTCCTCATACAGAAACCTTCCAATAAACCTGCTATTGCTCATTTCTCCACCCAGTTCACCTATAGAGGCTGAGTTCGAATGCAAGGTATGTGTGTGCGTGTGTTGCCTGCCATTCGTCTCTGGTCAGAAATAACGTATCACGAGTGTAACCTGCACACTGAAAGCATCACAACCCGCACTACTAGTCCAGGAGCCAGCGGGGGTCAGGGTAGCTAAAAAGCGAAAGAATTTTCTCTCATACTACATTATTGTATGCATGTCAGGAGTCATGAAAATGGAAGTCTGCCGGGTGCCTGGTGGTGGGTATGGCCCTAGAACCTATGAGAAGGGACTGGAAAAATGGTCTAGATTAGCTCAAAACCGAAACATTGGAAACCGGTGCCAAAATGTTCTTTATGATTCAAAGTATCAAAAATGTCCATTGCCAGACATTTTTGGTGGTGGGTTACCCCCGCCAGAGTTACTGAACTGATGTACTAAAAATGGCCTAAATTAGCTGAAAAGTGAAAGATCTGAAACCAATTTAAATTTGTTTAGCAAATCCCCTGGTATCATGAATTGGCTTTGCCAGACATTCTCATTGGTGGGATACCCCCGCCAGACACGCCCAAAGGACCTCGCTCTGTAGATGACCTAGATCAGCCGAAAAGTGAAAGATCTGAAACTAGCTATATAATGTCCTCCGCCTACTCTGGTACCATAATTTGGCCACACCGGACTTTTCCATGGTGGTAACCTTGGTCTATCTTGACCAGTGAACTTTGTGAAATATATGAAACCAGTTCTAAAGTGTCTTGCACAAACCGAGGTAACAAATACAGAAACAAAAAGATGCTTTCATAACATTTAATCAATTTCTCCTCTACATAAGGACAACCACAATCCTTCAGTCTTTTATTCCACATCTTGTGAATCCGTGTCAAAATCCTCGCTCCAGGCTTCATCATCAGATGATTCATGATAAATGTGATCATCGACATCGACACTATATAAATGCTGCCGTTCGTTCCTGCTGGCAGGACAGATGGGTTGCCGTCAGGGCTAACAAGCTCCGTGATACCCGCCAACGCTTTGGTTTGTGGAGCTACAGCGGCCTGTCCTGCCGGTGGGAGATGGCTCATGTCTGTCTCTGCGTTGGCCACACATTATTGACTCATGTCTTTTTAATGGAGAGGGCTCACCCTCTCTACTGTGACGATTGTCTGGTCCCTTTGACAGTACAGCATCTTATAGCTGAGTTTTCCTAGTCTTATGGACCTGCGTCAAAGGCACCTCTCCGAGTACTGGGTGGGTAACGGTTCTTACTCTCTCTCTCATGTGCTCAGGGAGGATGCTTGTAGTGTGGGAGGGAACACCCTCTCCTTTGTCTTTTGTTTTTAGTCTTGATTCTTTTCTATATTTTAGTTAGGTTAAATTCAATACAAGGTGAGCATTTTATCTTTGAGTAGTTGCTGTAATTAAAACAGACAAGTCGTAACTGGTAAACTGTTATCCCAGATCCATATATTTGAATATCTTAGGAGAAACACTGAGTTATTTGTGGTGTCAGTTCACCCATTCCATAGTTGTTTTAAGGGGAATGTGTCTTTTGGTCCTTTATAGTACCATGATTCCTCCAAAGTACGGTACCGGTATGTCAACAAACGGGACCAGGTTAACAATAATAATGGTGTCCTGTTGCTTGGAATAGTTTCGATTATACTATGGAGCTGCTATAACAAAACAGGAGGATAAGGTATATCTGTTATAATGTAGCTGTAGTATGAAATATGGTGCTGACGTGGGCAGATCTTAAATCCCAGGTTAGGTTAGGTAGCTTAAAAGTTCTTTCCTCACAATACTTTGACCAAAAATTATTAGAACAATTATGAGTGCCTATGAAAAAGTTAATTAAATTGTAAAAATCAAAGTGAACCTGATTTTCAGAATTATATACATTTTGTGCTGTACGTTATTATATTTTCTTAATACTGTATACCTCAGTACCTGTCATCAGTTATTATCCTGCAAAAATTTCATCTCCTTTCCTTACACAGTTACACTATATTATTATTATGAGTGCCTATGAACAAGTTAAGTAAGTTGGAAGACTCCAAGTGGAACTGGTTTTCATTATTATGGTATGTGACACAAGCCTATACATTATGTGATACAATTTGTGCTGTATGTTATTATATTTTCTTAATATACCTCAGTACTTGTCATCAATAAGTATCCTACCAAAGTTTCATCTCCTTACCTTACACTAAAGAGTACATGATGTTCCCCCAAAATGTGTTCACTCTTTGACTAGCCATTACTCATATACTGTACAAGTATTTTGTTTTGATTTTGGTGTTTATTGACATAGATACAAGTCTAATGAGTTAGGGAAAATAACAAGTAATATATACATAGGTCTATATAGATATTTTAATCTATGTATCTATGAGTAATGTCCAGTTAAAAAGTATTGTACATTTCTTTGGGACACCCTATATTTATTATGATATAGTGTAAGGGAAGGAGAGAAAACCATATGGAAGGATACCAGTACTGATTTATTTCAAGTACAGTAGGCCTGTTGCGATGTATAAAGGAAATATAATACTGTACAGTACTGTTGCAGTACTGGTAGAATAATTTTATTGTTGTTTTGTTCTTAGGTGTAAAGCCTACAGTAAAGTCAGCACTGTACAAAACATGTACAGATCTGTATTCTTTAAATTATACAGTATATTGTACAGTACAGTACATTGTTCCTACAGTATAAATCTAATGACATTTCATATAGGAGGCCCATTTACTTACAGTATTTATAATTTTGTACCCACGTTTTTTAAAATGCCTTTGTATTTTTGTACCAATCTTTATATATGATTTCCTATCTAAACATGAACAGATCTTTATCCAGTGAAATGATGAAGATTGTTCCTACAGTATAAATCCCATATGAGGCCAACTTAAACATTTTTATTTTTGTACCCATATTCTTTAAACGTCTCTCCCTATTTTTAACTTTACATTGTAATTTCTTGTTCATTTCATTGGGTTAAGTCCTGGGAAGAGTTAGAAAGGCCTCAACAAGGTAGGGTTGGTAAATTGTCAAGGGAAACATTCTTTGCTCTCAGACACACAACATCAACAATGATAAAGTTGTGTGATTATCTACTAGAACACAATGACTTTCAGTATGTACTACTTGGAAAATTTCAAACAGACAGGTTGGAAGATAGATTTGGACTGTATAGGAGGATGAGTGGTACAAATTATAATGTTGCTGTTGCTCAGGTGATGGAATCAGAAACAAACCTAAAAATCATGGGTGTTCTCTCCATAACTTCATCCAAGACAGGTCCCTTATCTCTGACTGATTTATGTAGCTCTAAAGGTAAACCAGACTCAAAATGTAGTTCTGTTGGCCACCTGGAAAAATTCAAGGGAGTTGAGGAATATGTGGAAGAGGAAAGAAACACTGTCAAAGGATGATGAAATTGTGATGATTTTTATTGCTGGTTATGTTGCTCACAGTGTTAAGAAAAAGTTTAAATGTTCAGTATGTGTGAGTAGAGTCTCTCTGGAGAAGAAACTTGAAGCTGAAATTCCTGACAGTTACCAGTACATAAAGATCCTTGATCGAGGTGGCCTAAATGGCCAACAGATTTTACACTTCCTGTATGTATTTCAACCTACCAAATATTCCAAGCTCTCATTGGTAAGTTTAAGAAAGATTTTATGCACTGCAGCTGTCAAAGGAAAGTGCTAGTCCAGTTAGCTCTAAACTTTCTGAGGAGGGATTTTGATGTAAATGAATGTTGCCCCTGCAAAATATCAGTGAACCTAATTTCAATGTGCATATGGCCTCTAACTAATATTCTGTTGAATAATTTCACAAAGACATACAACAATACAATAGTCAAGGAAAAATATATGAAGAGAAAACTATCAACACTCCAAAACTGAAGGTATAGATAGACCTATAGTGTGTACTGTACATTCTGACCTGAGACTTGTGAATATCAACAGAAAACTGACCACTTTGTGTTTGATAGTAGTTAAAAATAAAATATATGTTGTACTTTAGTGTGTATTTTTACCCGTTATTATTATTATTTCACATGGTGTTGAGACTGAATGTTCTGCCCAAGTACACATAATTAACTACATAAATAATATAATTGGAAAGTGATACTAAGAAAAACCAATAACAACTGTAGGGAAAGTAAGAGGCACTGATAAAATTAATGAAACTGGTAAGGAAATAAAATCGACAGAAATTATCGCGCACCAGCCCACCCGTGGCTGTGACGTCATCAACCTCACACCCAGGCCTTAAGATAGAGACGGCATTGGTATAGCCCACCTGAGTCGCCTAGTTTTGAAGCAGGCGGTTTCTGGACGATAGCATTAGTTCGAGATGTGTGTGTGTGTGTGTGGCCATGTGATGGTTTGGTCATCCAGAAACCGTCTAGAGACTATGACTAGAGACTATGGTATCCGAGTGTACAGTCACGAGCATTAATAAGTATCCAGGTGTGTTTGGAATATTTACACACAATCAGATCTCCATTGGAATTACTTCGTTGATGAATTGGATCATTCAAAACTTCAACCAAAGCTGTATACTTATTAGTGCTTGTGACTATACCTACCAAGCAAATATGTTAGTGTAAACAATATTAACTAATGATTCAAGTGTTACTTATAGTATACTAGCAGCGATACTCGACGTTGTCCGGGTGAAGATCCTACATGTGGTTTTGTCAATAAATGTCCTCTAATTATTTTTATATAAACTTATTAGGAGGGTGGGAGGAGTCCATTATCCGGTGTGGTTTCTGGTCATCACAGAGAAACCATGTAAGCTTTACAACCACAAAAGTTATCCATGATGTAACTACAGCAGAAGGTGGCATTATAACAGCCACGATTAAATAGCAAGGCCCGAGTGGCGAATTGGGCTGCAGGGGTACTGGGATCGACCCCCCCCCTCCATTGGTCATTATAAAGCTTTGTTTTTATAATATAAATATATGTAATTAAAATAAAAGTTAAATGAAATTAAGTAAATATTGTCAACAGGAAGAAAAAAATATATATATTGACAAATATATTGGTGACTAAAAGAAAGAATTGAATGACCAAATATATACACAGAAATGTACCATAATGTTATGTCAAATTTATGTTATGTTATGTTACGTTACGAATTTTTTTATTATATGTTATGCAATGCTAGGTTATGTTATGTTATGTTACCTTACGGTACGTTACGTTATGTTCTGCTATGTTTGGTTAGGCTATGTCATGTTATGTTACGTTATATTCTGCTATGTTTGGTTAGGTCATGTTATGTTATGCTATGCTATGATTAGTTAGGTTAGGTCATGTTATTTTATGTTATATTATGCTGTGTTTGATTAGGCTAGGTCATGTTATGTAAGATGTAATGATGGGAGATAAAGATGTAAAGATGGAAGAGAAAGATGTAAAGATGGAAGAGAGAGACCGAGGAAGGGAAGTGTTTCCCCTGAGTAAAATGTAGCAAAAATGCACCGGTACAAATCTGTTTGTTTATAATTTTCTAAGTGACAGTTACACGATGACATATTCCTACAAGGGTCCATACTATTTTTAGTGTTGTAATCATGACATACGATACATAATAGTCGTAATAAGAGTGAGTAAAGAAGGTAGTTTCATGGGCAACTGAACAATCATGAACAACTGAACAACACTGCACTAACGCGTCGAGTCAAACACAGTGGCGATTCGCGCACAAACATGGTCTACTTCAACTCTCCCTATCTCAATAACTACATATCGTAGAGCCCTACAGATGGTACCGTTCGATAGAGGAAGAGTTGAAGGTATGTAAGAAACAATATTGAAGTCAGTACACTATATAGGTTAAGAGTGAGAGCGTTGTGAATATAGGGGAAATCGAGGAACTTTAACACTACCAGCGGCCCAAAAATTCGAGGCAAGCTAACCTGTTCCTGGTCTCTAAGTGTTAGAAAAAATAAATATAGGCCGTGGACACTTCCCAGGCTTCAGCGATCAAACTCATGTAAAAACAAAAGCGAATTACGTCCTTAAGGGGAAGTACAGTCGGCAGCATAAGTTCGTTTCATATCCACCCACGTATGTATTAACTATAGAGATGCAATACAATTTGAATGCAGAGATGACAGATATAGTTCTCATGTGATAAATTGCGTTCAGAATGCAACTATCTGGTTATATCAGCAATATTAAAAACATGAGATGGATGCGAATATATGCTGCCGGCTGTACAGTGTTGGTAAATTTTTAAGTAAATAATTATGCCAGGAAACGGAACCACATGAACAAAATTAATGCATATCCTGTTGCTTTAAATACTTTGGAGTATTCAGTTGCTCCTAAGTTATCAACACTGTACTGCCTCTATAAAAAGAATCCGAGCAGTCTTCCAAATTATAGCAGGAAACAAAAATACAGCACCTCGACAGACAATTGGGGGATGGGGATGATGATTATAGTCTTATTTCAGGGGAAACGTTTTTTTTTTTTTTTTTTTTTTTTTTTTTTTTTTTTTTTTTTTTTTAGGGCTACTAAATCCTATGTCACAAAATTAGTCCTCCATTATAATTAAGGAAATATTTATCCTGGTATAGTTTGGAGGATTCAATAGTCTTCCTGAATAAACAAACGGCACAGAATCCCTTTCAACATCAGATTGCCGTTAAGAAAACTACCATTAAGTGGGACCGAGGGACATCTTGGTCGAATTGGAACGAAACAGATTCCACCATACTATGGCAGGAAACAATCTCAATATTATTAATAGGATCTGTTTCATAGCATACCTTAGAGGAATCAAACAATACAATCACCTTAAGAATATTCTCAATAATACAGGGAAACACACAAGTGGCTAAATTGGAGGGAAACAGAGTTCTCCAAAATATGTCTAAAAACAGATCCTCCTCCAAGTCCTTGAGTGGCGGCGTCTAATTCATGGGACCACTACCCAGGGCTAGAAAGAAAGGAAGCTATGGGGGCCAAACAATTACAAAATCCCCCCCCCCTCCCCCACCAAAGGCGAGAGTCCCTGGGAATGGCTTCGGTCACCCGGGCAATTACTACACCCCTCATAACTCATTTTTAGCTCCGGCCTAAGCCGAGAGCTCTAGGTTTTATCGTAATTATTGTTGTTGTTCTTCTTCTTGGGGCGACCACTTCTTAAAAGGGGTTCAACTGATTCACTCACTCACTCACTCTCTTCCTCCCATCCATTTTCTTTTACCGACATTGTATCATTTTTAGCTCCGGCCTAAGCCAAGACCTCTAGGTTTTATCGTAATTATTGTTTCAACCGAGAGGGGGTTCGACCTAGGGGTTTACCCTCAATAAAAAGGGTTCATTTTCAAAATTTCAATATAACCATATGAATACGAAAATCCAGATAAAACATAATTAATATTTTTGAGACCTTCACATATGGATATTATATTATTTCACTTGAATCATTAAGAGCCGGAGCTTTTGAAGGGTTTTCCTTCATGTTCTTGTTTCTACCACTGAGAAATATTCTTCGGCTGTCATTTGTCGCCTGAGACATCAAAATCAAACTAGGAATCACTTACAAATACTCATAGACACTCAAAACCCATGACATCTAGTAAACAAAGGGTTCACTTCAATGAAACTCTTCAATGAAACTCCCCACATTAACTCTAACTTCACCCACAATTTCGCTTACTTGGTCGCCATATCCTTACGCCAATGACATTATGACTGACCTACTTAAACATGAACAATGAGCCTTGTAACTTCAATTGGAAAGCACTTAAATATTGGTCAACACAATTTTATCAAATGTTAGCTAAAATTGTTTTGTGGATTGTTTCACTGAATAAGAAGTCTCGAAGCATCGCTACTTAAAACCAACCCACATATCCCCATATCCCCCGTTTCCCTATACCCTCTCCCTTCCTTCCTGTCACAAGCTGCACCTCGCTACACCGTTTTTTCGTGCCAAACAACGGAAATTGAGTTTTATATGTTATATATTCTTGTATATGTTATATTTGTATTAATGTAGGAAATGTATGCATTTTTAGATAGACAATTTTACTTACATAGTGTCCATTTGGAGACTATATAGCGAGGGTTAGTCGAGTCTATTCACTGACTCTGACCACGAGTAAACAAACCCATTGCTGCCATATTTCGCCACACACACCTGAGACTGGGGTCGCTACGACTGGAGGCAACTGTACGTCACTTGTCTCCAGAAAACTCAAATGCATGAACCCTCACGTCAGACCACATCACCCCTACCACCATTATCTCCATCCCCTCACAGACTCCTCAACCCCATGCAGCAACACACAACATTAACATACTTCAATTAAACATGGATGGCATCAACACAAACATACAAGAACATACACATTGCTATCTTACAAGGAATAACAATACGTTACACAAAACTCCTACAATTTACAATTTCACAATCATCAGCAAAAACCGGGCCAACGGCAATGGCATTGGACTCACCACCCTAGTGCACAAATCCCTTACATATAAAGAATTCAATGCACACCAAATCCCTCCTCTACCACCAAACAAATTCATGCCGTTATAGTACCCACTGGCAAAACGACAAGCATTACAATACCTAATCTATACATGCTCCCTCAAACCTGCACGACACTTCACCATAATTCTTCACCCCAGATCCAAAAAATCACTAACTAACCTGATCTTATCCTGAGTGGTGACTTAAACACCAAGACGTTGGTCTGGCATGTCAACAACCCAAACATAGACTGACATAGACGCCCCCATATCCCTCACTAAGCCCTTTTCCAATCATCATTATCATCACCTGACATCACCTGCTCCCCTAACCTCGCCCCAAAAGCGTCATTGACAGTGTTTAGAACCCTTGGCTCTGTCCATCTCACAATCATAATCACCACAAAAACAATAAGACATCATTCGATGGCAACACCGCCCCTTAAAGATGCCAACAACCACTCTCCCTTTGCTATCTTTATTTTTTTGTGACCTTGACCTTCGACTGATTTTGCCCAAAAGTTAATCAGTTTGTTTTATGATGAATATCTATCATTATGTTTTATGATGAATATCTATCAATGGACGCTAGACTTAAAACAGACACTTGACCTTTGCTATCTTTATTTTTTTATGACCTTGACCTTCGACTGATTTAGCCCAAAAGGTTAATTCTTTTGTTTTATGATGAATATCTATCAATAGAAAAAAATGAACATCATACGGCTAAACCTGTGGACGATAGACCTTAAAACAGACACTTGACCTTTGCTATCTTTATTTTTTTGTGACCTTGACCTTCGACCGATTTTGCCCAAAAGTTAATCATTTTGTTTTATGATGAATATCTATCAACAGAAAAAAAATGAACATCATACGGCAAAAATTGTGGACGCTAGATTTAAAACAGACACACGAACAGATAAAACAAAATAAAAAATATCCAGCTCCGAAAACAATATACCTCCCACATCGGGGCGGTATAATAATCATTCCAACTGACAACAGACACACATACACTAACCACTAAAGAGCCAACTTGGAAGTCATCACTACTGAATGAGAATAACACTTTGAAGCATTGAATAATACACCCATTACCACCACCAACACTGCTGTACACATATTTAATAAATTTACACAACGCAGACTAACAACATATCCCTAGAGGCAACAGAAGAAAACACAACCCCAACTTTACACCAGAAATTCAAGGCCTCATCAGGCAATGAAACAATTATACACACATTCCCAATTAATCTCGCACAACAGATACAAGCACTAATTACACACACACACAATATTGAAGAATAGAAAACACTTTGGCAAAAGTTTGACAAACTTTATCACAAAATCACCAGCAAGCTCTACAAAACTAAGACTGCATTACACAGTCCAACAGCAACACCATACAATCACATGCAGCTATCATAAGAATACACACTATATTCTCAAATAAACAAGCAAACACCATCATATAGGGGAGATGGCCGAATGGTTAGTGTTCTGGACTCATATCCTTGAGGCCTATGTACAGTGTCGGAATATAAAAATTATCTCATGTCGGCCATCTTCACCTTCAAGATCGACGAATTATCAGACGTCAGACATTTCCCCAGACTATGCACCATTCACAAACTGTCAGACGAATCACATCATACATACACAACTTCAAGCACTCATCTGCCAGTGGTAACATACATCATACAAGCACTCACCATCATAGCAAGCTACAGCCACTCACACAACACTCAACATTTAATAGCAATGAAATATCATCACTATCTCCAAACACAACAAAGATCCCACACTACCCTCATCTCATCACCCTCCTTTGCACCACCTCCATAGTTATTGAGCTCCTCTTCATTAGTCTAATCACACCACACATTCACCTTGCATACTTACAAGGTTTAAGACCACCCAATAAACACTCTTCCCACATGCCCTCACACAAATAACTCTGATGGCATCAACTCTGATAGACTCCATTCCACACAGAACACTCCTCGTCACATTGGACATCAGCAAAACATTCGATGCCATCCCCCACCAAAACCTCACAAACTGAATATATAACACAAACATACATAACAAATATGACTATACTCAAACCAGAATATACTGAGCTCTCGGGTGGGGATCCGGATTAAGAGCGGCGTTGCCAAATCATCACCAAAACATACCCACATGGTATCCACATGGAGCAACTGACTGAGAGGGATCTAATAAGAAATATCTATTTACATCATAAATAATTTCCTTAGCTTGGCTGTGAAGAACACCGACGTGCTTGGGAGATGTGTGGTCCATAGTGGTTGGTGTGAGAATGACCAGGTGACTGACATGTATGAGTACACGAGCCCTTGACCCTTTGTCACAGTAGATGTGGCAGCATGTGCAAAATGACAAGTCACATGGAGACTCTTTGTGAAGGACACCCAATTTGCTTTTTTTACGTTAAATTTAGATGCTGCATGCTCTCGTCAGACTACCGTCATTCAGAAGAACCAAACCGGAGTCACTGATTAGCCTAGCCATCTGCCCCCCCTTCCTGTCATCCTGCAGGGAACCCCATAACGTATGATGTGCATTAAAATAACCTAAAAATAATTTTCTACAGGGCAGACTGTCCTGTAGATAAAAAAACATCATCATACGTTACAGTATCAGGAGGACAGTAGACAGAACGGATAGTCAGGTAGGTACAGTTGGCTCAACTCCCGCGTTGACCACCTGCGCGTTGCCAATATTGAGCCACCCAGATAGTCGAATCCCAAACGAAGCGAAGCATTCATGACCTCCATCTCCCCAACTCAGTCGTCCCTCCCTCCATCTCACTCGGTCATGAGTGCTTCGCTTCGTTCGGGATTCGAATATCTGGGTGGCTCAACATTGGCAACGCGCAGTGGTCAACGCGGGAGTGGAGCCAACTGTACAGCCGTGGCTGATAGTGCATGACCAGGGTCCAAGGAGTGTTGGTGAGCAACTGAACAGAGTTCGATCAAGGGAATTTTCCAAACCATTCTCAACGTTGAAAGAGGTTTAGAAGACTCACATTTTCGAACTTAGTTCAGTTGCTCTCCAAGTTTCCAACACGCCTAGGACCCTGGTCAAGCACTATCAGCCACGGCTGTACACTCGTGATACATAATTTCTTACCTGAATGTGAGGAGCAGAAAGCTTCGAATCACCTGGTATTGATCGTTTCCCACCCAGTACACCTATAGATAGAGGCTGAGTTCGATTACAGGGTGTGTGTGTGTGGTGCCTGCCGTTCGTATTTGATATCACGAGTGTACATACCACCGAATTTTAATCTGCAAGCGACACTTTCCAGATGAAAATTACAGGGCACATCAGTGAAAGGGAGGTTATGGCGGATGTAGATTGCCACTCCACCTCCCCCCCTCCCCCCACGGTCCCTCCGAATTAACTTGTAGTTCCGAAGCTGAACAACCTCGTCTTCGATTCGGTCGTTCAGATGAGTTTCCTAAAGGGCAAACCAAAAGTTTGAGTTCATTTAGTCTAGCTCTAAGACATCGACAGTTCCATTGGATTATGGTTAGCGCGAAGATTATCACTGTTTAGGAGGTTTTGGGGGGCCTTGTTCGTCTGGCCGAACCTTCTTGTGCTGGGAGAGAAGATCCTCCTCCTCGCCCCTAGTGGTAGCCTGGCGGCATTCTCCAGTACCGGCTAGGGGATCGGAGTTTGTGTGGAAGGAACTTCCCCACCACCGAACCTGCCTAATGCGAGGGGTGGTGTAGTAGGAACCCATCTCCTAAGCAAATACCGTTGCTCAGCCAGGAGGCAACCGTAGGCCAAGAAGGTCGCACGGAAAATATGGAAGAAATAGAAGTTTGAGAAAAAGAGGTGCCCAAATGACGCACCAGACTACTTTGTCCCCCTACCACAGGGTTTCCCCTGAGGCAGCGAGTGCTGTGGGTCTGGTGTGGGGAACAACTAACTACTATCTAGCATAATCTACTGGTTGTCCTCCAGCAAAAACAAAACACTGAAAACAGCAATGCAGCAAAACGCTGCAAATTTACTTTACTAAATAATCTACCAAGGCAAAGATACAACAGAGTACTGCTGGTAAAAGGCCTCGGTACACCAAGGTAACTCCATCAAGGCAGATGACGGACGCCTAAACAGGATATGTACAGTCTCCACTCCCGCTTTCAACAGTTCAGCGTTGCCATCTGATACACCCTGCATCGTGTGAGCTACCAGTTCCGACACTCGCATCGGATGCGAGAGTTGGAACTGGTAGCTCACACGATGTTGGGTGTATACATTGGCAACGCTGAACTGGTGAAAGCAGGAGTGGAGGAGACTGTACTAACGGTGTTGGCAAATAGATGCATTTCTTTATGTTACTTGACTACTTACTTGCTGAATAGTGACTGTTATGTAATATATGTATGCAACTGATCTATTCATTATTAACAATTTGGTATATTACTGAATATAAGAGTTCAAACTAAAACTATCAAATCCCGATCGTACACAACATTATTGGAACAACTACGTTAATTTCCGTAATGAAGCGCAGAGAATTTATGTTCATGCTGAATCAGAATTTAATGCTCACTTAAAAGAAATCCTGACTAGTACTATACAACCTCACAAATGGTGGTTTGCTTTGAAACAATCCCCATCTGGTGTTGATTCTTCCCTTCCACCTTTATGTAAAACTGATGGCTATGTAGCAAATTATGCCGTAGGTGAAAAATCTAATATCCTATCTATTGTGTTTGCTAGCAAACAGAGTAATGCTCAGGTTATATTGCACCATTACTTTCGGTCCAATGAAGTTCATAAGCATCTCAATGAGCTTGACTCTTTTGGCGGCGCTGAGCCTTCTGAATTTTTCCCTCAAGTTTATAAATTTATCAGCAAACTTTTGGTCTCAGAAATTATCTTTAATTTTTAGAACCTTAATTTCCCATGGTCGTTTTCCAATTTTTTCACGTACTGCTAATGTGACGCCAATTCTTAACATATGTGCCTCAGGCCCTCCTCTCCTGAAGACCTATTTCTGTTACTCTATCTTATCAAAAGTATTTGAGCGTTTGTTGGCTACAAGATTCCCCAATTTCTTGATAGTAATAATATTCTACCTACTCATCATTTTGGGTTTCGAAAATAATGGAGCACTTGTGATGCTCTTTTAACCCCTAGAGACTGGGGCACGACATACACCATCATACGTTAGAGGCCGGGTCACGACATACACCGTCGTAGAGATATAGCGCCATTTCGAGCCAAGCTTGGCTATTCTGGACGGGTTTAGGCGATCTAGCAGTGTAGCCACATCGCTTACAATAGCAGAAAAGGGTTCAGTCAGCTAAATTATCATGTAGGCTACCCACCATCATGTCGGGAAGATGTAGGTAGTGTTGATTCTCCCGCGTCCAATTTTGTGCGCGCTACACCCTCGCGTCGGCGCGCTCCACTTGCTACCTCCACACCATCGTTGCCTCTACATATTCGCCTCATTCCACAACGCCTTACTGACTCTGCAATAGGGCGAGAACTCGAACTGTCCATTTCTATGGTGGACAGTGACAGTGATGATAGTGATGTGCATTTTGAAATAGATGATTCTGACCCAGAATTTCGTATCAACAACGAGGCGAGAGGAGGAGGATGTTATTCCACCTGTACCAGTCCTTGTTAGGCTTTAACTCGTTCAGGCTCTGGTAACTTACTTGTATTTGATTCTTTGGACGGGTAGTATTGTTGTTAAGGTAGCGTAGATGTGGGTGTTTTCTAAGGTAATTGACTTCACAGTTGTAAAATTGAAAGTTCATTTATTTACACTTATATCTCTATACACACACAGACAGGGAATGATATTGATGTGCTTCTTTCTGATATAGTAGTGTGTCTCTCTTGGTGAGACAAGTATAGCCCTTGGGAGTCAGTTTAAATAATCCTACTTGAGTCTATTCTTAGTGGTTTATATACAATTTCACTTGAGTTGTCAGTTGTCTTTGGATACAATTATTACTGTGTGTTGTGTCATGCTTACGTGGCCAGATGCCACACTGGTCTTGTGGTCCTATGGTCATGTGGTAGGACAAGCCACGTGTCTTAGTCATGGGGTATAGTCCTACCTATTCTGCTACACTAATCAGTTTATATTATCTGTGTATTTTGGCCTATCCCCTTGTGACCATTTCATGGTTATTTGACTTACTCCGGTTTCTACATCACATGGGTACCACTGTGACTCATACTGCTTATTACTAATATCTGCCCTATATGATTATCTTCTGTACAGGGTCTTAGGTAGGCAGTCTGTTTACCTGTGTATTAACTTATGATTGTGGCATACATCACTTGCCTTATTGTGTACACACCTGCTCAACCTCTCTCCCAAATAGTGAGCCACCTTCAAGTGTTAGGATAGTACTTGCAACCTCTGCTGTGCCAGTCAAAATCCCGTCGACGAGTAGGGGGATTGTAGGTGATTTATCACCAATTACAGGACCGAGTGGAGCTTGTGGTTCCTCCACTCGCTCCGTAGCAACCCATTCACCCCCTAAGAGGAAGAGGAGGTTACATTTTACCTCTTCTTTATCGTCGGGTGAAGATATACCTCCACCAAAAACATCAAGGAGTAGAAGGAGAGTAGGAGGCAAAGGAAGAGGAGTTAGAGGAAGCAGGAGAGGACGTCTTATCTCGGACGAGATAAGGGAGCCATCTTCTGACCCAGACGATCCTTCTGTTGACTCAGCAGACCTCACTCTCTCACCGTTATCTTCACCACGACCCCGGCACCCATCATCACAACCACTACCACAACAACAACAACAACAACCACAACCACCACCAAAACCACGACGACGACGAGTAGCAGATGTGGGTCTGTTTGTGTGGACTGATGGCAGAGATTTTCAGCCTGATATTCCTGCTTTTGATGCACGGGAATCAGGAATTCAACCAGAAATTACCAGTACAGCTGCGTCTAGGATGATGGATTACTTCGTCGCATTTTTTGACGTAGCTGTAGTGTCGTGGATCGTTCGGGAGACGAACGCTTACAACCAAATTATCAACAACTGGCACCACAGAACGCAACGGGAACATTCTCATATGATAGATTGGGAAGATGTGAACGTTGCAGAAATGTATGTGTGGCTTGCACTAACGATGTTGATGCCGCACAACAAGAAACATCGATTGCGGGATTACTGGGACACAGAGGATTTATTATCCACACCTATTTTCGGGAGGTATATGGCACGGGACCGCTACAGGGACATCCTCACCAACCTCCACTTCACCAACATATTGGGTCCCCCCCCCCCCCCCCTTGAGTGATAGGCTGTGGAAAATCCGTACTATTATGTCCATGTTGCTCCAGATGGGATATATTTTAGATTTTGTAATTTATACGGGTTCAGATGTGGATATCGCTGAGAATGATCCTCATGGCTTCTCAGGTGCTGTTGTGAAGCACCTGATTGACCATTTCTATAACCGAAACCACATTCTGTACACGGATAATTATTACACATCTCCATTGTTGAGTCAGTTCCTGAAAGAGCATGGAACGGAATCCTGTGGCACTGTTCGTCCCAACAGGAAGTTGTTACTAGCCTTCCCTGCAACACATCGGGGCGACTTTGTCACCCAAAAATCTGGCCCTCTACTTGCCATGAAGTGACACGACAAGAGGGCAATACACATGCTCACCACTGTGCACAAGGGTGAGATGTTGGATTCCGGCAGGGTCGAGCGCGGCACAGGTAATACCATCCTCAAACCTGATGTCGTGCTTGATTATAACATCAACATGAGACTCGTCGACAAATCAGACATGATGATCAGTTCCATCGATTGCCTGAGAAAAATCTGCAAGTGGTACAAAAAGGCGTTCTTACACCTGATCGACATGTTGTATTGAACGCCTACATACTCTACACCCAGCAGCATCAAGACACGACCGTCACCCTTCGCCACTTCGAGAAGACGATCGTGAAGGAGCTGCTGGTGGAGTATGGAGTAAGAACACTACAGCAGCAGGCACGTCCACCGGCAGGAGGGCAGCTTGACAGACTCCAGTCAAGAGTTTAGGCTGAGCGCCACTTCCTTGAGGACCTGCCTACCCTCGCGTCAGGCAGGCCTGCCTTCCGCCGGTGTTATGTCTGTATGCACACGACACGTCCGGCCACCAGAAGAAGAGAGACTAAATACTGGTGTACCGGGTGTCAAGTGCCACTATGCCCTGAGAAATGCTATTCT
>JAWZYT010000373.1:862500-960000 GCA_034508575.1 Petrolisthes manimaculis
TGATTAGCAGAGAGCTCCAAATATGAGTAGACCCAGCAAGTCGGGTGTAGTGTCAGATAACCGTGTTAGTGGTTGTGACACATTGATAATAATTAATGTACAGGCATCACTTTCGTATGGCGCTATCCACTCCATTTTTAAGTGTTTCGGAGTAGTCCTTCATATCCGAATCACTTATGATTGTGATTGTAGGTCTAATCGGTGTTATATTACATTCAAAACAAATGCTGCTGCCAAAGCAGCATTTGAGGCAAAAGATTCTGTGACAGTGGGGGATACTCACTGTAAAGTTCAGTTAATGCGGTCTGCCAATGTAGTAGATAGTGATAATGACTACCGTCCTAACGTTTTTGATGCCTCTAAAGAGAATGTCCCAAAGGAACGTCAGGTTCCAACACCCTTTTGGTTTGTGGCGTATTACAGGGAGGGGCGTGGTAACCTTATCCATGCTTCCCGTTATTTGGAGAAGGAAGTTGGAGTACTACCAATGGGCCACATAAAGAAATATGGTAAGGGCGTCTTAATCAGAGCCAAAGATCTTACTCAGGCCATGATGCTCCTCAATCTCCCCTGTCCTACTGATAGTATGTTTGAATCTATCAAACCACACCGAACATTCAATTATAGCAAGGGGCGTATATATAATGAAGACCTATATGAATTTTCCGAAGAGGACATTCTTGCTATGTGCCCAGACAATGTCCAACGAGTAACAAAGATGAAAGGCAGTAAAAATATGATCCTCACTTTTTATGGTTCGCATATCCCAGATCGCATTAACATTAACCCCACCTCTTTTGAGCTGAAGCCTTTTGTTGAGCGTCCCTTACAGTGTTTCTGTTGTTATGAGTTTGGTCATGGGAGGAGGAACTGCAACAACCGTTCCCGATGTGGTAATTGTTCTGCTTCTGACGCACATCTTATTTCTGAATGTCGGTCAGAGAGTTACTGCTTTTACTGCAGAAATGCTCACCCCTTGCGGTCTCGCCAATGTAAGATGTACCTACTTGAGCAGGATATTCTCCACTTGGCTAATACCCAATTCATTAGTATTGGTAGTGCCAGACGGCAACTCAACTTCAGGCGACAGAAGGATGGTGGTGTTAAGACATACGCCTCCACCCTTCGCCCCAAATCAGTTGTAACACCCTCTCAACCCTCTCAAGAGGCAGCTGCTTTATGCTCCAGTGAGAGCGTTTCTAAGGTTACACTACATAATACCTTCTCTGTTTTGGAAACCTTATCAGACACTCATTCTGGTGACCCTTCAACTAATGACAATTCTGCAACTTTAGCTAAAGGTGTCCATGTGGTAGAGGTTCACGCTGCCACACGCTCTCCAAAAAGGAAACTTAAGTCACCTAAACGGTCACAGAGACGTCTTCATGGTTCCTCTGAGGCACTTGACTCAATAGATGTTCCTCCTTATAAAGCAACCATCTCTGAGGACTCATCCATAGTTTCCTCTCAATGTCACCAGAAGCGTTCTCGTGGCTCTGATGAATCTCTTGATTCAACAGAAGTTCCTCCTCGCAAGTTTTCTTCAGGACTATCAGAGGAGCGTGAAGTTAATGTGGATGCCACTGATGTTGCGACTTCAAAAGTTTCAGTTTCTTCTCCGCTAGAACAGCAGAGTGATTCTACCACCTGTATTATGGATGTTGATGTGTCTGCCTGTGTCAGTGATACCACTGCTGCACAGGACAATACCAATGTAAATGCTTCTAAGAATATCCCTGCTCATATACCTTCATCTTTATCAAACATATCAAATGCTTCAGGGACTCGTCAGCGGGTCCCAATTACTACCCCAAGTACTACTCCTCGGGTTCGCTCTTCTAGTGGCCCAGGATTTGACAAAACATATCGTTTGAGTAGACCCTCAGGTCGAGGTGGTAGTGGGAAGTACCTCCATGAGGCTTCCCATAAACCAGGACCAAAGTAACACTTTTTAAGGTCCTTCAGTGGAATTGCCGTGGCTTGCATGCTTCTTGGGAAGAACTTCACATTCTTCTCTCTAGTTTCTCTCCTGCATGTGTTTCTCTTCAAGAGACAATGCTTGGGGACTACATTCCTGCCAGTCCTCCAGCCTATTCTGCATTTTATTCAAATTCATTTGAAGGGCAGGGTCACCATGGTGGCTCTGCCATCCTAGTTCGTCGAGATATTCCATGCACGAGCCTGGAGCTTGACACACCGCACCAGGCTGTTGCTGTTGAGGTTTTTATGGACCGCCCCTACACTGTGTGCAGTCTATACCTTCCTCCCAGTGTTACAGTAGAGAGGGGTGATCTCACCCGTCTTGTACGGGACCTTCCCTCTCCCTTTATTTTATTGGGTGATTTTAATGTGCGTCATCCTCTGTGGGGTGATAGTTCGATCAACCCAAGGGGTGTTTTAATAGCTTCTTTTATTGAGGATGAGGGATTAGGGGTTTTAAATACGGGAGATGTGACACATTTTAATAGCCCAACTGGGACTTTTACCGCCATTGACATTTCCCTTTACTCACCCAGTGCTCTGTTAGATTTTACTTGGAGAGTGTTGCCAGATTTATATGGTAGTGACCATTTTCCTATACTTTTAGAAGGTAACAAGTATGAACCTCAGTCTCGTCTTCCTAGGTGGAAATTAGAGAAGGCTGACTGGCAGTTTTTTAGAGAGCTAACTTCTTCGGTCTCTTCTGTAGCCGATTTTGGTAGCTCTGATGATGCTGTAACATATTTCACTGATGTACTCCACTCTGCCGCTCTCAACTCTATCCCTAAAACTTCTGGCTACTTTCACAAACGTCCTGTCCCTTGGTGGTCACCAGTCTGCACCACTGCTGTGCGGGAGAAGCGCGCTGCTTTCTCTCACCTTCGTCGCAATCGTGGGGACCCAACTCTTTTAGAGGACTTCCGACGGGCAAGGGCCTTGGCTAGACGAGTTTTAAAAGAGGCACGACGTGCATCTTGGAAGGCCTATGTGTCTTCAATTAATAGTAAAACTCCACTCACTCAAGTGTTCAAGAGAGTCCGTAAGATGGCGGGGTAGTTTTCTCCTAGTTCTCCACCTGTACTTAAGGTCAATGGAGTTCAGATTATAGATAGTTTGACAGTGGCCAATACCATGGCGGAGGCTTTTGCTAGAGTCTCCAGCCGTGACTCTCGACCTCTGGCTGTGAGACATGAGTTAAGAGCCAAGGAGCGTACAGCCCTGAATTTCTCAGGGAATGAGAATGAAAGTTATAACCATATATTCACCCTGAGAGACCTGCATTCTGCTCTCTCTCTCTGTGGGGACACTTCTCCTGGGCCAGACAACATCCCATATGCAATGTTGCGACACTTGGGTGAGGAGGCAATCTCATTTCTCTTCGCTTTATATAACAGAATCTGGGTGGAGGGTGTCTTCCCTTCTGGGTGGAGGGTTGCTACCATCCTTCCTTTCCCCAAGCCAGGCAAAGACTCTAGTGTTGCCCTCAATTACCGACCAATTGCTTTGACCTCGTGTTTATGTAAACTATTTGAGAAGAAGGTGAATGTCAGACTGGTATATTTCTTGGAACGGGGTGATTTTCTGTCTCCGTCCCAGTCGGGTTTTCGTAAACATCGTTCCACTACAGATGCTCTGGTCAGGTTGGAAGCTTGTTCTGGTGTAAGAAAGACTTACTTACTTCCAAACATATGAGTCGATAGGGTAGGGTGGCTGGCGACTGGTTTGTCTTTATAGTGTCTTTGTTGTCTCTTCGGAGTTTGATTTTAATTATTAGGTTTTCTATAACTATTATGGTTGAGAAGATACAACAAGGTTAAAGTAGTTTACTCACTTTTTATTTATAACACGAGTTAGTATACAGAGTCACAATATGTAGCTTGCACGGGTTTAAGCTAGGCTAGGAAGCTAACTTTAAAGAGAGATAACACGCTAGAGTAACCTGTGATCGGGTCGGTTATCTGTAGCTAACTGAGAGCTATAGGAGCGCAACTAGGGCGCTTCCCTTGTGTATGATATGAACTGTGTCGTCACTTTATGCTAGCGTGTTAGTGGTTCCCAAGCGTAGGTCAGCAGTATTGGAGCATCATGTGACGGGTGTAAGTCTGAGAGTCTAAGTGACTCATACAAGTAAGTATTAAGTAAGTTATTATAAGTAGCCCTCTAATGAAGGTGAAACCGGAACAATGCTCGGCCACTACCATCCTTCGCCCTCGAAGGAACATTTATAATAATTTACATGTTGTTTTATAAGGGTATTATTATCTTCTGGCATATCTTTCCAGGTTGATTATTAATATTTTCCCTATTAAAAAAAAATTAAGATTTAAATATATAGATATTATTATTATTGGAATACATGCAGTCTGTAGATGTACTTTATTATTTCTACAGATAATAATTAATATTACATGTCCAATATACATTATGGGTAATACATCCTATCTAAATGTGTAGTGGTGTGTAATTAGCCTATACATTTGTATCCTCATTACCTTGTGACACTTGTCTTTGCCGTTCACGAGCTAATAATTGTTTGTACCAAGCGTACACCTTCCGTATACACCAGCTAAATACAATAGTACAACAATTAACATTAGTGCAGGTATGATGTGTAGAGGTAATACAACTTCTCTTAAGAGATGTAAAGGTAACAATTATTCAACTTTGAGGTAAACTCTGAGTCTATTAAAAATTGAAGGATCTTTATGTTATCTAAAAAAAAAAAATTATGTTATCTATAGAGATGTTTTCTACAAGGTTAACTCTGACATTAACTCTGTAGAAAGTGTGGACACAAAAAAGCTTTATGGTGATGAGTAGGTAAGTTAAGAAAAATGTTCATTTCTAATCTCACAATGACCCTGAGCCATATAATAACCATCCACCCAAACGTGTTGGACTTACCATTGCTAAATAATATCACACTTATTCTCTGTTTGTGTAGTAGTAGTGGTTAGTACTGAAGTGCTCATGGTAGGAAATATTACTGACAGTTTCGAAAGTACAGTAAGATGTGGGAAGAGTTGAGTCTGGCATTATGAATGAAAGGTCACACTGTGCCTGGTTTGCTAAATTCCAAGTAAACATATAACCAGGACATACAGTACATGCAAGTGTAAGTATGATGTGCGACAGTCATCCAATGAATGTTTGTCCAAAGTGTCTATGGCAGTATAATCTTCAGATGAGACTATGTATGACTTGTCTACAACCAGCAGGGTATAATTTACTCTTAATTGGAAATGGTCGTAATTCCCAAATATTAATTGACGTTTTTGACTTATAAGGAATATTTAAGACTTTTCCTCTATGTTCAACCAAAGTACCTGGCCAGAGTACTTGGGCTGTAACTTCTTTTTGTTGGGCAAGTGAAACAAGTGCTATACCCAGCAAAAACTGTAATAGAATATTGTCTCAGTTAGAATGAGTCCAATGATAGAGTAGTAATATTCCACGTCAGATAGGGTAAATATAGGGTTAAGCTTTTAAGTTTTTATAGCTATTTCCACTGCTGCCTGCGACTGCCATAGAGGTAACAATTTCGAGGTTACTCTACCCAATCCAGTATCTACCAAGTCACTTATGACTACTTCGTTTAAATAATTAAGTTTCTTAACAGCTATGTCAATGGCTGCTATGTACTCACTAATTAATTGGATGAGTTCAATGTTAGGTATTATTCCAATTAATTCGTTTAGCACATAAGATAGTTGGTTAGTTAGTTCGTTCAATTATTTCATGGGTTTGTGTCGTAGGTGTTGCCGAGCTTCTTAAGTTCGAATGACAATTCTTTTCTGTTGCCCTATGGTAGTAATTACCCCCCCTAGTTTCTTACCCAAGACAGTGACATCATCGGCCAGAGCTTCTTAAGTTTGAATGACAATTCTTTTCTGTTGTCCTAGGGCAGTAGTTACCTCCCCTAGTTTCTTACCTAAGACAATGACATCATCGGCCATTGCTGTCCCAACAACTGGTTACTCAACAAACCCATAAAATTAAAAAAAAAAGGCCACGTCTCTGACGACGAGCATGTGCAGTGTCTATATGTCTGTGTAGTCTGATACATGTTGTCCAAGGTTTAAAATTATCTTTGGCATTTCTAGCAATCCGTGAACTTCCAGTTGTATGTACAGTAACTAAATCTTCCACTATCAAGACTTTTACTCTATATTCAACCAAAGCACCTGAAGCGCACCTGGCTTCAGTACTTGGGCTGTAACTGCTGTTTGTTCGGCAAGTGTAACACGCGCTATACCTAGCAAAAACAGTAATAGAATCTTGTTTCCCATTTGAAATAAATGTCATTATTTAGTTTATGTTGCAGACCTTAGTTTTTGTCTGTGTGTGTGTTTGAAGACAGATATGTGGGAGTGGAGGTTAGTATTTCTTGTGCTTGTGCTGTTTATATTTTAGATGGTTCATTTAAGTTTATCTGTTTACTCCTATCTACATGCATTATTTCTACCTTCCCCGTTTTTATACATTTTATTTTTATTTTATTTCTATTTCCATGGTGATGTCGATTATTTCATACGGACCAACGAACTTTGGAGTTAATTTTGATACTCTTTCTGGGGATTTTATCATGACATTTTCCCCTACAGCAATATCTATCTAAATTCACAGCTTGAGTATGTTGTTTGATCAACATCTCCTGCCTACTACCTTTTAGGTGATTCCTGACTTCCTTATGGATGTTATTAAACACTTGTAGTCATCCATATTATATGCTGGAGGAAAATTTCCAGTAATGATTTAATATGGAAGTCGTTTGTCTGTTAAATAGAATCTGTTGAGGGGACTTGCCCACTGATGAGTTTATGGAACCTTTAATGGAGGCAGCTGTAAAGAATTCCAGTCTTCCCATGATCCGTGCATAGGATTAGCCATTTGTCGCAAAACTTCAAGTATCTTGCGATTGCTTGCTGGATGATGTGCTGTTATAAAAGTTTGCTTTATATGATATTGATCACATATGTTGTGTAACAATTATTAGTAATTTCTTTACCATTGTCGGTTAGTATCACCCTAGGTGTGGTGTACTGACAAATTAAATTCGTTACCTTCGTTAAATTCGCTTGTGTGGTAAGCTTAGTATATTTATACCAGTTACATCCCATGTTTTTCAGGTATTGGGTAATTTAAAATTGGAGCTGGGCCCATTGTATTACCTTTATGAGCATGACATGATTCACAATTCTTAATATGTTTCTGGTTTGTGGATGATTATGCATTAGTGTTAGTACAGTCTTAATTAGTGTATCAGGGACTACTACTTGTGAAGAAATGTTAGTCTGTTTCTCAAGTTTCCTGAACAAAGTGTCATCTATTACCTCAAACTGTGTTAGTGGAATGGGTAACTCCGGTAGGTTAGTTTCTTCGTCCCCTGGAACCAAAGCATAAATAACCCTTGCCCAAAATTTATCTTTCTTTTGTTCAGTTCTAACAAGTTCCACATTGAAGTCTACATCACTGTTAGTGGGAATGACAGCAGCAGCTGATCTATTGCGAGATAAGTTATCTGCAACTTTATTAAAACGCCCCGGAAGATATTTAATTATAGGCTGAAACTCTGAGATACCATCTGGCTAACTGACCTGTCAAATTTTTTTTTTTCTTTTACCATGAATACGGTGATAGGATACCCTAGAATTATTTCCCTGAAGGTCTTTAAGGCCCAAACCACCGCTATAGCTTCCAAATTCGAGAGGCTATATTTCTTCTCTGTATCCTTCACCACCCGACTGGGATATACACAAGCCCTGCAACATCCTTCTTTGGTATGCTGCATAAGGACAGCGCGTAAACCATCGTTTGATGCTTCAGTACAGAGAGAAAACGGAAGGTTCTGGGTAACTTAAGATAGGAGTAGAATGTAAGCTAAGTTTAACTGATCAAAGCTATCCTACTCTGTTTGTGACCACTTAATTCGATATCTTTCTTCAGGAGTCTTATTAGTGGGTTGGCTATTTTAGCAAAATTCATTATGAATGACTTGTTATATGAACCTAATACAAGGAAACTCCTTATTTACTTTACTGTAGTAGGTTGAGAAAATTCCTTTACTGCTTTAATCTTGGAATCCAAAGTGTGAATTCCTTTACTATTTACTTTATGACCCAAAATACTCTATTCCAGCCTTAACTTTTAATCCAACATCCTGCAGTCGCTGAAAAACTCTATCCAGTTCTGAAGGTGTGAATTTACATCAGGCTGACAATAATTAAGTCATCTGGGTATGCAGGTTTGGATTGGTCATTTAATTTTACTTGCCAATATCCACTAAGTCAAGACTAGTAAAGACTCGGTTATTTTCCCCAATCTCCCTGAGGATATCTTTAATTAAGCACAGGTAATGGGCATCTATCCTTGACAGTTTTCTCATTTATCTTCCTAAAATCTATAACAGGACGGAAATCACCTGTGTTCTTAGTTACTAAAAATAATGGGCTGTTATAAGGACTGTTTGAAGGTTTAATTATT
This sequence comes from Petrolisthes manimaculis, assembly GCA_034508575.1. Lineage (NCBI taxonomy): Eukaryota > Metazoa > Arthropoda > Malacostraca > Decapoda > Porcellanidae > Petrolisthes > Petrolisthes manimaculis. Next base: position 870,964 of record JAWZYT010000373.1, read on the forward strand.
TCTTCTTTTGACATATCATCCACCATTTTATTCATTATTTGCCTCTGACTATGAGGTAATCTATAATTTTTAACATATACTGGATCTGTGTCAGTTAATTTTATATGATGTTTTACTAGTGTTGTTTTCCCCAACCGCTCACCAGGTAAGGCAATAGCCGACCTGTGATTTGCTAATGTGTGTAAAAGCTGAGTGCGATGTGAAGGAAAATCATTTACTTTTACATGCTCACTTAATTCATTAGTAGTTTTCGTAATTTGCAATTCATCAACAATGTGTATGTTGGCTAAGGGAGGAGATTCTTTTTCCACCTCTATGGGTTTAATAAACACAAGAAAATCACTTATATAAGTACCTGGTTTAATGTTCACTGCCAAATTAACCTTGTTAAAAATTAGAGCTTCAATGAAGTTGTCTTCTTGTATCAGAGAAATTATGGACATACCGACATTAACTATTCTACATGTTTCACTTAAGGATATGGTTTGATTTCCTTCAATTATCCCCTTTCACTTGTACCTTAATGATAGAAAACCCTTTACTTAGTAAATGAGTAGTACTTTTGACTGTGCCTGCCAGTAGAATGTGTGAGTGACATTCTCCCTTGAGTGCCCCAGCACCCAGCTGGCTGGTGACTGATGACTTAGAGGTCAACATGTCATCATGGGTACAGCCGACCTTGAAAGATAATTAACTGTAGTGAGATTGCAATGTCAAGGTTATGTTCGATTAATTCTTTTAACTCAATAGACCATCAGTTGGTAAACTGAAGTTTTCACAGTTATAGAAGATACATTCTAGTCTATGACTACTTAATGAAAGTGTGATAGGAAATTGTACTATTCCTTTAGTGACTAGTCTACTACCAGATAAGGCAGTTAAATGTTTAAATCTGATGGCTGGATAGTCCATCGTTACTGCGGGTTTTCCCTTAACAGCCGTTTAAATGTTACTTCAGAAAGTAAAGGAGACACAAGCTCCTGTATCTACAGCTAGAGAAACATTTGTATTCCCCATGTTACAAGGAAGTGAAAGAATATCCACTTTAACCAAAGCAGCAACAAGTATATTTATTTATTATGTAATTAATGTGAAGTGTTTTGTTTGTTAAAATCTTCACCTGTTTTTGCACATTTGTTATTGACTTCATACCTGGCATTCAACGTTACTCTACATTTATCTGTGTTATGTGTCACACTGTTATGAATAATGCAAAACTGATTACTTGGCTTGTTGTTACTTTCACTTACTACATTATTATTATTATTATTATTATTACTTTTGGCATTTGAGAGATTATTCTTATCAAAGTAACATTTTTCCAGGCTGTGTCCATATTTCCTACAGATCATACAATAAGGCTTCTTCTTCGCGCTCTGTGGTGTGAAGTTTGTAGTGTGTGGTGTGTGTGAAGTGCTTGGTTGAGTGTTTGTGTGTGTGTTTACAGCTACAGGTAGGGCTCTAGGTACATTTACTTGTTTGTTCAACCACTCTGACCCCCACAAGAGTTGTTTAGCATTGCTAATGGTCGAACCTACTAACGCTAGAGTCCTACTTAGTTTGACTGTTACACAATTACTCACTATACTTCTAACCATTCTGTGTACCCCTGCTAGTGGACTGCCTAACTGCCCCCTACCGATAACATCTATGAGGCTTTTACAACACAGAAGAAAATTAAATAAAATATCTGGATGGGTGAGTGCAGTTGCGGTCAGTAATGTCCTAGCAATGAAATCTGGTTTACTATGTCCACTTACGAAGTTTATGTTGTCATTTGTAGTCTGTAGTAACTGGAATATGCACATGAAAATTACAACCTTAAGAAAAAAATGGACAATATAAGTTACAATGTCCCAAGTGATTGATTTCACTGCATGAGTTTGGGATGAAACATTAGTAATAGTAGATGAAGTGTTATTATTAGTTGCCATTGTTGTTGTAGAGTTATTATTCGTTGCCACGGTGTATGATGAAGTGTTAATTGCTATTTTGTTGATGAAGTGTTAGTTTGTGAAGCCGTAGAATAAGTACGTTCTGATCTCGTGTTACTAGGTGAAGTTACTAAGTGTTATCAGGTGTAGGTTAGTAGTAACGAGTCAGTTAATTATGTAGATTTAGTAGGAAGAATATTAGTGGTTAATTCTCTACCTTGTATGTCTAAATCTAGTGCAATAATATTTACTCAAAAGAGAAGTTGCACTTTGCATAATACTTACACTTTAATTAGTTATCTCGGTTGAATCAACTAAGCTTTCACTACTTTGTTAGTATTGCCAAGCTACGTGTTCGCTTGCTTAACTAGTGTTAGTTATAGTGCGGTAGTATACGTATTTTTTCACTCATTCCCTGTCACTTTTTGCTTGAAAAATAACAAGAACACATCTGTATATATACGTGAAGGCATACGCACATATTAATACTCACAATTATGAATACATAGAATGTGTAATGAGGAAATATTGTTAAATACGTGTACATATAATATTATATCCTAGTGTGATGATGTAGGATTGTGTGTGTTATATATTTGTAATATATAATTATATGTACCTAGCACTGACCATATAGGAATAAACGTTGTTGTAGTAGGTTATTATTTCAGTTGTAGTCGCGATGACGTACCATACCACGCTTACGTCCTTCCTTAGTTGTGAAGTTTTGAGTTGTGAGTTATAATCCCGTAAGATGAAGTTGAAGTTCGATTATCACTTCCCTTGACTATACTGTATGGTTAAGTATAGAAGGTATAGTGATGTAGTGATGTCGTACCAAACCACGCCGACGTCCTCAGTAGTTGTTGTTGTTGTGGTTAAAATCAGCTGGCAGAGTGACAATGAGTATAACGCTGACGTAATAGCCACGAGTGTGTGGTGTAAGGTGGCAGAGTCGATGACGTCACCATTGGCTACTGTGAGGGGTGGAGAGAGCCTAGCTTGTTGTGGCTAAGAGGTGCTGAATCGGGTTGACCCAGTGTGACCTCTTGCAATCACTCTCCTCTCGCTCTCACTCTCGTAACCTCTTCTTCACTGTCTCGCTTAACTTCACTTACTTCTCTTTTACCCTTTTATTAATTTGTGCTCTTTTCTCGGATTCCTTGCTTTTTACTGTTTGTATTTCTCCTTTATTATAAACCATTTATTTCGTATTCCACCGCTGTTCACCAAATGTTCTGGTGTAAGAAAGACTTACTTACTTCCAAACATATGAGTCGATAGGGTAGGGTGGCTGGCGACTGGTTTGTCTTTATAGTGTCTTTGTTGTCTCTTCGGAGTTTGATTTTAATTATTAGGTTTTCTATAACTATTATGGTTGAGAAGATACAACAAGGTTAAAGTAGTTTACTCACTTTTTATTTATAACACGAGTTAGTATACAGAGTCACAATATGTAGCTTGCACGGGTTTAAGCTAGGCTAGGAAGCTAACTTTAAAGAGAGATAACACGCTAGAGTAACCTGTGATCGGGTCGGTTATCTGTAGCTAACTGAGAGCTATAGGAGCGCAACTAGGGCGCTTCCCTTGTGTATGATATGAACTGTGTCGTCACTTTATGCTAGCGTGTTAGTGGTTCCCAAGCGTAGGTCAGCAGTATTGGAGCATCATGTGACGGGTGTAAGTCTGAGAGTCTAAGTGACTCATACAAGTAAGTATTAAGTAAGTTATTATAAGTAGCCCTCTAATGAAGGTGAAACCGGAACAAGCTGCTGCATGTGAGGCCTTTGCACGACATCAACACCTTGTCTGTGTATTCTTTGATTTAGAGAAAGCATATGACACTACATGGCAATATGGCATCCTGCAGCAGCTCCATATATATGGCCTGCGAGGTCGCCTTCCACGCTTTCTTAAAGAGTTTCTTAGTGGTCGCAGATTTTCTGTAAGGGTTGGTACAGCTCTCTCAGCATCTGTTGCACAGGAGGAGGGCGTCCCCCAGAGAAGTGTCCTCAGTGTCACATTGTTTGCAGTAGCAATTAATGCCATTGCCTCATCCCTTCCGGACGGTATAGCCAACTCGATGTACGTTGATGACCTAGCAGTCTGGTTTACTGCCTCCCGTATGTCAGTGGCGGAGCGACGCATGCAGCTTGCCCTTGACAGAGTGTCACGTTGGACTGGTTCTCATGGGTTTCGATTTTCTCCTGCCAAGACGGTTGCTCTGCACTTCTGCCGCATTCGAAGTGTCCACCCTGATCCGGACTTATTCATGTATGGTCATCGGATACGCTGTGTCGAGGAGACTCGCTTTTTGGGTCTCCTTTTCGACAAACGTTTGACTTGGGTTCCCCACTTACGTACACTTAAGGTCTCTTGCCTCAAGGCTCTTAATCTGTTGAGGGTTCTGAGCCATACTACCTGGGGGGCTGATCGGGCCACCCTCCTTCGCCTATACCGTGTTTTTATTAGGTCAAAACTTGATTATGGGTGTGAGGTGTACTCCTCTGCCACAGATGTCCGTCTCAGAGTTTTAGACCCTGTTCATAATGCTGGGATACGTCTGGCAACTGGAGCGTTCAGGTCATCACCAATGCCCAGTCTCCTGGTGGACGCTAACGAACCACCTCTAGATCTCCGTCGCCAGTCCTCAATGGTTCGTTGTTGGCATCGATTACATCGACTTCCCGACTCCCTTCCTAGCTTGGCGGTGTCATCTGATATCATGTCTAATTATTACCTTTCACATTCTCGTACACCTTGGCCCTTTGGCTTTCAGGTCAGGAAGGCTATGGAGGAGATGGGAATTGAAGATTTCCAGATTCGTCCTGTGAGGGTCCCCAGGGTGGCTCCATGGCTTCTTCCAGAAGTTTTTCCCTGCACCTGTTTTACAGACAAAAAAGAATCTCTTCCTCCTCCAGTGGCTCGTTCCCTGTTTTTAGAACATGCCTTCACTCACAGGGAGTCCCTCCCTGTGTACACAGATGGGTCAAAATCTGATGCAGGAGTTGGTTTTGGAGTTGTCTTTCCTGACTTTTGCCGTGGTGGTAGACTTCCTTCTGTCATGTCGATTTTCACTGCTGAGCTCTCGGCCATTTTATATGCCATCCAAGTGATTTTTACTCTCCCTCAGCCTTCTTTTACTATTTATAGTGATTCTTGTAGTGCCTTGCAGGCCTTGTGCAATTTTAACTCTCCCCATCCCCTGGTGTTGGCCATCCTTGAGTGGCTTGTCCTCCTGGGTCGTCGTGGCCGCAAAGTCACTTTCTGTTGGGTCCCGGACCATGTGGGTGTCGATGGTAATGAGCGAGCTGATGCCCTGGCTAAGGCTGTGGTCTCCAATTCTCGGCCTCCTGCCGGGCATCATCCTGTCCCTGCAGTGGACCTTCGACCCTATATAGATGCTGCCGTTCGTTCCTGCTGGCAGGACAGATGGGACGCAGTCGGGGCTAACAAGCTCCGTGACATCCGCCAACGCCTTGGTTTGTGGAGCTACAGCGGCCTGTCCCGCCGGTGGGAGACGGCTCTTGTCCGTCTCCGCATTGGCCACACATTATTGACTAATGGCTTTTTAATGGACAGGATTAACCCTCCCTACTGTGATGATTTCTGGTCTTTTTGACAGTGAGGCATATTATTGTGGAGTGTCCCAGTTTTGGGGACCTGCGTCGTAGGCACCTCTCTGAGTACCGTGTGGGTGACGGTTCTTACAGTCTCTCCCTTGTGCTCGGGGAGGAGGCTTGTAGTGTGGGAGGGAACACTCTCTCCTATATGGAGGAGGCTGGCCTCCTCCATAAATTGTGATTTTATTATACTTATGGTGTTTAAATAGTTTGATATTATTTAGTCTTGATTCTTTTTATCTATTAGTTAAGTTGACGCGTTCTTTTAGTAATGGTGTGTGTTTATAATTTGTGTGTAATTTAGTTTTTATGGGTGTCCCTTTCGGGAGTTTGTGATTTTGTTAGTTGAGGATAATAATTTTGTGTTGGGCGGTATATGACCCTAGCTGTTGCGCCGCCCGATGCCTAGTTGCATCAATAAATAAATTCAAATTTGATAGAAAACAGTGTTTTGTTATTAATGGTTGTCATAGTGATTTCACTGATATTAATTCTGGTGTTCCTCAGGGTGGTGTTTTGGGCCCTTAGTTACACTGCCCCACCCCGAAGGGTGGACGGTGTATTGTTTTCGGTGCTGGATATTTATTTATTTATATATTTATTTATTTATTTATTTATTTACCAGTACGTGTGTTTGTTTTAGGTCTTGCGTCCACAGTTTTAGCCGTATGATGTTCATTTTTTTTCTATTGATAGATATTCATCATAAAACAAAATGATTAACTTTTGGGCAAAATCGGTCGAAGATCAAGGTCACAAAAATATAAAGATAACAAAGGTCAAGTGTCTGTTTTAGGTCTAGCGTCCACATTTTTAGCCATATGATGTTCATTTTTGTTTCTATTGATAGATATTCATCATAAAACAAAATGATTAACTTTTGGGCAAAATTGGTCGAAGGTCAAGGTCACAAAATATAAAGATAGTAAAGGGTGAGTGGTCGCTGGCATCTTTAAGGGGCAGTGTTGCCATCGAATGATGTTTTGTTGTTTATTTTATTTACCAGTGATACGTGGAATAGAATCTCCTCTAAGATAGCCTATACAGATGCCACTACTTTATATGATATCATCACTTCACCTCAAAGCAGATCACTTGTTGCCAGTGGTTTACAAGGTGACATTTGCCAAAATTAATCCCTAGTGCACTCAATGGGAATTAAGCTAAATCCTTTTAAAATCAATAGTCTCATAATGAGTAGATGAAGATCTCTACTTCCTAACCTTCCTGTTATAATCTTCAATAATATTGTTATAAATTATTGTAAATCATTAAAGTTATTATTAAAGTTATTAGTTACTTTAATATTAAATTAACAATTGAGTTACAGTTGCGTTCTGTGGCCTCATCAATTTCTTAAAAAATGGCCTTGTCTGCAAATGAAATAAGATCTATGTTGACTATAGTGTTGTCTTAAATTCCTTTTATTCTTTTTTATTGCCTCACTTTGAGTATTACTCGCCATTTTTACGTATTTTAAAGCTTTCAGATTGGTCAATTTGCCTGGTCAAATATTTACTTCTCAATATTAACATTTATCTTGGACTCTGTCGGAAGGCTGGTTGTCTAAATTCTACGGTATAAAATCCTTATAAATATTAATCATCCCTTTTATTCAAAGCTTCCGAATCCTTTTCAACCATCTCGATTAACTAGGTATTCCCAAAATCAAAATTATATTGCATTTTTACCTATTCGTTCAAACACTACACAATTTTCTAGAAGTTAAATCCCTTCGTTACTAAAATGGGTAATGCATTCACAAGTAATGTTTTCAATGCTAAAAATTTGCTTATATTCAAGAAAGAGGTGAATAGTTTTTACACCGCCCCACCCTGAAGGGGGGACGGTGTATTGTTTTCAGTGCTGGATATTTATTTATTTATTTATCTATTCGTGTGTTTGTTTATGGTCTAGCGTCCACATTTTTAGCCGTATGATGTTCATTTTTTTTTCTATTGATAGATATTCATTATAAAACAAAATGATTAACTTTTGGGCAAAATCGGTCGAAGGTCAAGGCCAAAAAAAAAAAAAAAAAAATAGCGAAGGGCGAGTGGTCGCTGGCATCTTTAATGGGCAGTGCTGCCATGGAATGATGTCTTGTTCGTTTCGGTAATGATTCTGTTTAGCGTTATTTCATTCTTTATTTTGTTGTTTTCTATATTGTTTTCATGAGCTTTGATATGGCCACCACTGGGACCATTTGGGTGTATAGTAACAATACTCTCCAGTGGGGCCCATTCATAGCTTCCTATAATAATAAATCTGGTCCTGTTTCCTGACATACTTTGGAGAAGTCAAGGCGCTTCAGTGTACCAAAAGTATACTACCCCTTTCAAATGGTATACAATACAGAGAATTATTATTTTCACGATTTTTTTTTTTTTTTTTTTTTCACTACGTATTGTACTCACATACAAGGTTTTTGTCTCCCACAGGGTCAGTTGTGCACACGTTTTTTACGAGCCCCATTACATGCACGAACGATGTTGATGACAGGGTGTGTGTAATGATATACATTGCTTGGAAGTCACGGATTATAATGTGCTGAAATTTTAAGACAGGACATGTACAGTACGTAGGTAAGTAAGTAGATAGAATGAAGAATAAATATATTGTAAAACAAGTAGGTAGGAAGGTAAACATATGAATAAATAGAGACTTACAAAGATAGATAGATTGATAGAAGGATAGATAATAACAGACAACGAGAGAATGATAGAAAGAAAGATGGGTGAAAGAAAATAGATATCATAACAGGTAGGTAGAGAGGTTAATAGGCAAAAAACTGAAACATGAAAAAGGAGATAGATGGATAGATATACACACAGACATATAGAAAGATTGACAGTAAGAGAGAAGGATAGATGGATGAATAATTAGATAAACTGATTAATAGGTAGGTAGATAGATAGACAGACCAACATATAGATAGATAGTAATATAGGCACAGACAAATACTTACAGACAGATAGAAAGATAGATAATTTAGAGAAAGAATGATAGGTAGAAGGAGAGACGGGTGGATAATATATTGACTGATAGCTAGATACAGATAGATAAAAAAATAAAATGAAAGAATGATCCCCTTAGCAGTTTCATTTGTGGAACATTTTTAAGGGAATAGTACAGTGTTGGTAAATCTGTCTGGATCAGCTAATTCCTTCAAAGTATCCCAAGCAACAGGCCACCATTACTTTTGTCAATTTGGTTCTCTTTCCTGGCATACTTTGGGAGGAATCAAGGCACTCTAATTGTACCAAAAGTGTATTACCCCCCATAAGTAAATAACTCTTCATTGAACTCAAAATTAAGTCTTCAGAATAATATGAGAGCCCCAATGAAGTTAAGATACAAGTGTACAATTGCCAAAAAAAAAAAAAAAAAAAAAAAAAAAAATGCATGGTATATGTGTGTGTGGTGCCTGCCGTTCGTGTCTGGTCAAAAATTATGTATCATGAGTGTACTAAGTGGGGAAATGAGCAATATCAGGCGATTCGAAGCTTTCTGCTCCTGGGCTGAACCACCCATTCATGTGTCCGACTATACGTCATGAAAAACTAAACATCACCACTAACACTATTATCACCATACCACTACTATCACTGCTACTACTACCAATAGCACCACCATACTACTACTACCAATACTACCTCCATACCAGTACTATTACCACTAATACTACTAATACCACCACCGCTACCCAGCAACAACTACCACTACTATCACCGTTACTACTACCAATACCACAACCATACCCCTTCTATCACTACTACTACTAATACCACCACTATACCACTACTCTTACCACTACTATCACCGCTAATACTACTATTACCACCATACCACTACTATCACTACTAATACTACTAATACCACCACCACTACGCAGCAACAACTACCACTATTATCACCACCACTACCATCACCTACACCACTACCTCAACCACCACACAACGACAACCACCACCACAACTACGACCACCACCACTACCTTAACCATCCCACCACGACCATTACTACTGCTGTTAGTTTCACCATAAGTACGGCCTTTCTCTCTCTCTCCAACGGGAACCGCCTTGCCGTGGTGGGGGGCTTGTGTGTTTCTGAGACCTGGCGAGCTAGACTAGAGGGGGCTCCGGCGCCTGCTCTGCCCCGATTGATGGGAGAGAGGGTTTCCCATGCTAGGAAGGTCGCTAGTGAGTGACCAGACTAAATGGATCCCATCTTTCAGTTCTTCAACTGTCCCTCTTTTCTTTTTATTTCCTTCCTGCTTGCTGTCACACCTCTCTATCACCTTTTTTCTGGCGCTATAGGACCTCGATGTTGCGGCGCCTAATATCCATCAATCAATCTCTCTCTCTCTCTCTCTCTCTCTCTCTCTCTCTCTCTCTCTCAGTAACTAACGATATTAAATACAGAGAAGTAAAAAAACAGCAGGTAAGAGTGATTTAGTGGACTATTATTTCCTCCAAGGCTATAATTATATGCCAGGGAACATCTGATTCCTCATTAATTAATTTAAGAAACATGAATGTAGTCTGTTTTCTCCTGGATGAGTTTGGAAGAATCAAACACCTTCCAATTCATTAACAAGAAAATCTCCCCTTAACCGACGCCTGTATTCCTTCCATGGTAGTGTTGTCATCTACTATATAAAACACTCTGTCTGTTTGTTTAGCCGCTATGCACGCCGGATCTTCTACCGAGAGTAATAATTTTTACATACGTGTTATCGCTGAAACCTCAGGAGTGTCCTCCGCTTACAATTTTTTTTTTTTTTTCAATGATTAATGGTGGGGGGGGAGGGTAATGGGGGGGGCTCGAACCCACGCAATAAGGACCGCCAGAATCGGTTCTCTAACCTATTACCCTCCCAAACCCCCCAATACATGCTCTCTCTCTCTCTCTCTCTCTCTCTCTCTCTCTCTCTCTCTCTCCAATAACTTTCCTTACACAAATACTTTCAGTAAAACACACGTTATTGTGTGGAAAAAAATTCTATGAAAAGTCCACAATCAGGATTCGAATCCTGAGTATATAATTAGGTTATTTCAACTTATCATAGTGTCATTTGGTGGCGTAGTGGTTAACGGCTTAGTCTAGCGATGAGATGGGACGTGGTTCGAATTCTGACATACATTACAATTCTTTCTTTATTACATTTTTTCTTTATTCCTTCCTTTCTTCGTTTTTTCTTTATTCCTTTATTCGTATATTATAAACAATTCAGTATAAAATAATGTTACTAATCCTGTGCGTGTGTGAAATTTAGAGCAAGAGAATGTGTGTTCGTGTGTGTGAGAGAAAGAGTAATTGTGTGTGTTTATATATATATATATATATATATATATATATATATATATATATATATATATATATATATATATATATATATATATATATAGAGAGAGAGAGAGAGAGAGAGAGAGAGAGAGAGAGAGAGAGAGAGAGAGAGAGAGAGAGAGAGAGAGAGCATGTATTGGGGGGTTTGGGAGGGTAATAGGTTAGAGAACCGATTCTGGCGGTCCTTATTGCGTGGGTTCGAGCCCTAGGAGACCTTACGATCCATACAAAGAGGGTACCTGTGGGTTTAGTTGTGCAAGTATGTGACCGTCCTCGAATGTGTCATGTGAAACCATCAAGGAACACTCACACAACTGCTTAAACACCTAGACGGTGATTTAAGATATTGTCTAATCTGGACTTGAACAGATCCACAGAGTTGCTGTTGACTACATCAGCAGGAAGCGCGTTCCAAATACCGCAGATACTGTAGGTAAAGAATTTACCACACCGATCACGGTTGTATCGCTTCAGTTCAAGTTTGTAGCCATGATTCCTGGTTGTTCGCTCACTGAGTTGGAAAATGTCCCTGTAGTCTACATTGTCCAAGCCTCGTAGTATTTTAAACACTTCGATAAGCTGACCACGCAGTCTCCGAGTTTCCAAAGAGAACAGGTTGAGTTCTACCAACCGATCTTCATAGCTCTTGTGTCTAAGGGAGGGTATAAGTTCGGTTGCCCTGGCTTGCACTCGTTCCAATCTCACGATATCCTTTCGGTATGAGGGACTCCAAAACTGGACTGCATACTCCAGGTGCGGTCGGACAAGGGAATTGTACAGACAAAGTACTATCTCCTTGTTCCGGTATCCAAACTGTTGCTTTATGTACGCTAACATCCTTTGGGCTTTCTTCTCTGCCTCAATACACTGCTTTGAGAAATTGAGTTCGCTAGTGATAGTTACACCCAAGTCTTTCTCAGTATCAGTGCTTACGAGAGCATTGCCCTTAAGGGTATACTCTGTTCGGGGGTTTCTGTGGCCTATATGCATAACTTTGCATTTGTTCACGTTAAATGTCATTTGCCACGTGTCAGACCACTCCCCGATCTTCCTAAGATCTTCTTGTAAGCGGGTAGTATTTCCTTCTTTCGCGACATTCATACCAAGCTTAGTATCATCGGCGAATTTGGAAATCTTGGCAACCATATCATTAACATAGATGATAAACAGTAGTGGTCCCAGAACAGAACCTTGGGGAACACCGCTAGTAACGGGAACCCACTCTGAAGCCTGTCCATTCACTACTACCCGCTGCCGTCTGTCACTTAGCCAGTTCTCTATCCAATTTGCCACATTTCCGTCTATGCCCAGTGCACGCACTTTCCGAAGGAGAGAGAGAGAGAGAGAGAGAGAGAGAGAGAGAGAGAGAGAGAGAGAGAGAGTGAGAGAGAGAGAGAGATAAATAGATATATATAGATAGAATATAAAGATAGATAAATATAGATAGATAGATTGATATAGTCATCATCATCATCACCCAGGGTTTCCCCTCAAGGGGGGTCGGGTCGCCTCGACACTGCTCTCCCATACCACCTAGACACAAGGCCTGTGCGCTCGACCGTGACGTCAACACTAGTGGATCCACTAGTGACACGTAGAGAGATATCAAGGGGTGAGCGCACAGGCCTTGTACTCTAACCATTTCAGGCCCCATGTTGTATTGTTTTTCGCAAATATCTTGAAGGTTCGTAGTCAGATAATTATAACATTCTAACACAATGTTTACGACACCCCGCCGTAATTTATGGCGGTATAGTAGTTAGGCAAATGTGTATACTTAAGGAGTTTACTCTTATGATCTTAAGTTGTAGTCAGTGAGAACACAAAATCCTGAGCAAATGTTCGGACAAGGCGAGGTACCCCCTCTTCCTAAATCCCCCACCAGACAACCTCCTTACCTTCCCCCTACAACACCCCTCATTCTATCCCCTGTCTCCCTCCCTCTCCCTCTCTTTCACTCTCACTCTCTATCTCACACACTCTCTCTTTCCAACTCTCTCTCAGTTTCACACAGGGAGATATAAAGTCTTACTGACTCTTACACATTGTTATTCTAGACTCTAGAGTAATTTCGTAAAATAGATTAAGAAATAAATTTTGGGTGTAGTAATGAATTGATGGTTTATGGACACAACCGTGATGGCTCGGTTGTCAGTTTGATATATTTTCACTGTTGGGTATTGTAGCGGCAATTTGAGAAATTTAATGTAGATGGTCACTGGCATGTGATTGAAGAAGGTGGTGTGAACGTAGGCTACTGAAGGTGTGTTACATTCCTGCAAGCCAATGTGCTGAGATGCTCACGTGGGTGTAAAGGTGTGATTGCAGTACGACTGTCATGAGCTACTTCAGTCAATGAAATTCAAAGTCGATCCATCTTCTCTCTCTCTCTCTCTCTCTCTCTCTCTCTCTCTCTCTCTCACATAATGCCGATATTCGCGTGTAGATTGTAATATTTTGTGGTTCGGAACATCAGGCCAGCCAGGGCCCAGGGGTATTAAATAATTTCCATTATCGTCGGGTTGATAGATTAGTTATGCATATGATCTACACGAGAATATAATTTTTATAAGGTTGCGACAATAGGGCTAACTAAACTATATACTGATGAGGCCCGGTTCTAAGACGACCCTCTCTTCCATTACAGTTTGTTGTGTTGTGTGTCTTAATAATTACAGTAGTGGTAGAGTTTTAACCCTCTGAATCTTATTTAATCATATGGATAAATAAATACACACAATGCAAATGGAAATACAGTACAAGGCTGTTTTGAAAAGAATTATGAATATGTTTCGCCTTGACTGTTTATACCTGTAGTTCATTTCTTGCAAAATAAAAATCTTTTGGTGTTTGTCCAAATACAGGAACATACAGTAAGTCGATGGAGTCAGTCAGATGTTTAAGATATAATGTAAAGGGAAATAAAACAAAGTTCATATGCCATCCCCACTTTCCCCTCCATTTTATTCCTTCTATTTTACAAGCCTCATGATCATTCATAGCCCACTTGCACCACAGGGCTGCAAATCCCTATCAGTCGTAGTTATATTTAATACAAACATATGCCTTATCCATCTTCACCACATTCATACGTTACAGGTCGTACTTGTTGAGGGAAGCGTGTCGTGATGGAAGATATTACAGCATTTTCCAGCAGTCAACACGTCACCCCAACCTATTTACCAACCTCAGCACGCTACCTCGTCATGTACAACAATAAGCTCTATGACTGGACTTGATCTGAATATACCGCTACTGAGATATATATATATATATATATATATATATATATATATATATATATATATATATATATATATATATATATATATATATATATATATATATATATATATATATATATATATATATATATATATATATACAGTGCTGGCGGTTAGAAATGTCGCGGTGACGTAAACAAGCTGTTCGTACTGATGAGGGGAAAATAGTCTGTGTGAAAATAGTTTTAATGAGGATACTCTTCTAAATTAGTATCTGATAGGGTACCCTCGATTGTTTTTTAACATGTTGAGTCGTTTGGGAAGGAAATCAGCCAAATTATGAAGGTATTCCAAGATAATATTGTCCCAGATATCTTGTATGACTGCTTGAAGGCGTGGAAGTGAAGATGTGTCACCATCCTTTTGTTGCTGTTAATATACGCTCATAAGTTTTCGATTGGGTTTAAGTCTGGTGAATTTGCTGGCCAAGATTTTAGGAGAGTAATACCACAGAATTCAAACCAATTGGTAATTAAATGAGCGGTATGGCAAGGAGCACCATCTTGCATAAAATAATCTGAGTTGCATTTCTCCATATACTCGTCTAGCTCATCAAGTATGAGTTCAAAGTAATTATCTTTACTCAACGAACATTCTTAGGTAAAAATACCAACTTTCCCACACTATAATACGAAAAACAGGCCACACCATCAATGAATCGGGATGTTTTACTGTGTGGTTAAGATATCTGGGATCATGGGAATCACTACCACGTCGGCGGTACACTCGATTTTTCTGGTTATCTGTAACTTCAAAAGTGGATTCATCCGACCACAGCACCTTTCGCCACTCATCAATACCCCAGTCATGATATTGAGAGGCAAAAGCTAATATTTTTTTGCGATGTACAACAGTTAACCAGGGTTTATGTACTGCGCGGCAACACCTGTAACCCAAGTCGCGTTTGAAATAATCCCGCACTGTCCTGTCAGCCACTCCAGCCAGCATATCTGGGTTCTTAGTCTTTAATTCTCGGCTTGTGATGCGAGGTTGGACCTCCAGCTGTCTACCAATAACTCTCAAAGTCCTCTCAGTCACTTTCCGTTTACGTCCTGGTGGTGGTTTGTATGGTGGTGGGATAGAGTCACTCCCGCCCACACCGAATTGTTTTGTCCACCTCTGTACTGTTCTTATTGATAATACTGTGTTAGCTGAGATTTCTTGGTTAGTTTTATTGTCCTTGGCTAGAGCACAGATAGCTGCAATATCAGGTTCTTTGAGTCTTTTCTTGGGACCCATAATAATTAGTAACTGGAGGGAATAGTGAACCAATACACACAAAAAACTAGGGTAATTAGGACCTGCAGGATCTCCCCCACTGAGAGCATAAGGAAGCACTATCACGTTATATTGTTTAAATTTCCCAGACAAAGCTTAGAGTAGAGTTGCCAGATTACGCTACTTTCTACAATCCCATATAATATTAGCCTACAGAGAGTAGCACACGGAAATTATGGTAAATGGCAGCACGCCGGACTTCACGTCATCTCGCGCCATTTCAAACCATCAGCACTGTATATATATACTAGCAGCGATACCCGACGTTGTCAGGGTGAAGATGTGGTTTTGTCAATAAATTTCCTCTAATTATTTTTATGTGAACTTATTAGGAGGGTGGGAGTCCATTATCCGGTGTCGTTGCTGGTCCCCCAGAGAAACTATGCCAACTTTTCAACCACAAAAGTTATCCATGAAGGTAACAGCCACGATTAAATAGCAAGGCCCAAGTTGCAGGGGTTCTCGGATCGACCCCCCCACCCATTGGTCATTTTAAAACTTTTTCTATGACAAATATATAATTTAAAAAAAGTCAAAAGAAATTATAGAAAAAGAAAATACTGGTTCGAATAACATATATATATATATATATAATTAAAATAAAAGTCAACAGAAATTAGGTAAAAGAAAAAAATATGTTGACAAATAAACTGGTGACTAAAAGAAAGAATGGAATAATCAAATATATACATAGATATGTACCATATTGTTATGTCATATTTATGTTATGTTATGTTATGTTACGAAATGTTTTATTAGATCTTATGCTATGTTAGGTTTTGTTATGCTATGTTACGTTACATTATGTTATGCTATGTTTGGTTAGGCTAGGCCACGTTAGGTTACGTTTCGCCAAGTGTTTCAACTGTTTATCATTTACTCCAAATAAAAAAATAAAAAAATCGAGATGTGACAAATATATAGTTACCTGTGGAAAAGCTCCATCATTGCCTTCAGCCCCAGGGCCGGTACTTATGAAGCTTTAGTCTTCGTCTTAGCGCTATGATTCTGTCCTAAGCCTCAAGATGGCGGATAAAAGTCCTAAATCTCTAAGAATTAGTCATACGTCTTTATGTCTCGTCACAACTCTCGTCTTAGCTCAGATTGGGTCTGGAACTCTGGGTATATATTTTGTCATAAGCAACCGAAAGTGTGTGGATTCCATATAAATCATGATATTAGTCTTCACCACTCCCCACCAAGGCATAAACAAAGTAGTACACCGAGTGACCGAGTAAAGAGGTAATCAAATTATAAATAGAAATGGGCGAAGAATATTAGAGTGGATGGAAAAGTATAATTTGATAATGTTAAAATGACGATTTATATTGCATATGAAAGGTAACATGGCAGAAAAATGAACAACAGAATGTATTTGACTTTACACTTGTTACACCAAACTTTTATGATAAACAGGGTGTATCGTGACATATAGCATTAACTTATACCAGAGATATAGAATATAATTTTGTGTATATTTTGACCCAGTTTTTCGGAAAATTTAAAATATTTTGTTCTATAAAGTATACTGTGTGTGATCTCAGTAAAGTACAATGAGTACTGATAAAAACTATTCTAACTTGTGTTGATAAATGGTGGTGAGCTTCAGAGTGGAAGCCCTATGATGGAGGCGCCAGTATAATTTAGTGAGCAAGACGTCCCCTTGGAAACTATAGTAGGAATATATGGGAATAAAATAATGTATCATGTTTCAAATACACTTTTGAGACTAAATATATACACCACCCGATTAAAATATATGCCTGTATATTAAACTTCTGGTGGTGTATAGTGTGAACTACGTGTTGTGAAGACTGTAAAATGTTGTTGTAACCTTGAATATCTTCCCTCAAGGCCTCAACTCTATAGCACATATACATAATACATACACTCTAACCTACTATACACACAAGCACCCAAACCATCTGAAAATTTTCTCATGCCTTTAACTCGATCGTTTCTGTATCCTCTGTTTTTTTATTAGAATTAGTCCCAACATATGGAATGAATGAGTCAAGATAATTACTACAGGTTTATTTAACTTTTCAGAATTTTGAAGTACTCCATTATAATTAAAATAATTGCCGTGAGGATTTGAATTCGAACTATATGACTTAGCTCGGTAGAATATTAATTGTACATTTTCTCTTCTACCCTTACAGCTGCAATGACTCAATGGCCGAAAAAAATAACATCATTCAACGTAACTTATTTAGGTAACAGTTATCTGGAAGCATTCTATTATTAACTGGTGACACAACTAGGTTACAGAGGTCTTAGATAACGTTTGGGTTAGAATAATGAAGCCCCTTATAGTTACCCCTTATATCAACACAGATGAGCAAACAGCCTTATAGATACCAAATTTTTACTGGGTTAATGACAGGGTTTGAAGTACACGTGTGTATATGAATTGGTTTCCTGTCGCTATTATTATTCCTAAAGTTCCTTAGTAACACATATGTATGTACAGCCACGGCTGATAGTGCTTGACCAGGGTCTAAGGAGTGTTGGAGAGTAACTGAACAGAGTTCGAAAAAGTGAATCTTCTAAACCTCTCTCAACGTTGAGAATGGTTTGGAAAATTCACTTGTTCGAACTATGTTCAGTTGCTCACCAACACTCCTTGGACCCTGGTCAATCACTATCAGCCATAGCTGTACACACCTTAAAAATATATCAGCACCCTTACAGCACGAAATATTATTATGCCACACCACACGAAGTAGGCTATTCTGAAACAATGATCATATCGAAAAGTATCAGAGAATAAGGTACCAAATAATTCTTGAGGGTTGTACTGTACAACAAGGTATATATAGCTTTATTTACCTTCTTGATTATACCAGCTAGAGCAATTTATTCTACTGACCTATATCTTACCACGTCGGGATCTAATACTTCCAGTTGCTGAAAAGAATTAATTAAGCCTCTGCAAATGGAAGCCTTTTACATATTTGAGTTGTTTCTTCAATGAGAAATATTTGACATTGTTGCCTTTTTATTCATCCATCCTCGATAGTTATATTTACGGCTGAAGAAAGAAAACGTGATAGTAGTTATTACTGGAATGTTAGGTGTATATATATATATAGAATGTAATAAACGTGTTAGTTATTATAATAGGTAGGAAATTAATTATGTGTATTTATTTTTAGAGAAGGGTTGATCAGGGACGTGATACAAATCGAGGTTGTTTAATGTAATTTCGTCAGACGGTATCGAAGTAATTCAAGTATAGCATAGTCTTTAAAATAATGTATTGTAATTCCCAGGTTAACAATAATGTATAGCTAACTAACCTCCAATATCACTTACCTGACTCACCAATCTCCTATCTCATTTTTAAAACTCACTACAAAAGTAATTAACTGTTTTAGAGAATTATTGATGAAAGTAATTAATGTTCCAATATTTCGTTAAGCTTGAAAGAAGCCATTCTTTCTCATCGGGACAGGTACGTTCGACAATACGTCGGCAATATTTATGATAATCAAGTGATTAAGGTGATAAATAATAATCAATAACTGTAAAGTAAATGTCAACTAAGTGTTTGTTGTGTGTTAATTAGTAATTTATCTTAAGATGACAGAGATAAAGTGAGATTGATTGATTCTTTCTTCTACCCTCATCGGGACAGGTTTCGGCCATCACCACGAGTTCACCACGAGTCATCTATGAAGTCAATGATATCTCTGAGGCGTTAGTTATTAGGTGTATTCGAGTTATTTCGTAACATGGTTCAGGGTGCATTGCCTGCCATGCGATGTATTTCTGTGTGTGTTCATTTTATCGAGTTTAGTTGAGTTGATTAAATTCTGCTGTCATTCTATTCAGTGTATCAATTTCTATGTAATTTCTTTCATTCTTAATTCTCAAATTATCTCAAGTGTTCAAGTTCAAGTGTATGTTCAAGTGTTGTTGTAGGCTTAAGTATAGTTCTGAGTTTATTTTCTATTATGGTACAGGGTATAGTGCCTGCCATGAATATTCCATTTTATGTGTGATTCTTTCGATTATTTCTGTATATAATCATCGAGTTAGTTGAGTGTTTAAGTTTTGTGATCATTTCTATTCAGTATTATTAATTCCTATGTAATTTCTATGCCTTGATGGAACTTATCTCGTGTACAAGTGTTCAGTTCAGGTTCAAGTGTAATTCTAACGCAAGTTCTATTATAGTTATAAGGTTTAATTCAGTTCTAGTCTAGTTACAAGGATAATTCTAATCAATATTGATCTTTATATATATATTTCTCAAGAGGAAAATTCGTCATTATTTTCTAGTGATTTCTGTGATTATATTTAATTCATATCTTGTGGGAAATATTAATAAATCCCGGTTAAACTTTATAGTTATCTTGTTGTTTGTTTGCCCCATTCCTATAGCATTCTTTATTCTCCTACCGCCTGGCCAGAGCGAGGAAAGTTAAAAAGATACCAACAACATTATATATTTTGTTTTTGTGTTAACACTCGTGAAATATTCTTTCACCTATTTTTCGAGTCGTTACTCTGGTGGCAGCGAAGGTGGGTTTAGCTAAGAGAAAATTTTGACCAGCCGTATTGGGGAAGATAGAGTGTTGAAAGTTTGGAGATATCGACAGGATAAAGTTCTAAGTGGCAATTGCGGGACACAATCAGGTAACACGCGGTTAGAGGTGAAAATTCGAGAATAAGTTTTGCGGTGGAACTAAGAATAAAAAGATTAGTACAATATGGATCGGTTAGAAAAGCTTGTAGTATTGGAGGATGAGGTTAAGTACAGTGAAAATCAGTATGACGAAGCGGAACATCAGGCAGTCGATAATCAGGTGTTAATAGATACCATGCGAGTTTTAGTGGACAAAGTACAAAGTGTATCAGTTAAGCTAGAGAAAATGGAAAGAATAACTAACCCTGACAATGTTCTTCCTGAAAATTTACTAGATGACCAAGATTCAGTCTTGGGATGTGCAGCAATATTTGCCCCAAACATGGCTAGTACACCAGCAAAAACATCCTCAGAAGTTTTGGTTAAACCTCGTGACATTAAAATTCTGGAGTTAGAAGCATTGCATGGGCTAGATTCGGCTGCAAGGTTGCAGATGTTTTTCGAACAGGTTGAACATTGTACCAGTGAGTCTGATGCTAGGTTGGAGGTGGCAAAATCACGAGTAGATCATGAGATGGCGGTAATGATTCATACGGCACAGAAGCAGCGAGAGATAAAGAAGTGGGGTGAACTAAAATAGTATCTTACTCGGAAATTTGGTGTGGAACTCAATTTCGACCAGGCATGGAGGCAAAATGATTCGTTTAATTATGATTGGATGAGTAGCCCATAGTCTTTCGTGCATAAGTTCAAATGTCAGTACGCAGCAATCAGAGGGACATTTCACAGTGAGAAACTTCCGGATAGGGATAGGCTACAGAAAAAGAAGTTGCTGCAAGGTTTCCCACAATGTAGTAGGGATCTCTTAGAGGTTTTTGTAGATGACAACATTCCCCTAAACAAATTTCTTGGTCATATTGAGAATATGCTTCTCAAAACTCAAGTTGCAGTTAATTCAGTGCCAATCTCTCTAACCAGGACTGGTAGTAGTTCACAAAACCTAGGGGATGAGCAGTCAGAAATATCAGTATCTACGAAGTCAGAGGATAGTTTAGCAGAACTCAGAGACAAGCTAGATAAATTGCAACAGCAGGTTAGGCAGCCGTTTGCCCCAAGATCAGGTCCAACCCCACCTAAATATTGTGCATTCTGTCAAACGGAGACTCTTTTCTTGAAAGATTGTTGGAGAAAACCACCTAGGGGACACTGTTTTGAGTGCTTGAAATTTGGATGTAGACGAGGTAATCCAACTTGTCCAGGGACAGCCGCTCGTCCTTCTTCCACACGACAGTATCAATCTCCTCGTCCTCGTAATCAGACTCCACCCATAGTAAATGCAAGTTCAGTGAATAACACGAGCGAGTTAGGAGGAACCGCATGACTAGGCTACGCTGATCTCTCGCCTGTAATAAATCTCATTGTCAACGGTAAACTGTGTGCTGCGTTATTGGACACCGGTAGTGGAGCAACATTGATTAAAAGAAGTACTATTAAGAGATTGGGTTTTCAATTGGATAAGTCTAGGGTGTTGCCTTCATTAGTTGCAGTAAATGGTGACCCATTGAAAGTTTTGGGCATGGTGAGAGTAAACATTCACGTGGGAGATCAGGAAGTCTATTCACCGTGGATCGCAGTAGTACCAGACGTTTATCTTAATCAAGATCTATTGTTGGGATGTGATGTTGTTCAGCGATCAAATTTGACTTGGTGTCCTCGGGAAAAAGATCATGGTTTGGGGAGGAACTGCTTACAATGTAGCCCATGTCCGTACCACTCTGGCTAGTGTAAGGAAGGTTAGAGTACCAAACCTTACTGAAATACAGAATCAAGCAACTTGTCAGGTCCAACTTATGGAAATGGTACATTTGGAACCATACAAAGTCAAAGTAATTCGGGTTAACGTCAGTGAACAAAGGGGATCTAGCTAAGTAGTGTACCCTCAACCCAAATATTCATCTCAGACTTGTGCAATGTTAGTGGAGGTCGATCATAAACAAACTATTCCCATACTTGTGGATAACCCATCTAAGGTGCATAAATTCATTAAGTCAGGTACCATTGTAGCTCGGTATGATCACTACTCTGATTCGATAGAGGATTCATTTACTCAGGTATGTCACACTCAGATAGAGAATGAATTGTTGCCGAAGAATGATTGTACTGGTGATGAGGGAACTAGGAGAGAAGGATTGCAGAAGTTAATAGGCGAACAGAACTGGAATCACCTATCTAGTGAGCAACAAGGAAAATTGTCAAACGCAGTCGTATCTCATGAGAATTTGTTCATGGTAAACAGTGAGGAAATGGGTACCATCTCAGGTGAGCCAGCCCATATTTCAGTATCAGATCCAAATCCATGTAGGACACCAACATATCGATATCCGGAACATACCAAGAAGTTAATTTCACAGATGTTGGTAGATATGGAGGAAAGAGGCGTGATTGAACCCTCAAGCTCAGCGTGATTATCCCCTATCGTGTTAGTGAACAAACCAAAAGGCAGTAAAAGGATGTGTTTGGATTTTAGGAGGGTAAACGATCACTTAGCTGCCGATATTCATCCTTTGCCCCGACTGGAAGACCTAGTGAATGTTGCATCAGGACATCAATACTATGCAACCCTTGATTTAAAGGATGCTTACTTTCAGATAGTATTAGATGAGGATAGTAAGGATGTAACTACTTTCTCTGATGGCGTATCTTTGTACCGCTTCTGTAGGCTTCCTTTTGGGCTAAGTTGAGCACCCGCAATCTTTTCGCGCAAAATGGCAGAAATCTTTGCACCCTTGTTAAAGGAAGGTTGGATCAATAAATTATTATTTGGATGATATCATTTTATGGGCTGAAGATTTTGATCAATTGATGGATAAGCTAGAAAAACTTTTCAAAGTGTTAGAAGACATGGGAGTAAAATTAAATCTGACCAAATGCGATTTTGTCAAACGGTAGGTGAAGTTTTTGGATCACAGAGTTTCTAGGAAGGGAAGTTCACCAGATCCAAAGAACTTGGAAGCCATTAGTCTGTTAAAAAACCCTCAGAATGTTAAGGAAGTTAGGAGATTCATAGGTATGTGTGGTTTCTACCGTAAATTTGTTCCGAATTTCTCGAGAATTGCTACACCGATAACCAATCTTATGAAATCCCAAGTAAACTTCAAGTGGACGGACAGTTGTCAAGAGGCTTTCGAAACCCTTAAGGAAAAACTTATGTCTATGCCAATCCTAGTAAATTACCAACCCGAACTTACACTTGTTTTGGTGACTGATGCCAGTAATGAATGTGTTGGCGCTGTTCTACATCAGGTTCAGTTAGATGGGAGTGTCAGACCTCTGGGTTATTTCTCTAAGAAGATTAGTTCATGTGAGCGACGCTATTCAGTTACTGATAAGGAAGCGTTAGCAATAGTGTTAGCTTGCCATCACTTTCACCATTACCTCTAGGGAGCTCGTTTTGAAATACAAACGGATCATCAACCACTCACCAATATCTTCCATAGACGCACAAAATCGCCTAGAGTAACGAGATGGATGTTAGAAATGCGTGAGTACAATTTTTATGTTAAGTATTTCAAAGGTAAAGAGAATGTAGTGACAGACTAGCTGTCTCGCCCAGTCAGACTTGTAACGCATCAACCACTTGTTACCCGGTTAGGTCTAACGCGGGAAAAGTTTGTTCAAGAACAATGTAAAGATCAGACTTGGGAAGAAGTTTCAAATTATCTACAAGGAGGAAAATTACCAGGACGAAAGATTCCCAGAGCCACTCTAGATCAATTTGAAGTCATGAAGGGAGTGTTGTATTATGTTAGGGAAGCTAGGGATGCCAGTTTGAACTATACAGTAGTGGTGCCTCGTCATCTAGTCAGAAAAGCCTTAGAAGTAGCTCATGACCAGACTGGACATTTTGGACAGTTCAAATCAATCAAAAAGGCAAAAGAACTCTTTTATTGGCCCTCAATCAAATCTGATGTAATAGAATATCTTAAGAAATGTGTCACTTGTCAACAGTTCAAACATACTCAAGGAATGTCACAGCAGTATAGGGAATTACCAATTGTATCCCAACCTATGCAGAGAGTAGCTTTTGATCTCACTAATATGACAGCAGGCCAGGATGGGCAGAGATATATTCTAACTACTATTGACCATTATTCTAGATTTGTTAAGTTTTATCCATTAAAAACCAAACATGCTCATGGTATAGTAGATAGACTTTCCCAGTATATCATTGACTTCGGGAAACTTGACTCCATCTTGTGTGACAATGCCATGGAATTCACTGGGCAAGAACTAAGGAAGTGGGCTGACCAGCATGGCATCGAGATCGTCTAAACCACCCCATATCATCCTCAAGCCAACGGTCTGATCGAGCGCATGCATAGAACTCTCAAGACCGTGCTTGCCCAACTGTGCAAGGGTTATCCTCTGAGGTGGCCCGCTTTCCTGGGAGAATGCCAATCACACATGAATTTGGCTGTGCACAGTAGTACCGGAGTTTCACCTTACGAGGCGTTCTATGCTAGACAACCATCCCGTTCAGTGACAGCGCCCCTCTTAACCGTGAATTCCGAAGTCAGCGATTCTCAGAAGTTAAAGAGGATGATAATGGACGCCAGTGTGAAGTCGCAGCGGAGGTACCGAGCTATTGTAAATAAGAAACGTCGTGCAGATAAGGTGGAAGTTGGATCTCTTGTGTGGGTTAAATCAGAAACTTCCTTACCTGGTACCTGTAGCAAGTTGAATGCCAGGTGGAAAGGGCCTTATAAAGTGTTAGAAGTTATCAGAGATGGCCTAGTGTATATTGTGGAGGACCCTTATACGGGAAAACAAGTGCAACGGGCCGCAGAAAAGGTTAAGCCGTATATGAGTTGGACTGAAATTATTCCCGAGTTGGAAGAGTCAGTGATGGGAGAACTGGAGGAGGAGGAGGATGCTTACCTCCCTCCTCGCCGTCGTCAGCCTCCCAGACGACTTATTGAGGATTGTTAACCAGTGATGTGAGGTAACGGTTGAGATATGTGTGTACAGCAGTGGACAGTCATGAGTTTAGTGTTGGAAAGTTTTACCACAAGCATTGATCGAAGGTCAACTATGCTCTTGTCTCATTATCTTAGTTCTATTCTTAAGTATTCTCATGTTCTATTCTTAATAATTAATCTTTTCCAGAATTGTGCAGTTCAATCATGTGTCTTACTTCAATAGGTTAATCCTACTCTCAGTTCACAGTCATCGCCTCATGCGTGGTCCTAAGTTTCACTTTAGGATGTATTGTCTATGCCTAAACAGGGTTAAGGAAGTGATTTAGGTATATGTAGCTGAATGTGTTGAATGTGGTAAATGTAAAAAGATTATCTTCCTGCCTTAGGCTGGGCCAATATGAGAGTGACGGAGACGTCAGGTGACAACTCCATAGATTACCCGTAGAGTGAAGGTGGCTGGGGTACATGACACAATTTCTGACTATTTAAAAAAATAATTGGAGGTGGCATAATTCCTCACTGGGAAAATAATGCGAGTCAGGTGACTCTTAGGGAACTCAAGGTGAGACGGAGTTATGGGTTGTTCAATAGATAGTATGTATGGTCTTGCTAAAGTTAAGTGGAAATGATTTGTGATGCAAAGGGTATAACTTTTGCCGTGAGTTTTAGCTTTGGAGAATGGGCGTGTGTAACGCTCCTTTTTTTATTCAATGGGTTTCTTTGAGTTACCCCTTTTTATTCGTCCATCCTCGATAGTTATATTTACGGCTGAAGAAAGAAAATGTTATAGTTATTACTGTAATGTTAGGTGTATATATATATATAGAATATTATAGACGTGTTAGTTATTATAATAGGTAGGAAATTAATTATGTGTATTTATTTTGAGAGAAGGGTTGATCAGGGATGTGATAAAAATCGAGGTTGTTTAACGTAATTTTTCATCTTATTTCGTCAGAGACGGTATCAAAGTAATTCACGTATAGCATAGTCTTTAAAATAATGTATTGTAATTCCCAGATTAACAATAATGTATTAGTTAACTAACCTCCAATATCACTTACCTGACTCACCAATCTCCTCTCTTATTTTTAAAACTCACTACAAAAGTAATTAACAGTTTCATAGAATTATTGATGAAACTAATTAATATTCCAATATTTCGTTAAGCTTGAAAGAAGCCAATCTTTCTTCTACCCTCATCGGGACAGGTACAGTTGCCCAAGAAAACACTGCAACCAAATCTGCTGGAGTGTGGCAATTTCTGGTAGGTGCTCCAAAATAAACACTCGTATATTATCAATTGAACACTCAGAACCTATAACCGTTGTAAGGATTAATGTAATTAGCTGAAACCAATAACATCCATCCATACAAAGGTTGTAGGTTCTGAGTAAATCATTGATACAATACGAGTGTTTACTTTGGAGCAGCTGCAAGATATTGCCACAAACCAGCAATTTTGGTTGCAGTCTTTTCTTGGGCAACTGTACGTTCGACAATACGTCGACAATATTTATAATAATCAAGTGATTAAGGTGATAAATAATAATCAATAACTGTTGTAACACCCCCATTTTATTATGTATGTTATTTAGGATGTTTTTTTTAATTAATGTATAATTACTAGCTTCACTCTCCATAAATACCTGCATTTATTTCTGGTAACTTACTTAGAAAATTAGTTGAGTGAGGGATGGAGTCCCGATAGAGGGACGAGATGTTTTCGTTGGCGGAACAATATTTGTAACCAATATTAGGAATAATTGTATGCTATGTGGCTGAGGATAAGGGATAATGGGTTGGAGTATTAAGAGAGGTTAAATAATCATTAGTTGTAACTAAGGAATGTATCAGGGAGGAAGGAACACTTAATATAATAGAAAAATGTAGCAGGAGGAACTAGTTTGTGTCCGTGTAGGAGCTGGGACTGGGGGGGGGGGGGGTTGAGGCGAGAATGAATTGTGGCGAGAATTCACATGCAGTTTCGTGTCATCTTCCCTGGGAACAGGTAACTACTAAAACAGCTGCTACAAAAGTGACTTCAAGTGTTAATATTGAGGTAAATATTTATTATACATTTGATAGTGATTATTAATAGAGTCTCTTATCATCTTCCCTGGGAACAGCCATATAGCACATTCCGGCAAGGCATAATAATAATACTGGTGTACCTAATGATAACATAATAATTTGAGAATTGCTGGCACATAATTTAAAGTAGACTATCACAACTGTTTCGGCCATATTTTTTTTAATATACTATTATATATATGTGTGTATTTATTTATTTTTATTATTATTGATGGGGGGGAGTAAGTACATTTTTTTTATTATTATTATTATCTGTTTGTTTAGTGCTGTTCCCTAGCGAAACTCGGAATTATTCCAGTTCAAGGGGGCAGCGGGAGTAGGATTAAGGGAGGGGGGATTGAAGGTTAGGGAGTATCTATATATTTTTTTTTAATATGAAAATGAATGTACAAAAATAAATTAAATTATAATTAGTGGAGTTTTCCGTTACCGTATACAATACTAATAGACTGTGTCCATACTTAGACATTTTTGACTTGATTTAAGACATTGATCGAACCCCCGTTAGAGTAATTCTGGGTTGCTTACACGCGTGCCTGGGGTTCAAGCTACGTTACCCACCCAGTGTGTGATAACTTGGTTCCTGTGGTCAATCTGTGGTCTGGTGGTGGCAGCGTTACTGACGAGGAACTGGACTTGCCTTTGTATGATTTTTTTTATGGTATTCGCAAGGCAAGTTCAGTCCTCAGTCCCTTTTTTTTTCCAGACCGGGTTGATCCAATATAAGGATAGAGTATCATACACTGGTGTGTCATATTTGTTTATTGTAAAAGGCCGTGTTTTTTGTTCCTCCTCCAGTAAATTAAGGGGGATAAAAATAGCGACGTTACACTGTAAAGTAAATGTCAACTAAGTGTTTGTTGTGTGTTAATTAGTAATTTATCTTAAGATGACAGAGATAAAGTGAGATTGATTGATTCTTTCTTCTACCCTCATCGGGACAGGTTTCGGCCATCACCACGAGTTCATCACGAGTCATCTATGAAGTCAATGATATCTCTGAGACGTTAGTTATTAGGTGTATTCGAGTTATTTCGTAACATGGTTCAGGGTGCATTGCCTGCCATGCGATGTATTTCTGTGTGTGTTCATTTCATCGAGTTTAGTTGAGTTGATCAAGTTCTGCTGTCATTCTATTCAGTGTATCAATTTCTATGTAATTTCTTTCATTCTTAATTCTCAAATTATCTCATGTTCAAGTGTTGTTGTAGGCATAAGTATAATTCTGAGTTTATTTTCTATTATGGTACAGGGTATAGTGCCTGCCATGAATATTCCATTTTATGTGTGATTCTTTCGATTATTTCTGTATATAATCATCGAGTTAGTTGAGTGTTTAAGTTCTGTGATCATTTCTATTCAGTATTATTAATTCCTATGTAATTACTATGCCTTGGTGGAACTTATCTAGTGTACAAGTGTTCAGTTCAGGTTCAAGTGTAATTCTAAGGCAAGTTCTATTATAGTTATAAGGTTTAATTCAGTTATATTCTAGTTACAAGGATAATTCTAATCAATATTGATCTTTATATACATATTCCTTAAGAGGAAAATTTTCTAGTGATTTCTGTGATTATATTTAATTCATATCTTGTGGGAAAAATTAATAAATCCTGGTTAAACTTTATCGTTATCTTGTAGTTTGTTTGCCCCATTCCTATAGTATTCTTTATTCTCCTACCAGAGCGAGGAAAGCTAAAAAGATACCAACAACATTATATATATTTTTTTTTGTTAACACTCGTGAAATATTCTTTCACCTATTTTTCGAGTGGTTACAATTATAAGCCCCATAATTAAGGCCCATATTCCTGGTGGTCCCACAACTTCTCCCTCTATGGATAGTTGGACTCACAGCTGTATATAATTATGTCTTCAGCTGATGGTGTGCCCGGTAATACTGTACTGCAATAATGTCTTCCCTGGTATAATTATGTTTACAACTTCCATCCATAGCTGAAAGAATGCATTTTTTCTTTCGATTTTTCTTAAGGTTTTCCATTAAATTCATATTCTGAAATGACCAATACTCTCTTATTATAACAGATCTGACTTTTTCCTTCAGCTATATGCAAAGCCAGCAGATAGTGTATGATTTCATTTTTTTTCTGAAAAATATACTCAATGACCAAGCTTTAACCCCTCTAATTGACCTAATTAGGCCCAATTAGGCAGCGGATAACTAACCTAACAACATAAACACTTCTTGAAAACCACAATCAGGCCTATATATGCATAACCTGAAAGAAAAAATACAAATATATATTTTCTACTGATTTGCACTCATTGACCTTTGACCTCTGCTAATTAGGCTGATGATGGCAGGATAAACACCCAAATCCTTCAAAAAAAAAAAAAACATTTACCGACTATTACGCAAAAATGCTTTATTAAATCACATTTTGAGAATCCCAGCCTAGTCTATTATGCCCAAACTCGCGACTATTGCTGTCAGTTGTAGTCCCCACACAAAGCAACCGATATTGCAAAATCCAGGCACTACAAAAGGACCTTCACAAGTAGAATCACAGCTTAAGGAGTAAACCACCTGAATTACTGGCAAAGGCTTGATCAGTTAGACCTATTAGCTAATAGACTATATACTCTCTCCAAAGGAAACGAGAGAGAGACACACATTATAATTTACGTGTGGAAAATCCTAGAAGGAAATGTCCCAAGACGAGGACGCCTATACTTTTTGTCAAGAGCACCCAAGCCTCTACTCAACACATGAAGACCATGGTCCAACACAGCTTCCAACACAATGGGACAGTCGGGACACCACTCGTCAATAGTAGGCCTATCCCTAAAAACCTGAGGGACCTAACAGCTAGGTGTTACTGTCGACACCTTCAAACACAAACTCGATAAGTGTCTGGCCGCTGGCTTAGCCTGGCTATAGTTCCAGACCACGGAGGTATAGTATGATGATGATGATGTATACCTCCATGTTCCAGACCAGCCACCAACACAAGGCTAGCCAAACTCCAACAACAGTCACCCATCAATAATCCAACACCCAAATATAAGGATAGGGGAGCTGCCTGGAGCATGCAGAGGTCCACTTTAGCCCTGTTGCTCCCAGACGGAATTTTGAATTAAAAATAAAAATATATATCGATAGATTCATCAAATCAGGAGATCTAACGATTTCTCAGTCGGTCTGGCAACACTGCTCTAGTCAGTGTTGCCAACCAATGTACCCCAGAATAACCTAAATCTCCAAGCAAAATTTCCCCAATATTTCAGACCAAAAATATCCCATAATGAGGGTAATAGGGAGCTTTCGCTCAGCTGAAGGAAATGACGTCACGATATCAACACTCGCCATGATGGCGGGTGTTGGGCCCGCAGAGAGAGTGCAGTTGTGATAGTAAGAAGTTCATTTATACTAATCATCACAATAATGGAGCATTCCACTTACCTCAAAAGCATTAGTGCAACAGACCATGCCTCTTACCTGCAGAAATTAAGTAGTGCTGGTGTGAGTGTGGATCCATATGCAGTGCCCAAGTGTAAATTCAGTACTGACTTTGAGCGCTACCCTCCGGTTACATATCTCGACATGATTGACTACTTTATTTCTTCACCAAACCAAGACTACAACTACAAGACAATGAAATAAACTTGTAATTCTTGGTTACACAAGTCTAACACTATGTACAATTACCTGAAATGAAGTGCTTGGAGCAGAATCGCCAGTTTTCAGGGTTTCATGTCTCCACTCTGGATATTCTCAATGCTCTAATTTTAAAGGTAATTATCCTAGATTAACGTAATTTGGGGTTATTTAGAGTAAAGTTTTGACAATCTAAGGTAAATATTATCGATTTTTCCGTTATTTCATGGGTTGTCGTAAAAGAAAAATTGCAATGCTATAAAAAACTATTATAATTTCATTAAAGTATCGTGTGTCAAGGGTTCAGTTTATGTCGTTATGGTCACCTATTTCAGGATCTAAGGACATTTGGCTCAATCTAAGGTAATTTACACAATTGTTTAAAGGTAATACCACAAATACTTCATGAGAACCCTGGATATTCTGGACAACCACACACTCCTTCGTCTAGTTAGCAACTTCTCATGAGCTTCTCCTTGGGTTTTTACCACCTTTGGGATCCGAAATCTTGACACACCTGGAGTCTTGTCTGAGTTACTGCATCCTACTATACAGCAGTAATTTCGCATCTTGAATTTTGTCCGAAAAGGAGGTAAGTATTAAAAAACATACAGATCCCTGCTGGATATACAAACTGCCCTCTCCTTGTCAGGGTTACCAATATGAGAAGTTTCGGGAGGCGCTAGACTTACTCCTCAAAAACAGTATTTTTAATAAAATGCCGACGTATACTACCGACTTTTATAAATGAATATTTGCTTTTTGTTACACCAAGATTCTGAAATAATAAAAAAAACACCAATAAAAGGCGCAACAAAACATTGTAAATATCATCTAGAAAAGACGCTAAGGATACGAAACTCTCGCTAGATTACTTTAAAAAGCATTATATGGAGCTCCCAAAGCACTAAGTTGGTAACTCTTATCCTTGTAAACAAAACTTCTGCCTTACCATGATGGCCGCCGAGCGTGCTGTGACGTCACAGTGACGTCACGCAAATACACCCTATTTTCTTAATTTCCTTAAAAAGCTCGCTCCCTTACTTTAAGAGTTTAAGGGGATAGTATACTTTTGGTAGATTGGAGTGCCTTGATTCCTCCAAAGTATGCTAGGAAACAGAAGCAGATGGAGGAATACAATGATGTTCTGGTGCTTGGAATAGTTTGAAGGAATCAATTGCTCCATATTTATCAGCAGTATATTACCCTCTTAATTAAGGCTCCGTTAGTGCGTTAATATATTATGTACTACATTGTTATATTAATTTTAATTATATATTTGATTTAATTATTTCTTCGTAAAATTAAAATATGATCAAAATATTTGGAATTCTAGTGAATTTTTGCCTGGCGATTCAAGGAACTTTAGATCATCAAGGTATAAGACATGGAAATGATATGACCACATATTATACCGTAAATATGTGACGTCATACCATCAATACCAAAAATTCACTAGAATTCCCAATATTTTTATTATATTATAAGTTTACGAAGAAATGAATATAATAATGTAGTACGTATTATATATGAAATTCTAATTTGTTAAATAATAATAATAATAAGGGCCCGAATTCATTAAAGCACCAAGTGAGCCTTAACCCCTGCAGGCCGGGAAGGGTGGACCTTGCCTCCACATTTCTACCCTGCCGCTAGCGTCAAAATTCCTCGATTTGCCCTATATTCACAATGCTTACACTCTTAATCTATATAGTGTACTGACTTCAAAATTGTTCCATCCTTACCTTCAACTCTTCCTCTTTCCAATGGTACCATCGGGAGGGCTGTACGAAGAATAGTTGTGGAGATAGGGCGAGTTGAAGTGAACCATGTTTGTGCGCGAGACAGGGGTATGTCTGTGTGTACGCGTGAGTGTGGAGTGACTACGGCATGGCGAGTTCAGTTTCCCGCCCAAGTCCCTTGTCAACTCACTCGTATTACTACTATTATGTATCGTATGTCATGATTTCAACACTAAAAATAGTATGAACACTTGTAGGAATATATCATCGTGTAACTGTCACTTAGAAAATGATAAACAAACCGACTTTTACCATAGGAAACACGTATATTTACTATCAATTGTGCCTGTATGGGTGTGTTTCGTGGTGTTATTTTCTTATTACTACCCCATTATATATCGTGTGTCATGATCTATACACTAAATAATAATTTGTAACCTTGTAGGAATATCATGGTGTCACTCACGTACATATATTCACTACGGTATTGTCTTACGATCGTTAGAGCACAAATTCGGACAAGGGCAATTACTTAAAAATCGCCCAGCCATCGTGGGGTCCCAGAATCGACTGAGTGGGTAGCGGATCGATATTGTGAGTGTATTTTCTCGCCCAACGACAAGAAAAACTAGCCGTACAGGGCGCGAAATAGCGCTAAATCGCTGTGACGGTAGGTGCAGTTGCCCGGTTCCTTACGTAAGACGGTCTTTAGGGGTTAAGGAAATAAATAAAATGACCTTCAATCTGGGGTATTTTTGGTCTGAAATAGTGGAGAATTTTTGCTTGTTTGTGATTTAGGGTACAGTTGGCTCCACTCCCGCGTTGACCACTGCGCCCTGCCAATGTTGAGCCACCCAGATATTCGAATCCCGAACGATGCGAAGCACTCATGACCTCCATCTCCCCAACTCAGTCGCGAGCTGATGGGATGGAGACACGAGCACACTCATCATGGGGTCGCTTCTACCTGACGAGTTATGGGGAAATGAGAGAGAAAGAAGGGGGGGGGGGGGTATGGAGAGGCTGGAAGAACAAGAGAGACGCCAATAACCGAGGCTGTAGAGACGTTTTCTTGAAGATTTATGGTTGACTTTGGGCAAAGGGACTAATGGAGATGGAGTTCACATTAACAAACTTATATAATTAAGTATTGAATTTTATCATTGTCATCATAATATTATTATTTTCTACTCTCATATGTAGGCAGCAGTAGGCTAAGTATTATTCGATATCAGCAGAACTGTAATGACATCAGATGGGATGGATGTCTATAAAACTTGGACATATGTAATGAAATTGCTATACTCAATGATAAATGTGTTTCAACAATAATGAATATATTAAACAAAATTATGAGAACCACAATTATCCATATATTATATGTGAAAAGGATATTCTGTGGAACGGAATGAGACAATCGAATCTCTCCTGCAGAATATAGGCTTATTTCTGGTGAAGTGAAGGTTCGAGTCATGTGAACCACAGTTCCCTTTACACACACACACACACAGACACCAATCCCACATCTAGTAGGTTTCGCAGGCTTACCAACTTAACACATGGGGAAAAAATAACTTGTTCTACGTTACATATAGTGTATTATTGGATTACAAGTAAATTTCTGGCCATAACAAGGAAATCATTAACACGTAGACATAGTAGAATAAAGCTAATTACTATTTGTGAAACATATGATAATCAGTATTGACAACCTTTGAGACGTCAGCCTTCATAACCCTACACATTTATAATGACGAGTATTTATGTGCACACAATAATACAAAGGATTAATTCAATAGAGGACTACGATCAGCATCTTGCTATTGCTTTCAATACTTACTTTATTATGATATTACTGCACCTTGTATTCCACAATATTTATATAATAAAACTCTTAATAGTGACAACATTAAAATAAAAT
Source organism: Petrolisthes manimaculis (assembly GCA_034508575.1). Taxonomy (NCBI): domain Eukaryota; kingdom Metazoa; phylum Arthropoda; class Malacostraca; order Decapoda; family Porcellanidae; genus Petrolisthes; species Petrolisthes manimaculis. Next base: position 905,381 of record JAWZYT010000373.1, read on the forward strand.
ACAATATACAGAAATACAAATTCCAGTTCCATTTCTATAAAGCATTACATATTTGTCTTCCATTCTTCTTATTGTTTATAATTATGAATTTAGATGCGGCCTATAGGCCTAGGCATATATTACGTCTAATTATCACCCACAAGACTTAATTATTAATGTTGGCAATCTAGCAAACCAATGTATTTTGAGACCCAGAACTGTTACATATTATTCTCCCGACAAAGAGAATATATATATTTGTCACCTTTGATTCTCCAGGTTTAATAAAAACAGTGGATTATCGGTAAATTTTTACTTAATAATTTGGTTATGTAATTATTGATTAATGTTAATTTGCAATGGATAACAATATTTTTAATACTTGAACAGTTTGAGCTAACTATCACACAGTTCACAATGTGGCGAAATAATATCAGTTATATATCCAACTCGAAAACATTAATCAGTTATTACATATCATTATTTCTGTCTAACTCGTAGACACAACTAATTCAATTCATCCTACCATATCTTCACTCACGTCGCTCATACATTCATCCCCAACCACCATCATTTTTCCTTCCCATTTCTCCTTTCCACCAATGAATGCTTCTAATGAAACTTTCAGTGTATGGTGCGATAGTTCTACAGTATATGAGTCAGAAGTGGCAACACTCCACCGGCCCCTCCACAACCTCCCCCATCTCTTCCTCTCTCTCTCTCCTTCACCTCCCCCCTCCATAACTCGTCAGGTAGAAATAATCCCATGATGAGTGTGCTCGTGTCTCCATCCCATCAGCTCGCGACTACAACTGAGTGCTTCGCTTCGTTCGGTATTCGAATATCTGGGTGGCTCAACATTGGCAATGCGCAGTGGTCAACGCGGGAGTGGAGCCAACTGTACATATTAGTTCAAAAGTTGGTAACACTGACCAGCATGATAACAACACGATGGAATCACAGGTGACTATTTACCACTACATATTTTCATCTTTAATGAGAGACTTGGGCTATAATTCAATGAGATATAACATTAATATAATTCCTGGTGTTGTTGGAGAATTATGGTGGTATATATAATGAAGATGGAGTTCATTTTAGAGTTGAAATATGGAGAACTTGAGAGAAACCCGGCCCTTCCTGTCATGCATTACATCATTTTTAGCTCCGACCTAAGCCGAGAGCTCTAGGTTTTATCATAATTATTGTTCTTGTTCTTGTTGTTCTTCTTGGGGCGACCACTTCTTAAAAGGGGTTCAACTGACTCACTCACTCACTCTCTTCCTCCCATTCATTTTCTTTTACTGACATTTAATCATTTATTATTATCATTGGTAATTTTTAAAAGTTGCCTCAACAGGATATCACTGGAAAAAAATATATTTCCGAGAAGGATTTAGTGTGACTACCGGGGCCTAACTGGGGCAGACTACCGAGACCTAACCTGGGCAGACTACCGGGACCTAAGCAGGAAAAAATATACAGTAGAAATTAGTCAGACCTCAACTGACCTGACCTAACCTAATCTGGACTGGGACACACTACCGGGTTCTAACCTGACCTAATCTCGACTGGGACACACTACCGGGACCTAACTTGGCCAGACTACCGGGACCTAACTATATGAGGTAACTACTGTTATGCAGCATTTGCAGAAGAAATAGTATATAGAAAAGTAGTTTGTAATAGTGAAATATAAACACTGGTAATAGTAAAATTTTCGAAATAGAGTTGTGGCAACTTGTAAAAATATTCCTTATCATTTTTTTTTCTACTTGGGGTGACCACTTCTTAAAAGGGGTTCAACCAGTATTTAAGAGGTTCAACCGAGAGGGGGTTCAACAGAGGGGTTCACCCTCAATAAAAAGGGTTCATTTTCAAAATTTCAATATAAACATATGAATACGAAAATTCAGATAAAACAAAATTATTATTTTTGCGACCTTTACATATGGATATTTTATTATTTCACTTGAATCATTAAAATCCGGAGCTTTTGAAGGATTTTCCTTCATGTTCTTGTTTTCCCATTCCAGCTGTAACTTTGGCATGTGTTTCCTTTATCTCGTACATTAGACGGTAAACCCTTTAGTAGCGGGAGCGATATATTTCAGAATTTCTTTTGATAATACATTTGCCTTCTGTTTTCACTGTGTCCCAGATATCGATTTCCTTCACTTTCTTCAACAATATTGACCCCGATAGGTGGGGAGGGCATGAACTTTATCAGGGAAAGATCGGGGTTGAAACATGGGTTTTGAATATGTCCATGATTAAAAACAACAGCTGAGCGGCTGAGATCGAGACGTGATGAATCCATGCTTGTGATTGGCTGAAAACTATGACGTCATCAGTGGCGGCCCCGCCTCCTATGACGTCATGACCCTGTGCGTCTTTACAACTGCTTACTCCCGCATGTGGTTAATTTTGCTAATATACATTTTTACTCCATTACCTGATTATTCAATATCCAATTTCTCCCGGTTATTTTTAACTAACTATAATAATAGTAGGTAGCCAAGGCTGCATTGGTTGTAAGGGATATTTGGGGACCAGATGAACCTACCTGACCCAACCTAACCGAACCTGGACTGTGACAGACTACCGGGACCTAACCTGGGCAAACTACCGGGACCTAACCTGGCAAACTACCGGGACCTAACCTAGGCAAACTTCCGGGTCCTAACTTGGGCAAACTACCGGGACCTAACCTGGTAAACTACCGGGACCTAACCTAGGCAAACTAACGGGACCTAACCTGGGCAAACTACCGGGAGCTAACCTGGGCAAACTACCGGGACCTAACCTGGGCAAACTACCGGGACCTAACCTGGGCAAACTACCGGGACCTAACCTGGGCAAACTACCGGGACCTAACCTGGGCAAACTACCGTGACCTAACCTGGGCAAACTACGGGGACCTAACCTGGGCAAACTACCGGGACCTAACCTGGGCAAACTACCGGGACCTAACCTGGGCAAACTACCGGGACCTAACCTGGGCAAACTACCAGGACCTATCCTGGACAGACTACCGGGACCTAACCTGAGCAGACTATCGGGACCTAACCTGGGTAAAATACTGGGACATAACCTGGCTGTAGGGAACCTTTGGGAATCACACTAACCTTCCTGACCCAACCTAACCTAACCTGGACTGTGGCAAACTACCGGGAGCTAACCCTTACATTACCCAACAACACCAGGACCTAACCTACTAAAGGGTATACCCATTAAACTCATATCTCTCTTTATCTCACCTATGTTAATTATTTTTGTTCTCTTTATCTACATTTTTTTATTTACCAACTATTTTTCTCCTCATTTTCATCTTTTTTTGTTTGTATCGAAACAAATAAACGTGGCTTCTGTATTTTTGCTACTTTTATTATTTTGATCTTTATAGGCTAAGTAGTATTAACATTTTGGTGTGGATTCTTTATTTTTGTAGAAGAAATATTCATTGCATCATTCCTTAGGGTAAATGTAAGTCAATTAGTTGTAACTTGAAGGAACCAAAGTGTATTATTATTCTTCCTGGTAAAGTTACAGAAGTACTGAGTTCAATATATTGTATATTTTAGTATCATTACCCACTAAGTTAACGTTATATTGGACCATTACAAGACACTATTCATCCATGGTGTTTCTCTTGGAGATGCCCCATTTTTGAGATATGCTCCGTTTTACAAACATAATTTGGAAATTAGTCTGACCTAACCTAACCTAGACCACAGCAGACTATCGGGACCTAACCTGGGCAAACTACAGGGTTATAACTGGTGTAAACTATCATAAAGTGACTGGGGCAAATTCCCAGGACCTAGCTGTATGTGGTAATACTGTGCGACCCTAGCTAAGAACGCAGTACTTCTGTAATAATGCCGTACCTTATTCTGTTATACTATTTCAGGTTCATCGTTTTGTTTTGATGGTGCAGTGGTACGTGTGTGATGTCATAGAAAGTAGAATAATTCCAAAAGTATTATTATTATTATTATGTTATACTATTTCATTTCATTATTTCAGGTCGACTGTTTTGTGTTGACATGTGTGTTGTTATAGAAAAGTACAATAATTTTTCACTCTTGTATATTCACTTATTGTATAATTTTTTTTGTTTAGTTTCATATCTTTATTTTTTTAAATTTACTGAATTGACTAAATGCATTTTTCCAACATTTTTTTGCCAGACATTTTTATGCGTGTTTTGCCTGCTTCATATTTTTGCTTCACATCTATAATGGTATTACAGTTCCATATATATCAATACAGTTTACAATGTTGTAATGTAAGAGAGAAAAGTAATGATTTTTTTGTCGCCAGATGAACCAACCTAACCTAACTTAACCCGAACCGTGGGTAGGCTACCTTCAGGACTGAATTTTAATGTCCTTCGTTACATACAAATTAATAGTAACCTCAATTAACCTTTAACTTTTTCCATACCGGTACCCTAGTTAAGATGGTTTGTCCTGGGTTGCCTTGTAGCCTAATAATGTTTGGCATATCAGGTAAAATTATTATCTTCTGGTAGATTTGTACTGTACTGTAATGTTCCGGGATTTCCCCAAGTACCGTATATTATGTATCGTCTCCTTAAGTCTCAGATGCTTTATTCTCGCGTGCTCATTAGCCTTCTCTCCAGGTCATACAGTACTGCCAGATATTTGTACTGCATTGGGATTCTTATTCAGTCCAAGTTTTGTACCTTACCCAACCATTCCAGTGTGACATTTGTGTTCGAGAAGTGCGCGGTAACCACATTAATGGTGTACATTTACATTCTTTACATACAGGAATAATACTGAAAGAGTTACCCTTTGCGAAAACAAGATTTTGTTTATAGGTAACGTTCGGTGCCATAGTCTTACTGTTACAATTTTTTTTTATTTTTACTGCAAGTTGGTTCAGCTTAATTCTTTTCCAGTTTCAATTTATATGGTGCTTATAGTTCCATATACTGTAGTTTCCAGATGTATACTCCAAATAATTGCAAATCTTCTGTAGCATGATTAAGTGTTTGGATGCAACTAACAGTAAGTTTAGAAATTGAAAAAATTAGGAATTGTAAATTCATTCATAACACTGTACAGTACTGTACATTTCACTAAATAAATATAAGAGTTACGGTATATAGCAGGTTGTTTATACCGTACCACAACAACAGGCCGTACCCCTTGAGCTCCTGGACGCCCACCTATCACAGTACAGCTATATTGGGGGATGCAGGCCCACACAGGCAGACGTGGCCCTCAGGGGATCCATTAACGTCCCACTTGGACCTCCTCTGACCTTCCCCAATGTCCAGCGTTGGTTAGCTCACATGGCTTCATTTTCTCCTAGTGAAGTCCGGGCCTTCCCACCACATACTCAAGGTTGTCAGGTGTGGATGAAGCAAAATATTTTGTCAGTGTAGCTACTCGTGGTATTACTTGTGAAGTCATATGCTGAAAGGGAAATATTGGGAGACCCACATTGTGGGGATGCTACATGATACTACCCCACAGCAATAAATTTTGGCTGTACTAATATGTTTTATTTAATTTACTAATAATAATGATATTATCAGATTACTTGATGCGTGTACTCTTTACTGAGTAAGTTGATAAGACAGTTAGGGTAATCCTGATCCTGATGCATATGGCTATTACTCTTGAATCTTACTGCTCTGAGCACCCATACCACATGCCCTCATGCCATGCACTATAGCTCTTGATATTTGGGTGTGTCATGTTTTTCTTTTTACAATATGGTGTGAGTTGAGAATATGAACTGCTTTTTTGTTACACTAATCACAGACATTGATTGTTATCGTTGATTGCTCTCTGGCTAAAGAAACAACAGAGAATCTGTGTTGATTTTGTAATTATTGCATGGAATTGCCAACTCATTATCATTTCATAATATTTTTGAGGATGCAATAGAGTCAAATGAAAACATGTGGGATAAAACTGGTGTATCATGTCTCTTCGCCTGAGCATTGTTTGTGTATTTGGGCCTTACCAACAGTTGCATAATTACACAATTGATAAAACCCTTAACCCCTTCATCCTGGCGACATTTTTTTTTCACTGATTACTTCAAGGCAGGAAGCACTTAGGATTTATATTTTTAAGATGTACTGTATGGTCACAACTTTCTCATATTTATAGTCATAGAATGAAACTGCTCTGCAACTCCACATGTGCATGTGCAGTAACATCAATGATTGAAATTTTAACATTATTGGTTTCATTCCAAGTGGTGCTTATTCTGTGGATAGGCTCACTCCAGGACTAAAATAATGTTCGTTGCTCCCAAAGGTTCTGCAATCGTTTGGCCGATGGTGCAACATGCATATGTTTTTTATCATTCTTACGTAATTGTGGGACATAACCAAACATAAACGAGTTCACATGAAAGTCGTGTTTGATGTGGGAAGTAAGCAGAAACTATATTGACTGGGTGTTACACAAGTTCTTACCGTACACTTGGAATTTCCTCTCCTATTGTCATGTCATATCGGTCCTTGGTACACATAATTTACCTTTTCTATCATTGGCCTTGGAAGTAAATACTAGTGCTGTACTACGTAAGTATACAATAGGGTGTTTTCGCGTGACGTCACGGCACGCTCGGCGGCCATCATGGTAAGGCAAGAACTTTGTTTACAAGGATAAGAGTTGCCAACTTAGTGCTTTGGGAGCTCCATATAATGCTTTTTAAAGTAATCTAGCGAGAGTTTCGTATCCTTAGCGTCTTTTCTAGATGATATTTACAATGTTTTGTTGCGCCTTTTATTGGTGTTTTTTTTTATTATTTCTGAATCTTGGTGTAACAAAAAGCAAATATTCATTTATAAAAGTCGGTAGTATAAGTCGGCCTTTTATTTAAAATACCGTTTTTGAGGAGTAAGTCTAGCGCCTCCCGAAGCTTCTCATATTGGTAACCCTGACAAGGAGAGGGCAGTTTGTATATCCAGCATGGAGCTGTATGTTTTTTAATACTTACCTCCTTTTCGGACAAAATTCAAGATGCGAAATTACTGATGTATAGTAGGATGCAGTAACTCAGACAAGACTCCTGGTGTGTCAAGATTTCGGATCCCAAAGGTGGTAAAAACCCAAGGAGAAGCTCATGAGAAGTTGCTAACTAGACGAAGGAGTGTGTGGTTGTCCAGAATATCCAGGGTTCTCATGAAGTATTTGTGGTATTATCTTAAACAATTTTTTAAATTACCTTAGATTGAGCCAAATGTCCTTAGATCCTGAAATAGGTGACCAAAACGACATAAACTGAACCCTTGACACACGAAACCCTGAAAACTGACGATTCTGCTCCAAGCACTTCATTTCAGGTAATTGTACATAGTGTTAGACTTGTGTAACAAAGAATTACAGGTTTATTTCATTGTCTTGTAGTTGTAGTCTGGGTTTGGTGAAGAAATAAAGTAGTTAATCATGTCGAGATATGTAACCGGAGGGTAGCGCTCAAAGTCAGTACTGAATTTACACTTGGGCACTGCATATGGATCCACGCTCACACCAGCACTACTTAATTTCTGCAGGTAAGAGGCATGGTTTGTTGCACTAAGGCTCTTGAGGTAAGTGGAATGCTCCATTATTGTGATGATTAGTGTAAATGAACTTCTTACTATCACAACTGCACTCTCTCTGCGGGCCCAATACCCGCCATCATGGCGAGTGTTGATATCGTGACGTCATTTCCGTCAGCTGAGCGAAAACTCCCTATTGCCTGACTTCTGTTCTTTTCATTCTCTTCGCAGTTGTGATTTCGGGTCTGAATAAAGGAAAAGTTCCTTCATTTGGGGACAACTCAAAATTGATAAAATTAGAGGAAACCAAAAGACAACCAGGAATGTAAAATCAGCAATGATTGGATACTTTGGGAGGAGCGCCAGGCATATTGTGTCCAACCATTACATCTCCCTCCCAGCGACACCCCTTTCTTCCCTCCCTGGCTCAAGAGGCCTGGCTAGCAAGGTAGGTTGAAGCTAGTCAATTCATTATTTCTGTTGCTATAATGACTAGTGGAAAGCTGGATGGGAGGGAAACAGGATTTTGAGTTGATTTCTGAGCTAATATCTTGGTCATTGTCTCCATTGGCATATAAATCTGAATTTAATTTCTGGGGTAGCCTATAGAGACCGGCTGCCGTGATAGACCATCATAAGGTAGTGACCGGCTGACATGATAGACCATCATACAGTAGAGACCGACTGACGCGATGGACCATCACAGCTATTTAGAGCCATTTACAGTGACAGTGACACCATGATATTCCTACAAGGTTACAATTTATTATTTAGTGTATAGGTCATGACACATGATACATAATGGTAGTAATAAGAAAATAACACCACAAACACGCCCAGGCAGGTGAGATTGATGGTAAATATACGTGTTTCCTATGGTACAAATCAGTTTGTTTATCATTTTCTATGTGACGGTTACACGATGATATATTCCTACAAGTGCTCATACTATTTTTAGCGTTGTAATCATGACATACGATACATAATAGTAGTAATATGAGTGAGTAGAAAAGGGAGTTTCGCCGGCAACTAGACACTATAGCCACAGTCAAGTCAACCAGCGCGCACACACAGACACACTGCTGATTCGCGCGCAAACATGGTCCACTTCAACTCGCCCAATCTCCACACCTACTCATCGTACAGCCCACCCGATGGTACCATTCGATAGAGGAAGAGTTGAAGGTATTTAAGAAACTATATTGAAGTCGGTACACAATATAGGTTAAGAGTGAGAGCGTTGTGAATATAAGGGAAATCGAGGAATTTTGACACTAGCGGCAGGGTGAAACAGGGAGGCATCTACCCCCCCCCCCCCCGGTCTGCAGGGGTTAAGGCTTCAGATCACAAACTAAATCTTGATCTGTTTTTTTAAACATTTGGATAGTGATCATTCACCATTGTGGCAGTGATTTGTAATAGGACTAAGCTTTCTTTCTTGAATGTTCTGTACCGTACCACAGATTCATCACTTGTGTGCAAACTCTGATTAAAGAATTAGTGGTTTTGGGCATTTGAAGCATTTCTCCTAATAGTGATTGACACTCTGCATCCGTTTATGGTGTTTTTTTTATTGGTGAGAGAACCCCATATTATAGACTGGTAGTCGACTACATTCACTATATCTGGCTGCTGCATACTCATTAACAAAAATTAATAGAGACTGTATTTTCAATGTAATGTCCACTGTCTAGAGATGAAGCATTCTATAATATGACTGGTGTTCATGTGATTACATTGTTCTGTACTTGATTTTCACTGGCACTAGATAGCTCCAGTATGCAAGACTGTCCACCACTACAACCATTTAGCATATTAGCCTTAAAAGGGATTACTTGTCAAATACCCGGTACTGTACATGGAGGTGATTCCACCAAAGTCTGCTAAAAACTGTGTACATCAGCTTAATATATCACTGGTAGTCTGTTCTGTGGCATTTTACAGGGGAAGAATTAGTAGCCTGCCATTACCATCTCAAGTTGGCTGCCACAGTGTTGAAAATAGTTTTGTGTGGTAGTTTGCCTGCATTAGAATTTTGTACACTACTTATGTGACTCCTCTTGTGCTTGATGCTGCTGAGAAAATTAGAAGTACCAACTCATTTAATTTATTCTGCATGTTTTGGTGAATTTAACTTAGTCTTTTTCTGTAGCTGAAGGGTAAATGTTGACATTCTGTACCATAAATTCTAAACATGGTTGCATAATTTTTCACCGTAGCTACAGAATCACTTATTTTTATCAAGATAATTTTTCTTTTTCATCTTTATTTAATTGATATACTAGTATTGTATTGTACTCATATTTACTATACTGTATAATATTTATCAAGCACATGAGTGTCTGTCAATGATTCCTTTCTCAGCTGTTTATATTGCTTGATTTAACATTTATTGCAGTTTTTATTTTTCTGTGGCTTTGGTGTTTCACATTTTCTTTTACATTATTGTACCAGGACATTGATTATGCTGTGGATGGTGACTTGATGGTGATATTGAGTTACATTTTGCATGTGATTATCATCTGAATTTTTTTTTCACCTCATTACTTTCAATATATTTTTGGAACAAGGCAGCTGTTTTTCACACTTCTCATATTTGTAGATTAGTTTATGCACATAGTGGAAGCATACTTTAATTCAACTTATCTCTCCTGTATAATAATTATGTAAAAACTATGGTTTGTGACTTTACAGTAACTGCCAAATACTACTAAATATATAATGAAACTTGATTTTTTTTAAGTGTTTTGGATAGTCTATTACATTTTGAGGCTGTATTATTGCAGTCAGCAGCATTAGTGGAGAGAAAGTTTAATGGGCTGTCACAGGAAACTCTTATCTTACACTTTCTCTCACAGCCCTTGTGATTACTCTGATTAACATACACCCTTATTTTAACCGTCCTTGACTGACTGTAGGGATTCTCTTGCTTACAGGTTGACGAGGAGCTTTCTAAACTAGTGCACAATAGCATAAAGATGTGGGACGAAGGACAGAAGCCAGAAACTTCAAAAGTTAGTAGTGAGGAATTGTTAGGAGAGCAATAGCCTTTTCTATGCTTCATCATATATTATTTATCCAGTGCAAATAATAATTATGAAATAGTGTACTGTAAGTGTATTATGATTAATGAACAATTTTAAACTTGAAAAGATAATCAAGTTTTGTTTATGTTTTGTTTTTTTATTTTGGGACTTATTATTTGTTTGTGTTACCGTTGTGTTTTCAATGTGTCTGAACATGTATGTCACCTTTTCCTTGATTGGTCTTGATATTTGTGTTGGGTATCCCATGTCTTATGTCTATCCCATTATGACATTGTAACCCTTGTTCTCCATGTTACCGATGCCTGTTGTGTTTTTTATGCTTTTATGATTGACATAAAACTTATGAAGCCTGTTACTGCAGCTCAAATAAACACCAAACGACATTTGAACTGGTACATACCTAGCCTTAGAGAGTGGGTTAAGGAAAATGAAAATCCCAGTTACAGTACTGCGGCTGTCATGGTACCAGTGTTGTTTCAGTCTTCTTTCTTGCCCTTTTAAATCCTTCAAAGCTCAATTTACCTTTCTTCAACGTCGTGTGAATAAACCCTCAACCTATCATTAAATATGATGATGTTTTGTTAATCAGTACTACTGTTATTCTTTCATAATTATTTTCTCATTTATCAGTATCCACACCTGATTGTTATATTTCCATAGAAGGGCTTTATTATTAATCACTAATATGTACTTTGATGTGGTATCCCCTAGAATCACAACAACAACCCCAGCAAAGGTGGTGGTGAGCGTGGGAAGGACAAACCAGGCAAGTTTGTGCTCAAGAGTCCAAAAGGCACTCGGGACTGTGGACCTGTGGAGATGGCAGTCAGGAGACAGGTATGCAATTTTAAGCTTCTTTCCCAACTCTGATTAGTCCCTGATTGTCAAGATGGGAAGATGCTATAGAACCTGGCTAGCCTCTGGCTAGCACAGTGGTAAAGTCTGTGGCTGCAATTCCGTGGCCCTGCGTTCGATCCTTGCTCGGGACACTGTTAAAAATACCACTGATGCCAGAGGTTACCACCCCTGTGAGCAGGGGGTGGGGGGTTTGAGTCAGTTGTCTGAGGTCTTCCTGCTTAGTCAGCCATAGCCGAAGCTGACTCGGGTCTCACGTGGGTGGAGAGGTCGCTGGGCCACTCATCATCCTTGTGATGTGTGCTATATTGTGTTTCATACACACAGTGTGTGCTACACTCTGTCCCAGTGACTGCCACTCGCTGGCACCTTTAACCTTTAACCGTTTTATTTTAATTATTTCACTTAGGCTAATAACTGTTGTACAGTACTGTATAGCTAGCAAGAAAATATACTGATAACTAAATATAATTTTGTGTTGCTGGTGTTTGATGTAATAAACTCAGTCTTCCACATGCACGGGGCAGTAGAAATAGAGACTCCAGTGTTTGAACTCAAGGTTTGTTTTTTCTTTGTATTTCTTCAACTATTCCTCATTTCTTAGTTCTGATATCTAAGCTTTCTATTTACCTGCATGTGACCCTAACAGTTGTGATGTTCGTAACTGTCTTTTATATGTGTATACTGTAAACAACTTACTCTGTCTATATCTATTTTTTCTTTATGTAATTATCAGAAAATCCTCCATGTTCATCTAATCAAAAAAACGCTGCACATCCTCATTTGAACAGGATGTCCTAACGGGTAAATACGGTGAGGACTCCAAGTTGATATACGACCTGGAAGATCAAGGCGGGGAGAAACTGTCGCTGCGATATGATTTGAAGGTTCCTTTTGCCAGATACGTGGCCATGAACAAAATTACAAACATCAAGCGGCACCACTTGGCCAGGGTGTACAGGAGGGACAACCCTGCCATGACCAGAGGTGAGTACAATTGTAGCCATCTCTCTCTCTCCCTCTTATTAATAGATTTTTACTGCTGATATTGGTGATGGTAAAGGCTAACTGTATTTGGGCTGAGGTGTTAGTATTATATGAAAGTGGACCATATGTGAAACAGAAGTCTTATAATATATTAGCTGTAGATATTTACTGTATCTATCCCCACCCCAGGCAGGTACCGAGAATTTTACCAGTGTGACTTTGACATCGCGGGACAATATGATGCCATGATCCCTGATGCAGAATGTGTACAATTGGTCCATCAAGTGTTGTCCAGACTTGATCTTGGAGACTTCACCATCAAGGTAGAGTACATAAATAGAATAATTAGACAAGTTTGTACCTCTCACAAATTTTGTTCACTTCACAGATGTAGCCCTCCTAACGGGAACCGCCTTGCCGAGGTGGGGGGGCTTGTGTGTCTCTGAGACCTGGCGAGCTAGACTAGAGGGGGCTCCGGCCCCTGCTCTGCCCCGATATCTGGAAGAGAGTGCTTCCAGTGAGAAACCAGACTAAATAGTTCCCATCTTTCAGTTCTTCAACTATCCCTCTTTTCATTTTATTTCCTTCCTGCTTGCTGTCACACCTCTCTATCACCTTTTTCTGGCACTATAGGACCTCGATGTTGCGGCGCATAATATCCATCAATCAATCAATTCACAGGTGTAGATATCAAACAGGCACCTTGTCTTTTGACCTCACTGTAGTCAGTATAATATAATATGTATATGTATTCCAGGCTATAGTTTCCCTTTGAAATCTTGGCATGAAAATTAACTGCATTTGTATATTTTCTTTCCAGATTAATCATCGGAAGATCCTCGATGGGTTATTTGGGGTGTGTGGTGTCCCACTCGAAAAGTTCCGACCAATATGCTCAGCTGTGGACAAAGTGGACAAATATCCGTGGGAAGAGGTTCGGAAGGAAATGGTAAATGAAAAGGGGCTGGAAGGAGAAGTGGCTGACCTGATTGGAGAGTACGTCAAGCTCTCAGGGAAGGAGGAACTAATAGAGAAACTAAAGAATGACGAGAGATTGGTATAGCCAGAGCTCCATAAGTTAACCTCTAAATCACTGTTGTTTTACCTGCAGGCGGGCCTTAGTGATATGACGCTGTTATACCAGAACTGTCAGAGTCTTGGGTGTGAGAGCAAGGTGGTGTTTGACATGGGTCTGGCACGAGGCCTGGACTATTACACTGGGGTCATATACGAGGCTGTCCTCACTGCAGGACAGAACCAGGGCAAGGACGGACCTGTGGGCAGTGTGGCTGGTGGTGGCAGGTACGACGGTTTGGTAGGCATGTTTGACCCCAAGAAGTTTTGTTTGGGGCTGAGTTTTGGCATCGAGCGACTCTTCACCATCCAGGAGCAGAAACAGGGAGCATTAAGCGAGAAGGTAGGAACCCTGACTTGCTAAGATGGTTAGGATGTTTTATCAGAGTAGAGGAAGGTCCTACTCCAATTTATAACTGATTCTTCCAAACATTGTTAGGATGTGAAGTTTTGATAAATTGTACTGTTGGGATTTACCGATTGTTTGGAAAATTTTAATGTATAATAACATCTGCTTCCCCCCACCCACCCCCCATCCATTTCTATTTGACAGCTTCGAGCCACCCAGACAGAGGTCTTTGTGGCGGCGGCATGTAAAAGGATGGTTCACGAGAGACTCAAAATCATCAGTCTAGCGCATGAGGCTGGAATCAAAACAGAAAGCAGCTACAAGAATAATCCCAAAATTCTTAATCAGCTACAGGTGAGATAGGCCAAAAGTAGGGGAAACTTTTGTGTGTATGTGCATAACTGCATGTGCATGTGCACACACTGTTTATATACCCGCATGTCTGTAATTCTTTCATGTTGTTGATACTCTTGTTGATGTTTTTCCTCACCTGAAATTGAATCGCCATAATAGGAATCAGTCTCTTCTGCTTCAGTTAATGGAAACAACTTGAATATAATTTCCATTTGCAGTATGCGGAAGACAACCAGATCCCCCTTGTGCTGCTGATTGGGGAGTTAGAAGTGGAAGCTGGAGTGGTGAAGGTGCGGGAAGTAACAATTCGGGATGAAACCACAGTTAAGCGTGAAGATTTGGTCACTACAGTGAAGCAGAAGTTAGGTACCAAGTAAACATAAAGACATCACTGTATGTTAGTTGCTCTTCACAAATGAAAGTGAATGTTAAATGCAATATTTCCTTTAAATTATGTGGTGAAATTTTAATTATGTTCACCAAGATCCACTAGAAAACTTGTGGATATATATCTACTACTATGGCTCACAACGCTACCCAGCTGTTAAAAACTTAGCCAATATCATGAAGTGAAAACGAGGCTAAAACGACTACACCTTCTACACTTCCTTGTCAGCTGATGGAAAGGTTACAGGTGATAATAATTTTCTTTTGTGAATTTTTAATATGGTAAATGAATACAATTTATAGAATATGTAATTTGTGTCGTTAACCATTCTTAAATGAAGTCAATCATGCCTTTAGTACTATATATTAACATAATCAAAGTTTTGCCTGTAACCTGCTGATATTTAATAGCTATACTAAAGGAAATGATACTTTGGTTGCTTATTCATAAACAGGATTTAAAAATGGCTAGTGTTATAGTAGTGTATGATGGCTCACTCCAACAGGGAGGTCCATATCAGAGACAGGATTTCCAAAAACACATTCCTAATTTCCACATGAGCAAGGCAATCTACTGATGTATTCACTTGATGATACATAATGTATCAACAATACTAGCAACTGGTGTTGTAAGATTAGTGGACACATTACAAGGCTATGGCAAAATTGTACAAAACTTTACATAGGATGGTCAATATTTATGAGGTGGTAGGGCTGACCAATTTCACACACACATCAGCACTATGCTTATCTGTCTAGAACAATAAATACAGGAATGTAATATACATTATTAACAACTGGTATTATATATAAATACACTTCACATCAGTTGAATACAAAGCAATTAAAGGTTGGCAAATATATAATGAAAGGGAATCAGTCCAATAATATTGTAAACAAATGTAAGTACATACTTGTAATGTACAATAATTAAAACTAAAAAGTGAAGCATATCTCCTCCATTTGAGGGGAATTGCATAAAACATTACACACAGTGGAACTTTCCGACAAATAGTAAGAAGACGTCTTGATCATGTACTAGGCCCAAACTTTTCCAAGAATAGGAGTAACGTATCCCCTGCATGTTATAGAAGAAAACAAAAAGAAACTAACATTAGAAAGAGCATCTTATCTGGGAAACCCTTTGTTCCCAAAAAATAATTAATTCAAACACTATGGTCCCCAGAGCGTGGCATCCTTTTTTAATAGGAAAACCCCATGAGTGGGAGCCAGACAGAAAATAAAAAATATTTACTGTATGGTATATTAACAGGCCTTACCTGCAGTGCCTGTCATGTGTCACAACTGCACATCTTATTTTGGTAACTACTATTTGTCACCCAAGGCAGTAACACTATCTATCTACCTATAGCTCTGACGCCTCATTCTCTCCGGGAACTCCCCCGAAGGGGGTGGCCACGGCAGAAAGGTCTCCAGTCTTCCCTGTTCAAACACTCCCTCCTTACTTGGTCCAGCCCTCCCCTCCCCTCATGTTTCTCTCCTTTACATACTCTTCCACTCTGTTCTGCCATGTAACGGGTGGTCTGCCTCTCACACCATGTCCCACAACTTCACTTCCATACACCTTCTTTACAAACTCCTCACCTTGCATTCTCTCTACATGTCCAAACCACCTCAAAGTATTACGTTTCACTCTCTCAACCACTCCACACTCAATACCGATTGCCTACTCACTCATATCACATCTCTTATACACACTTTCATTATTTTCTCCATCCCACCTTGTAAGTCCACATGCACCTCTCAGATAACTCATTTCCACAGTACTTATTCTCGACTGATGAGCCCTACTACATGTCCAGGTCTCCGACGCATATGTCAGTGTTGGCAGGATTATTCTGTTTCGTAGACCCCTTTTCACTTCCATACTCACACTTCTACCCTTCATTATCCTCCCCAGTGATCCTATGACCTGTCTACCCTTCACTGCTCTCTCCCTAATTTCTCCTTCCATACTTCCATGTTTACATATAACTGTCCCCAGGTACTTAAACTCCTTCACTTCCTCCATCCTCTCACCCCTCAGAGTTATCTCACACTTCGTCCCAGTTGGTACTTCCACTCTGTAGGGTGTAGCAAAGTCAATCACTTCCGTTTCTGCTCTCTCAAACACCATCACTTTACTTTTACCCACATTCACCTTCAGTTTCCTTCGTTTACATACAGTCTGAAATTCATCCACCACTCTCTGTAACTCCCTTTCACTCTCAGCCATCAGTACAGTGTCATCCGCAAACAAATTTGCCGCCAAGGACCAATTTACTTCATTCAGCCTCAACTTCACCCCCATACCATTCACTTTGGCTTTCATTTCTCTCATACACCCATCCATATATATATATTAAACAACCATGGTGACATAACACATCCCTGTCTCAGCCCTACACTAATATTAAAACTCTCACTGAGATCACCCTCTACCCGCACACTTGCTTTTGCATCTGCATAAAAAGCCTCAATGTTTTCCAGCAAAGATCCCCCAACACCATATATTCTCAACACCTCCGACATAGCTCTCCTATCAACCCTATCGTATGCCTTCTCCAAGTCCATGAAGGCAGCATACAACTTCCTACTTTTCCCTATATAGTTCTCCATTATCGATTTTAGTGCAAATATTTGGTCCACACATCCTCTACCCTTTCTGAACCCTCCCTGCTCCTCACTAACTTTATTCCCTGTCACTTCCATCAGTCTCTCAGTTAGAACCTTCCCGGGTACACTAAGAAGGCTTATTCCCCTATAGCTACCACACTCCTCCTTACTCCCCTTCCCCTTATACAACGGTACAATTATAGCCCTCCTCCAATCCCCTGGTACCTCTCCCTGCCTCCATGCTAATGTGCATATACGCAACATCCACTCTACCACTACCTCCCCCCCATACTTTAACATTTCAGCAGTTTCCTATTTCTCCCTGTACATCCTGTCGTCTACCCCCTGCCTCCATCCCCATGCATGTCACCACCGCCTCCCCTCCTGTTCCTTCATTCATCAAACGATCAAAATGCCTCTTTCACACTTCTTTAACTTCCTCACTTCCACTCACAGTAACTCCATCCTCTTTTTTTCATTCTCACACTACCAGACTTTCCTTCTCCTCTTTCTCTTTTAACCTCCTTCCAGAACAGTTTCTTATTTTCCCTAAACTTCTCATTCAATTTCCTACCAAACTCCTCATCCACTCTCCTTTTACTGTCACTCACCAACCTCTTCACTTGCCTCTTACAAACATTGTATTCTCTCTTTCACCTCTCTTTCACTTCCTCTGGCACATTCCACCCTAATACTTATTTATTTCCCATGGTTATGGACAAAGCATTGGAGGTTGTAAGTATCTTACTGATGATCTGCTGGTCACTGTTGCGTTCATTTATTTTGTCTTCGGGTGTCCAGGATTGGTCATACTCTAGGCGGTAAGACCCAAAGTACTCATGAGGACAATTGTCACCCCATTCCTGAAAGCACCAAGGGTTTTTTAATTACAGTAACATAAATATGCTGGTGATATGTGATGGTGGTGATCGATGCTAAGATGTAAGTACAACAATTCCCATGGTAATCCCATCCAAAGGGAATAATCTCATAATATTTCAATATCACCAAAATTTATAGTTGTTTACAATGCACTAACATCACTAGTGCAACAAATTATTACCTCCAGCTTATGGAATGTAAGAGTTTTACTGTATAAAGAAAAAAGAATTCCAACCTAACAACTACAGTATTGGTCAATATGATCAACACCACAATGAAGAGGTAAAACTGATAGACTGACCTTTGGACTGAGCATGGATAGGTAGCGCTGGCCAGAACTTCTCAGGTACAGATGGTAAATGTTACCAGGCTTTTTGACGAAGTTACAAGGAACATGGTGTAGGTCAGCATGTTCCCGGGCCTCCTCAAGTACTCTTCTTGCCTGCTCCTGAAGGAAGCGAACCTGCTCCGCAATCACCTGCAACTTATTACTTACATTGCCGTGCACAAAGGTGTCTACCTGTAGCAAGTAGAACCAGGTGAAAGGAATATTTTTAGTGATTATATATATATACTAGTTTGAACAAGCATCAACAGTAAATGCTGACTTTTAACTGCAAACAAATAATTAAAGATACATTTACATGATTTACTAGAAAATTACTAACTCAGCTATTACCATGTTATGCAAATAAAAAGAACTTACTTTTTGTATTTCCTTGGCCATATCTACTAGGTTCATTGTGCTGGCCTTGTTGGTACGGTATGGGTTGACAAGTTGGTATCCTCCTGGTGTGTTGTCCATATCTACCAAGTTGGCTGTACAATAAAATATATCATATTATATATTGCATTACCTTTACAGCACAGCACAGAGGTAAACTTGAGAACCCGATCCAACATCTGGAACTGACCTGAGTACCTGACCTTACCTAACCTAAAACAAGACATACTGTACAGTGCTATTGGGACCCAACTGGGGTAAAATATATGTGTACTACGGAAAAAGGGGCCAGGTGAAGTGACAACAATAAGACAGACTCAGTCCACACGAGAACCTAAGATGGTGCATATTTCGGTACTTATTGAAAAGTTTACCATTTTGTAGCAGTGTTGCCAGATCCAGCTAGGTCCCAGTATTTTCACCTGCTCATTTCCTGTACTTTACCACAGTTATTTCCTGGTAGTTTGCCCAGGCTAGGTCCCGGTAGTCTGATGCGGTCTATTCACCCATATTTCCTTGATATGGGTGTTCTGGAGTAAAGTTACTTACACCAAGTGACGAGAGTAGATGAGTAGGTGGCAGGCGACTGGTTGTCTTTGCTGTCTCTTCGGAGTTTGATTTTATTATTATAAGGTTTTCTATAATTATTAGGATTGAGAAGATACCAGCAAGATTAAATAGTTTACTCACTTTTTATTTATAATACGAGTTAATGTACAGAGTCACAATATGTAGCTTGTACGGGTTTAAGCTAGGCTAGGAAGCTAACTTTAAAGAGAGATTACACGCTAGAGTAACCTGTTATCGGATCGGTTATCAGTAGCTAACTGAGGCATAGGAGCGCAACTAGGGCGCGTCCCTTGTGTATCATATGACCTGTGTCGTCACTTTATGCTAACGTGTTAGTGGTTCCCACAGCGAGTGAGTCCTGTTCTCTTCCCGTTCAAGCTTAGGTTAGCAGTATTGGAGCATCATGTGACGTGTGTAAGACTGAGTGCCTCAGTGACTCATATAAGTAAGTATTAAGTAAGTTATTAAAAGTAGCCCACTAATGAAGGTGAAACCGGAACAATGCTCGGCCATTACCATCCTTCGCCCTCGAAGGAACATTTATAATAATTTACATGTTATTATATTAGGGTATTATTATCTTCTGGCATATCTTTCCAGGTGGATTATTAATATTTTCCCTATTAAACTTAAGATTTAAGTATATAGATATTATTATTATTGGAATACATGCAATCTGTAGATGTACTTTATTATTTCTACATATAATAATGAATATTACCTGTCCAATATACATTATGGGTAAATACATCCTTTCTAAATGTGTAGGGTGTGTAATAAATCCTATACATTTGTTTCCTCATCATTACCTGTTGACACTTGCCTTCTCCTTTCATTAGCAGATAATTGCTTGTACCTAGCGTACACCTTCCGTATACACCAGCTAAAAACTACAGTACAAACAATTAACGTAAGTGCAGGGATAATGTGAAGAGGAAATACAACTTCTCTGGAGAGATGCACAGGTAATAACTGATCCAATGTCGAGGTAAATTCTGATTTATTCAAAAATTGAAGGAACTTTACTTTGTCTGAAGCAATATTTATATTTTCTAGAGATATATTATTTACAAGGTTAAGGGATTTTAACTCTGTCGAAAGCGTAGACACGAAAGCCATATGGTGATGAGTTGGTAAGTTAAAAAAAGGTTCATTTATAATCTCACAATGGTCCGGAGCCATATAATAACCATCAACCCAAACATGTTGGACTTTACCATTGCAAATCAATGTTACACTTGTTCTCTCTTGAAAATAGTAATAGTGGTTAGTACCAAAATGCTCATGGTAGGAAGTGGTATTACTGACAGGTTTAAAAGTACAGTAGGATGTGGAATTATGAACGAGAGTTCACACTGTGCCCTTTTCGCTAAACTGAAGGTAAAGATATAAGCAGGACAGACATACAAATGTAAGTATGATGTTAGACAGTCATCCAATGCATGCTTTTCCAGTGTTTCTATGGCAGTATATTCTTCAGATGCAACTATATATTGACGGAACTTGTCAACAACCAGCAGGGTTTTATTTAATCTAATATGAAAGGGTCATAACTCTCAAATATTAAATGACGTGTTTGACTTAATTAAAAGGAATATTTATACTTGATTTTGTCAGAATTGATTCAATAATGGGATGGTAGTATTCCACGTCAGATAAGGTAAATATAGATGTAAGCTTATAAGTATTTATGGCTATTTCCACTGCTGCCCGCAACTGCCATAGAGGTAGCAACTTTGAGTTTACTCTACCCAATCCAGCGTCTACCAAGTCACTGATAACTACTTCATTTAAATCATTAAGTTCCCTAACAGCTATCTCTATTGCTGCTATGTACTCACTAATTAATTGGATATGTTCAATGTTAGGTATAATTCCAATTAATTTATTTACCACCGAAGACATTTGGTTAGTTTGCTCAATAATTTCATGAGTTTTGTGTTGTAAGTGTTGCAGAGCTTCATAAGTTTGAATGACAATTCTATTCTGTTGTCCTAGGGCAGTAGTTACCTCCCCTAGTTTCTTACCAAAGGCAGTGACATCATCGGCCATTGCTGTTCCAAGCAACTGTTTACTCAACAAACCCATGAAATTAAAAAGGCCACGTCTCTGACGACGAACATGAGCAGTTTGTCTCACCTTCTGTGGCTCTTCAGGAAAAGTTAATTTCATATGATATATTATGTCCACTAGCCTATCCACCCTCTTAGTCTGTAGTTGTAGTGTTATTTTAATAGGTCTAGTGGTATTATAGAAGTATGCTAGCAGTGGGTCAATCTTAACGTCAGAACTAGCATTTCCTTCTTTGTCTGAATGAAAATTATTTATATGTTTAGTGACTGTTTCTATATGTCTGTGTAAGTCTGATACATGTTGTACAGGGTTTAATATTATCTCTGGCATTTCTAGCAATTCGTGAACTTCCAGTTGTACCGTGACTAAATCTTCCACTATTAAGACTTTGCCTCTATGTTCTACCAAAGCACCTGGCTTCAGTACATGGGCAGGAGCTGCTGTTTGTTGGGCTAGTGTAACACTCGCTATACCCAGCAAAAAACAGTAATAGAGTCTTGATTCCCATCTGAAATAAAATGTCATTATTTAGTTTTTGTTGCAGACCTTAGGTTTTGTCTGTATGTGTTTGAAGTACTAGATGTGGAAGTGGAGGTTAGTATTTCCTGTGCTTGTGCAGTATTTGTTGGTTTATTTCATTTTACCTTTTTACACCCATATACATTCACTATTTCTACCTTCCCCGTTTTTATATCCTTTATTTTTAATTTGTTTCCATGGGCTATGTCTATTATTTCATACGGACCAACAAACTTTGGAGTTAACTTTGATACTCTTTCTGGGGAATTTACCATGACATTTTCCCCTACAGCAACATTTATCTTTACAGCTTGAGAATGTTGTTTCATCATCATCTCTTGCCTACTACCTTCTAGGTCAGGGGTTTTCAACCTTTTTCTCCCCACGTACCCCTTCTGGTATTTCTAATGTCAGTAATGTACCCCCTTCACTTTATATAAAGTGGAAAATAACAACTCAAATGAATACTCCATTGTTTGCATTTGGTAGCACTTCAGTGAAAGGATTTAATTACATAACTCTCCTGACAACCATCAACATTTTAATATAAAACAAATGATTCCATATTTAAACATAAAAATAATTAATTGTTTACCTGAGGTAATTCAGTAAATTTTTAAAGTGAAATATGGTACTGAGCTAATAAAACAAAATACATTATTATTACATAAGTTGCAAATGGAGTTAATTAATGAGATGGCTGATACTGTTTTTCATTAACTAGCTTAGTCAGCCGAGGAACAGTGTTTGCTAAAGGACATCTAAGGTCGGCTTCCACATTCAGTCGAGACCTTTGTTTTGATTTTATGACAAGTAAGTTTCACACAAATATGTTGATGGGAAAAGTAACAGAGAACGAAGAGGCTCCTCTGCGACATGTGGATATGACTTTGATATTTTACACCAGAACCTGACTAAAGATTCTTTCTCAAATAGATCGCTAGCACTGGAGTCATTCACAAAGTCAATAAACTCTTCCTGAATCTCATCATTGACAGAACCAATATCTGTATGGAAAGGATCTCTAATTAGCTTCAAGGTTTATTCCGATACATCAGGAAAGTATCTCTTCATTTCACTTTGCAGTGAAGCAAGGTGATCCACTATTAAGTTTACCATCTGATCTGATATTTCTTGTCTGTCAGCCAGTGCCTCAAACATCTCAAAATTTCCTTTCTTTACTTTTGTCTCCCACAGTTCCAGCTTCATTTGAAAAACTTTTCAATTTGTCAACAGCGTTAGTGACAACAGCATCAGCTCCTTGCAAAGATTTGTTCAAAATATTTAGACGTGAAAATATGTCAACAATATAGGCAAGGCAAGTGATCCACTTTGGATCATTCAGTTTCGCAAGATAAATCTGAGTTACCTTCTTGTCATTACAGCTAAAGAACAATTTCAGTTCGTCCTTTAACTCAAACACTCTTTTGACAACATTTCCACGCGATAACCACCGAACATTTGTATAATATAAAAGTGTTTCATGAACAGAATCTAAATCTGAGCACAGAAGCCTAAATAGTTTAGAATTGAGAGCACTTGACTTTACGAAGTTGACCTAACTTTACCGTGTCATCAAGCACCTCCTTGAGCTCAGAGGGCAGTGTCTTGGCTGCTAAAGCCTGCCTGTGTATCATACAGTGCATATATTTGACTTTGCTGTTAACCCCTGCAGACCGGGAAGGGTGGACCTTCTCTCCACATTTCTACCCTGCCGCTAGCGTCAAAATTCCTCGATTTGCCCTATATTCACAACGCTCACACTCTTAACCTATATAGTGTACTGACTTCAAAATTATTTCATCCTTACCTTCAACTCTTCCTCTTTCCAATGGTACCATCGGGAGGGCTGTACGATGAATAGTTCTGGAAATAGGGCGAGTTTAAGTAGACCATGTTTGCGCGCGAGACAGCGGTGTGTCTGTGTGTAGTAACACACAACCATAATTAACCAGTATAATACCCTAATAAGCGCTTTTTCATTAACCTATTACACCCATAATTAACCAGTATAATACTGTACCCTAATAAGCCCCTTTCCATTAACCTATTTCGCAACCATAATTAACCAGTATAATACCCTATAGCCAGGGTCACACTTAGCCGAATTGATTCTGAATTCATCCCAAAGTGACTTCGGTTTGGTTTCGGGCATGTTCGGTGAACTTTTTCAAGGTCAAGTTTTCATCAGTATGTTTTCGGTATGTATTCAGTATGCATTCGAAACGCACTCTGGAATGCATACCGAATAGTTTCCGATTGCAAACCGAGTGTTTCGAATTGAAACCAAAGTTTGAAATTTAAAATTTAACGGGTTTTTTCTCGTCCCAAAATCAAACCGAATACAAACTGAATAGTAACAGAATACAAACAGATGCCATACCGAATGTAAACCGAACCCCACCCGATTGTAGAGCAGACACGGATCTCACTTCGGAATCACATCGGTTTGACTTTGGTTTTGATTCGGATCATCTATCAAAATTCGGAAACACTACGTGATAGCTTCGGTAGTCCTACGGATCTGCAATTTTGAAGCAATACCGAAGTGTTTCCGAAGTGATCTCGAATGCATAACGAAGTGATCCCGAATGCATACCGAATTTTGAAAGCTCCAACGGCCAGAATTAAAACCGAATGCAAACAGATGCCATACCGAATGTTCCGTAGTCTTTCCGAATAGTTTTCGAATATATCCCGATCTCTGTCCGAATTATTGCCCATCCCGAATTGGTTCCGAGAGTTTCGTGCAATACCAAACATTCAGAAAACTTTTTGATTCAGTCCCGAATTTTTGCAAATGGCCCCGAACAAACCGAATCATTGCCCGAATAATTTACGAATACAAACCGAACACTCTTCGGGATGCATTATGCCTCAAGTTCGGCTAGGTGTGACCCTAGTATTAGGCACGCAAACAAGCAACCCAGAATTACTTTAATGGGGGTACGATCAGTGTCTTAAATTGAGAATTTATATCTAGATAGGAACACAATCTATTTTGTTACATCGGTGACGGAATACTCAATTATCTATAAACCCGTTTATTATACCTTGGCACCATTTTATAAATTAATATGAATACAATAAAAGTTTTCTTTCCCCCCTCCCTAATCACCAATCCTACTCCCAGTTGGTCAACTACAATAGGAACAATTCCATATTTCGATAGTTGCCAATGCTAATGTACATAAACAAAAAATATATATATATTACAATGAGATATTCCCCCCTCCAGAAATAAATATCCTACTCCCTTCTGTCACCAGGACTGGAACACTTCCGAATCTTTGCTCGTGACAGATCTAAGCACACATTAATAAAATAATAATAATAATAATAATAATAATAAAGTTACGATAAGTTGTTTCCCCCTCTCCCTTAAAAAAAAAAAAAAAAAAATCTAATAATAAATTTTGCACCAACTGGCCGGAACAAATATATCTAATATACAAAGAATTTCAATACTATAATCATATATATATATATATATATACAGGGTGTCCGGAATTTTTTACCCGATAATTTGGCATATGCATGCTTTATTAATTCTGAAAAGAAAATACTCTATTGATGTGATCTTTTTTTTTCTTAGTTTAGCGGGAATTGAGACATTTAATTAAGGGGAGGTGGGAGTAGTGGACAGGCTTGGGGGGGGGGGGGGGCGGGAATATGGCGACAGGCTTGGGGTAGGTAGAAAGCCTGTCCCCCTATTCCTGCACCCCCATAACCCTCCAAAGCCTGTCCCCCTACTCCTGCAACCCCCCCCCCCCCCAAAAAAAAAGCCTGTCCCCCTATTCCTACACCTCTTTAAATGTGTGACATTTGAACGGGGGGTGTTTTGGGGTTTGCAGGAGTAGGGGGGACAGGCTTGGGGGGTTAGGGGGGTGCAGGAATAGGGGGACAGGCTTTCTACCCACCCCAAGCCTGTCCCCATATTCCCACCACCACCCCAAGCCAGTCCCCTACTCCCACCTCCCCTTAATTAAATGTCTCAATTCCCGCTAAACTAAGAAAAAAAAAAATCATATCAATAGAGTATTTTCTTTTCAGAATTAATAAAGCAGGCATATGCCAAATTTTCGGGTAAAAAATTCCGGACACCCTGTATATATATATATATATATATATATATATATATATATATATATATATATATATATTGTTACGACCCTTCGTAATCAGTTCTCTAGATGAGGGAGAAGAGGAGGAACTAAACACACACTTTAGCTTTCGTAGCTTTATTTAAGCTTTTATAGCTTACTATACCGTTCCGTGTTGTTACAACATTCTGTTGGACCATATATCACATTTGGACCCAACCTGGAACTACAGAATACCACAAAATACAACTTCACATCTTACAATAAATAGTAAAGATGTTTCTCTCACCGCTAGGATGCAAACACGATGATGTAATATAGGATTCACATCTCCACTTAATAGTGAAGATGTGATAGTAAAATGTGAAGATGTCACACCGTAACAATATATATATATATATATATATATATATATATATATATATATATATATATATATATATATATATATATATATATATATATATATATATATATATATATATATATATATTGCCAACAATTTCTTTAACTATTTTTTCTCTACCACGTGGACCACTTTGCCAAAGGAGTTTGTGATAATGGCTGTCACTACAGCAGACGAAGAAAGAATCATTTTAATAACATATATTAATTATCACATCCCTACTTGAACACACAACATTCTCTAATTATTCCATTGTATTCACGGACTAAGTAAACTAACCCTGCTATATTAATCATTATTACACTTACTGTAGTCTATTTCCAGAGCTATCTTTGGTATTTACTTGTCACCACCAGCAGACGAAGAAAGAATAAGGGAGACACAAGTGTGTCACTCCCTCCTTCCCCCTTCTCTCCCTTATGCTCCCGACAAAGTACTGCCATGGATCCTATATTTCGACATTTCCATGAGTTCCACCCTTGTAGGTGTATTATAAAGTTACATTTAACCCCTGCAAGCCGGCTGCCACGATAGACCGTCTTACGTTAATGACCGGCTGACGAGATAGACCGTCACAGGTATTTAGTGCCATTTACGGCTATGTAGGGCTCGCTTTTCTTGTCAGCGGACGAGAAAACACACTCACATTATCACAAGTTGATTCTGGGACGTCACAATGGCTAGGCTATTTTTAAGTATTTGCCCTTGTCCGAAATTGTGATCTAACGATCGTAAGACAATACCGTAGTGAATATATGTATGTAACAGTGACACCATGATATTCCTACAAGGTTACAAATTATTATTTAGTGTATAGATCATGGCACACGATACATAATGGTAGTAATAAGAAAATAACACCACAAAACACGCCCAGGCATGGGAGAGTGATGGTAAATATACGTGTTTCCTATGGTACAAATCAGTTTGTTTATCATTTTCTATGTGATAGTTACACGATGATATATTCCTACAAGTGTTCATACTATTTTTAGTGTTGTAATCATGACATACGATACATAATAGTAGTAATACGAGTGAGTTGACAAGGGAGTTACGCAGGAAACTGGACACTCTAAGCCATGGTCGAGTCTAACCCGCGCATACACACAGACACACTGCTGATTCGTGCGCAAACATGGTCTATTTCAACTCGCCCTATCTCCACAACTATTCATCGTACAGCCCTCCCGATGGTACAGTCATGATCAAAAGTCCTGAAACCTGTTGAATAAAAGCGAGCCATTTGATTGAATCTTATTGACCAATAGTGCACAAAATAACAGCTATTTCGGATAATATTTCGAAGCCATGTCATTGGAAAGTGTTGCAGGACTATTGACCATGACTGTACCATTGGAAAGAGGAAGAGTTGAAGGTATGCAAGAAACTATATTGAAGTCAGTACACTATATAGGTTAAGAGTGAGAGCATTGTGAATACAGGGGAAATCGAGCAATTTTGACGCGAGTGGCAGGGTAAAACAGGGAGGCAAATACCTATTATCCCGGGCGGCAGGGGTTAAAGATTAACACTTATTTTGCTTACCCTAATACAGGGGTTTTCAACCTGGGGTACGCGAAGGGTCTGTAAGAGGGTACGCCTCTCCGCGCATATATATAAATAGTGCGTCGTTAGGGTAGGGGCCTGACTTGTACTGTACGCGTACCGGACAGAGAGAGAGCTGCACAAGGTGTGGCTGGGAAATATGCACCAGTCACCACCCGACAGTCGTGGACTGGAGATTGACTCTGGTGTTGCTGCTTTTTGGCTGGTTGGTCTCTTTGTGGCTACTTTCTTTGATGATATATTCATATCAGAATGCTGTGTCCATATCAATAACAGTATTATCTGAAAATGCATGTCGTTGGCAAATATAAGATTGTTAAGTAACCCCGACTTATTCTTAATGGAAGTAGTTGATGAAATAAAAAGCATTATTCTCATTTCGTATGACCCAAGTGGTGTTGTGCAACCGATTTACGATATCAGCAATGTGTAGTCACGATGTACTGTAAGTTCACCTTAAGTGTGATGTTTGGTGTGACTGTGTTCCATGACTGGGTGTGATGCGGCGTCAGAGAACGGTTTGGCCAGAGCTTGGTAGTTGTGTGATATGTCATATGTGTGTTTATGCGAGTGATGTGGGACATTGTATAATTATGCGATTATATATATATATATATATATATATATATATATATATATATATATATATATATGCTTAGGTTAGCATGAAAAATCACGTTATTTCCTTTCCAGTTGTGTTTGTTTATGCAATTAAAATTAAATGAATACACCTGATAAGTTATGCCACTTGAGGAGTAATTTTCGTAATTTGTTACAGTGTGTAGTGTAGTTCAACTTTCACGTTTGGAGTGGTCTGATTATGAGTCGTATAGTTTGTCCTTATTAGTATTCTTCAGCAAACTTTTGCTAATTTTGGTCCCATAATTATTTTGTATTTAATGTTGATTTTTTTTTTTTTTTTTTTCCGATAGTAAATTCGGTAACGAACTTTTTCTTACTGCACAATTTATGTTGTTGTTGCAGTGTAGACTGCAATAGCGTAGCTGACATGGAGGCTCAGAAGAAAAAACGACGCTACAGTGATGAATATATCCGTTTTGGATTCACAGTCATCATTAAAAAAGGAACTGAAGTGCCTCAGTGTGTCATCTGTGCCAACGTACTCTCCCCAGCAGCCATGAAACCAAGCTTGCTCCAACGACATTTGTACGGTTGTCACCAAGACCTGAAGGGAAAAGATGTGGACTACTTTAAGCGCAGAGAAACCATGCTAAACCACTCAAAACTGGATCACTCAGGCAGTTTTCATCAGTCAAATAAAGCAGCTGTTCCTGCTTCGTATGTAGTTGCACTGAAAATTGCTCAGCAGAAGAAACCTCACTCGATAGGGGAGACGCTGGTCATGCCATGTACAGTTGCGTTCAGGAGTAATGCTACACTCTGGGCTCGTGGGAAAAAAAATCTTTGAAAACCCGCGACTGAACACCATAGACTTGCCTGCTCGGGGGGCAACTGACTGCTCGCATCTTACAGTAACATCACGTAGTGTTATTGTAATCAGGTTGTGGACATCGGCGAGGTAAAGTAACTTACTCAGTATTTGTAAAATGAAAAATCATATAAATTTAGTTCTCCAAGCAACACATGATCATAATACCATCAACTAGATATATTATTATTATTATTATTGAAAGAATCGACAATACGGTATATATAACATTGACACTGTGATGGCGTAATATTTCCATTTAAACGGACATCAGTGAGTTCACTGTCATTAAATGCTTAAAAAAAGTAAAACATAATGATTTTACCCAATTTGTTTCACAATTTCTTTGCTAGTTCTATGTTGTGCTTTTTGGAGGGTATAATCATATTAATAGGTAAAGTTTAACCAACTTATAAGTATGCTTTAATGGATTTATGACCAATTTCTGGTGTGAAAATAGAGTGAAATTTATCATAATCATGCATTATAAAGTCTTGTCCACACGGTCGAGCACGTCACGAATCATGATCTCGTGTCGTTCGTCTAACATCTTCACGATTATTTTATGGTTCCTCCTCCAGCCCCATTTGATTATATTGATAAATTCAGTTTCAAACGGTCAAGGAGGAACCATAAGATAATTGTGAACATGTAAGACGTTACTGCCTTACTTAATCCTCCCAACTTCCTAATACCCCCTCCTCCTCCCATGTTTCGTTTGCCGCCCACACCACCACCACTACAAACGTTTGATCCCATTTCTTCTCTATTAAATCAGCTATCCACGGATGACGTAGTGTGATACACTTAGTCAGTAGTGGAGTGGCAAAGATAAAGAGGACAGATAAGTGGTTAATTACATACAGTACAGACATGAAAATTATAATAGCTATGCTACGTTACATAACAGCTGATATGAAATCACCTGTGAAATATCTGGTTTATACAGGTAACATACTCAATATTAAGTGAATGCAACTGTGCTCTCTTGTAACATCAAGCCACTCACTAACGCTTCCCATCGTGACCTGGTAATTAGGCCAGGTCCACAATGTCCAGATTTGCACGGTAGTCTGTCACCTGTTTGACGACAGAAATGGAGAATTAAGAGTGTTTTTTCCATTTCTCACGTCAAACCGAACACAGACTGCCAAGCAAAGCTAGCCATGTGGACGAGGCAACAATGTTTGCCCAACGGGCATAATCAGTGTTTAATTAATGAGTCTCTGATATTCATACGAATTATCAATATGTTAGTTCTGGCAATTTGAAACCCAGGACAGAGGGAACAGGACCTTATCGAATTGCCTCCCCAGCTGTTTGTGTTGGACGCCAGAACTGTCAGTCATATCCCAACCAGAAGGGCACATGTGCTTCACCTTGTTGTTCCTGGACTTGTGATTTTCTCTCTCTAAGCTTTTTATGTGTTCTTTATCCTAATTCTAAAGACATTACATTTATGAATATGATATCTGGTTCTTTGGATGCGGAGGGATTAACAAACACTTATTTTTTTAGTCTGGATTATTTTACATTTTCGTCGCAAACCATCACAACAAACTTTAATATGATACAGCAAGTTTATATCATAACTGAAGTCAGTCTTTTGGATAACAATAATATTTACATACAAATCGAGGACTTTCATTTTAAAGATTTATTATGACAGGAATTATGCCAATGATACAAAAAACACAAATAACACTGGGAGAAGTAAATGACTGTGCTTCGGTTCAGGAAATTGCTTCGGTTAGTTCGAACCCAATTAAAACTCCTTTTCTAAATTATCAGCCTGTATAGATAAGAATGACTGACATAAGATTCGGCTGATATAATATCATCCATACAACACATGGCAACGTGTTCACCTAAAGTGAACATAAGAAGTTATCTCTAACATAATCGTTATGATCTTCCATTATATATGCCTCAACACTTGCCTAAGCCCACTGCTTCATAACTATATCTTGACTATGAATAAGATTCAAATTAGGTTATATATATCTTATAATTACATTATTCGCCATGATGAAGGGGACACGAACAGCGGAGTATTGCTGACAAAACAACTTTGGAATACACACCACTAAAAAAATAAAAAATAAATGGGAATACATACGAGCATAATATATATATATATATATATATATATATATATATATATATATATATATATATATATATATATATATATATATGTATATATATATATATATATATATATCAATAAAAAAAAACATTACTTCTGTCAGACCATAATCTATTATACAAGGTGATAAAGCTTTAGAGAAACACTGATATTGGCTTTTATCTCGAAGAATTGTTTGATTAATAAATGCAAATTGGAATGCAGTGTCATCCATGGCGAATGCCATTAAAGAAAATAATAGCATCAGGCCCTTTTGGACCTTATGTCACTCCCAGGCAAATAGGTTATATCTTACTTAGGTGCATTCCTTGGTGCTATTGTTTAACAGCTCCTTTACGGTATATTGGTGATCTGAACCGAATTGTTTGTAGACTCTATCCATGTTATCTATCGCGTAAATGTAAGACAAACTGCTTTATGCAATTACCATATATCCAATTTGGCATATGAAACATTATAGGGCATACCAACAGCTATCTTGATCCCTCCAAACAAGTTGTCAATGTAAAACGAAGAATAGGAAACTCATGGCAATAAGGCGTAATCTACAGGAGGGGGAGGGGGTCAGAAGTAACTGCCTATTATTAATTAAGAACCACTGGCGTCTTTTTAAGAACAGTTTTTTCTCACTTACCCCGCAGAACTGGTATGGTATATACTGCCAATGATAAAACGAATAACATGAGACAATGCTTCATTCCTTGTCATTTACGTATGTTCAAGTGTGGCTGCCAGAGGATTGTTTTGATTAACTTCCTTCCCAATTCGTGATGTTTATAATAAACATCACATCTCATTAATTTTATAACATATCTTCTTTCTAGATACCGCCCTAGTGGTAGAAGGCCACCCATGGCTCAAATTTTGTCACCCAAACCATTAATTCGTGCAGTAAGCCTCTCATACCACTCACACATGGCCCACTCAGCCTCCCATCCCATGCACCACCAAAGTAACCTCAAACTCATTCCCCCATCGTCATGGACTTCCTAAACCCTAATATTATATGCTACTCATATAATTGACGAGAATTGTGTACTGTTAACACTTAAAATTGCAGCACAATAATATTAAAAATCCCTTGACATTTCGACTGTTTGACCATTACTAACACACGCAAACTCGTCACCCATTACAGCTGTGACGCTTCTGTATTGATGCGTTCCATTATTGTAATACCTGTGTAATATTATTCTTGTTTTAATTTTTACTATTATTTATAATAAATGGTATAATGATCATGTGTTGCTTGGAGAACTAAATTTATATGATTTTTCGATTTTTCATTTTACAAATACTGAGTAAGTTACTTTACCTCGCCGATGTCCACAACCTGATTACAATAACACTACGTGATGTTACTGTAAGATGCGAGCAGTCAGTTGCCTCCCGAGCATGCAAGTCTACGGTGTTCAGTCGCGGGTTTTCAAAGATTTTTTTTCCCACGAGCCCAGAGTGTAGCATTACTCCTGAACGCAACTGTACCAAAGAAATAGTTAGGATTATGCTGGGGGAACAACATGCTAAAATGCTTGAGACTCTGCCGTTGTCAGATAACACTGTTCAGAGACGCATAGCTGACATGTCCACAGATATCACAGACCAGGTAGTTTCTGAGATAAAAACAGCACCCCTAGGGACATTTGCTCTCCAGTTGGATGAAACGACTGACGTAAGTAAGTGCTCAGTTGCTGGTATTCACGAGATACATCAAAGATGATGATTTTAAGGAAGACTTTCATTTTTGTCACCCTCTCGAATTTTCAACTACTGGTGCAGATATTTTTGAGCAAGTTAACTCTTTCTTGGAAGGTGAGGGACTAGACTGGGAAAACTTATGTGGTTGCACAACAGATGGAGCTCCTGCAATGTTAGGCAGTCAATCAGGATTTAAAACAAGAGTTAAAGCTATTAACAGCAAAGTCAAACATATGCACTGTATGATACTCAGGCAGGCTTTAGCAGCCTGGAGGTGCTTGATGACACGGTAAAGTTAGGTCAACTTCGTAAAGTCAAGTGCTCTCAATTCTAAACTATTTAGGCTTCTGTGCTCAGATTTAGATTCTGTTCATGAAACACTTTTATATTATACAGATGTTCGGTGGTTATCGCGTGGAAATGTTGTCAAAAGAGTGTTTGAGTTAAAGGACGAACTGAAATTGTTCTTTAGCTGTAATGACAAGAAGGTAACTCAGATTTATCTTGCGAAACTGAATGATCCAAAGTGGATCACTTGCCTTGCCTATATTGTTGACATATTTTCACGTCTAAATATTTTGAACAAATCTTTGCAAGGAGCTGATGCTGTTGTCACTAACGCTGTTGACAAATTGAAAAGTTTTTCAAATGAAGCTGGAACTGTGGGAGACAAAAGTAAAGAAAGGAAATTTTGAGATGTTAGAGGCACTGGCTGACAGACAAGAAATATCAGATCAGATGGTAAACTTAATAGTGGATCACCTTGCTTCACTGCAAAGTGAAATGAAGTGATACTTTCCTGATGTATCGGAATAAACCTTGAAGCTAATTAGAGATCCTTTCCATACAGATATTGGTTCTGTCAATGATGAGATTCAGGAAGAGTTTATTGACTTTGTGAATGACTCCAGTGCTAGCGATCTATTTGAGAAAGAATCTTTAGTCAGGTTCTGGTGTAAAATATCAAAGTCATATCCACATGTCGCAGAGGAGCCTCTTCGTTCTCTGTTACTTTTCCCATCAACATATTTGTGTGAAACTGGGTTTTCCAGCTTACTTGTCATAAAATCAAAACAAAGGTCTCGACTGAATGTGGAAGCCGATCTTAGATGTCCTTTAGCAAACACTGTTCCTCGGCTGACTAAGCTAGTTAATGAAAAACAGTATCAGCCATCTCATTAATTAACTCCATTTGCAACTTATGTAATAATAATGTATTTTGTTTTTATAGCTCAGTACCATATTTCACTTTAAAAATTTACTGAATTACCTCAGGTAAACAATTAATTATTTTATGTTTAAATATGGAATTATTTGTTTGATATTAAAATGTTGTCAAGAGAGTTATGTAATTAAATCCTTTCACTGAAGTGCTACCAAATACAAACAATGGAGTATTCATTTGAGTTGTTATTTTCCACTTTATATAAAGTGAAGGGGGTACATTACTGACATTAGAAATACCAGAAGGGGTACGTGGGGAGAAAAAGGTTGAAAACCCCTGCCCTAATACATTTCCTGCTTCCTCAGTTAAATATAATACAGTTTTACAAACATTCTGGACAGATATTGTTTCGCCCTTAGAAAATGGACCGTCCCTACCTTTGGACCCTGACTAAATTAATTAATTTTCTGAGTAAGTTACAATTAAAAATGCAGGTAGAGTTAGGTTCGTAATTATACATTATAATTATAAATGCAAGTTATTCCCTGTTTTTAATTAATAAATTTTTATTTCACCTCTCAACACATATTTTCCTATCCCTAACACTTCACCTAAGTTTCAATTATTTCTCTAATTTACCCCCTTATCAAATTATAATAATTATTTATATTGTTTATTTATTACCTTTAACTACAAACATTATTTATACCTTACATCATTTTAAACATTTTCAGAGAAAGCCTACCACCTAGATTATCCCACATTGATAATCTCGACCTGGCTGAGTCGTACCATCTTACACTAAAAGTTTACCATATTACCTGTAAATATAAAATAGGGGTGTTACAGTAGCAGGGTATAGCAATATCTGACTTGCCGTAGAGAGGCGTAGGAGGCAAGCGGAGGTACGTCCTTGGAGTAGGTCGAGTGTAGTTTTGTGTGGAAGGCTTGGAGGACTCTTGCTGATTCTGCTCGCCTTGCTTACGTACTCTGAAGAGCTCCTTCGGGATCACCAGTGTAGTAAATCAATACCTCAGCCAAGGGTAATTCAGCTCTCCAGGTTTAGCTTAAAACAAGTTTATTAAGTCATGCGTAAGGATGTTGAAATGGCGGGGAGGTTGTGGCGAGGTGGCTAGTACGAACAGAACTGAGAGAGAGGGAAGATGTTGTCGGTCTGGGCTGGGAGCATAGAATGGGTGGTGAAAGGGTTTTGGATGGAGCGGGTTGAGGTGGAGTCAACAGGTGAAACGCAGGATGCGCACAGGTAAGAGAGGATGGAGGGAGACAAGGAAAGGGGATACTACAGAGTAATGAAATACTCGCCCGTTTGCCACAAAACCAAACCCCTGTTGGATATATATATGTATTTTTTGTGTGTGTTGTAATTTTATGCATATATAAGGGTGTTATATACATAGTTTTTGTAAATCTTTAAAACACTCTAAGTCTGTCATTAATTCTCTCTCTCTCTCTCTCTCTCCCTCTCTCTCTCTCTCTCTCATGGAAGAAAGGGATAAGGACCATTGCCATAACATAACCACGCACAACCCCCCCCCCAAAAAAAAAAAAAAAAAAATATATATATATATACATATATATATATATATATATATATATATATATATATATATATATATATATATATATATATATATATATATATATATATATATATATATATATATATATATATATATATATATATATGATATTTGAATATTATATGATTGACGTGTTGTGTTAATGTTGGTTACATATTGCAGTTTATCCTCCCATTGAATGGTTTGTAATATTCAATGAAGTGATTATTATTATTAATAATATTATTATTATTATTATTATTATTTACTCAAATATATTTGTTTACAACGACTACTGTTATCCAGAAAGTGTGCATGATTTGAAAACAGTGAGTTCATCTCCTACTTGTATAAGCACAACACCTTGTTCTCGTGGCGCTCCAACCTCTCGTTTGGGTAGCAGCCTATGCCAATGTAGCGTTCTGCATCCTGCTTGGTATAATATATGTAGAAAAACAAGTGCCGTGTGTGTGACTTTGAAAATTACAGATGTGAAGAACAGGTGTCTATGTGAGTCTAGGAAACGATTCCATATAGATACTCGAACTCGTATTAGATTTATATTGACAATGTTTGGGAAATGTAACGTCTTGGTTTCACACGTAATATTCGCTCTCGTCTACTTAATCATGTAGATATGATGAGTGATAATTACAGATGTGACATTGAAATTGAAAATTAACTGAGGTGGAGACATAGAAAAATGGAGAACATAGAAAATCGACTGAACACTGGAGGAAATTTTATTTTGTACTCGAAGGAAACAACGAGGACAATAACTTCGAGGAGACCGATAGACAACGGGAGTTACTCGCGAGGGTCACTTGAGTATTTATTAGTTAGCTAGTTTTGCGTGTGGATGAGTGTGAACGTTTGTGACTATATTTTATTGATTTCATGTTGGTGTTACTGGAATTTTAATAAATATAGTAAAACGATTGTGATTGGTTGTTTCATACACCATATCCCTTCATTCTATAATTTATAAATGCATTCATATCGGAAGACCTCACATAAAAATAAATATGTTGAAAAAAAAAGAACTTGCAATGAAGGGGATAATTTAACCTCTGTGAAACCTTCTTTGAGCCAACACAATTAAGGTAAATTAATATAAACCGGGTAAAGTAAGTCAATTGATGAATAATTACTTACTTAATTATTATATACATTATAATAATTCAATGTTGCACTAGGAAGTTTATAATTGCATGCATCTCCAAGGTGGGCCACAATTCTTTCAGTGAAAATATAAGTCGAGTTCTGTTTTTTTCACATAGTGTGTGTCGTGTGTTTGTGTCGTGGTGTAAACGTGATGAGAATATATTTTAAGGAATCCTGTGATGATGTCAGAAAATTGGAGATATATAAGTCCTTTAAAAATTGCCACGAAACACACATACACACGCACTTATATGGAAGGAGCTTGTATCGTGGCATGGTCAGAAGGAATCAAAGCCTGCTATTCTGATACACGATCACAGGGTCCCTAAAACTTCGAGTTATAAGAGTAGGATATAAAGGTATTGTCAGGAATATTCTTTTGATGATTATTAAAGGATGGCGAAATGATGATAATATTACATATAAACACACACACACACACACACACACATAGGCACACACACACACACGCACACACACAGAGGCAGGCACACACACACAGAGAGGCACGCACACACACACGAAGGCTGAACGGTGGTGATATGTGGTGATGTACAGTTGGACACAGGAATTGTGCTACAGCCCAGGTGAAATATACTTGTCCCATTTGAGTAACCAGTGTCTATTATCAGGTAGTTGCTTTTTATTACCATCCTCAATACTGACATCTGCCCCTGGTGTCTCCTATTTGGCACTAAGGAACTTGATATTGGGAGAAATTGACCATATTTCACTTGGGCTATTCCTCGAATTCCTGTGTCCAACTGTACATATATAAAGGGATTGAAATTAAATAGTAATAATAATAATAATAATAATAATAATAATAATAATAATAATAATAATAATAACATTAGTAGTAATAGCAATAATAGTAGTAGTGGTAGTAATAGTAATAAGAATAATGTGTATTATGTGTATGATTTACGTTTTCGTATGTATATATGTGTGTGTGTTCTTAAGGCGCATGTGTATTTGAGGTCGCGTGTGTGTGTGTGTGATTTTGTTTAATTTTTATCATGTGTGTGTGAGTGCATTATAATTAGTTTTATGTTTTCGTGTTTATCATGTGTGTGTGTGAGGGTTTTTTTCGTCTTCATTTTGTGTGTGTGTGTGTGTGAGGCATCAAGGACATAATACAGGAGTGAGAAGCAGCATTCACACGCTTCAATACTTTCTCTTTGATTCCAGTCTGTTTTTTGTATTTATGTATCGTCGTAGGAGGTGGAAGGGAAGGGAGGTGGGAAGGCGTTCAGAACATTGCTTTTCTTTTATGGTGTACACATTCTCTCTCTCTCTCTCTCTCTCTCTCTCTCTCTCTCTCTCTCTCTCTCTCTCTCTCTCTCTAAAGAAGAAAGAGAAGAGATCAGGAGGGGAAATAAGAATAGTAGAAATACAATTAAGGGAGTATTACTATAGCATATTGTTTTGGGTGGTAAATCTGGAGAGAAAAACTATACCACGCAACAGGATACCATTATTTTTCTTCATCTGCATGTGTCTGTTTCCTGGCATAATTTGGAGAGATCAAGGCACTCCAATGTACCAAACTTATACTATCCCCTTTGTTAATCTTCAACTATAGCTACCGAGGGTTGAAGGACTGGGATGCCTTCATCAACAAGTTTACTCTTCCGTGCATACAGTTGGAGGCAAAAGTCGTGTCGCCACATCTGCCAAATCATGAAGTATATAATTATGGTATGGAAATATAATCTTCACAGGCTAGTAAACTGTAAATCCAAAGAAGTTTATTTAATTATTTTGTCCCATGGATATTCTAATTCTGTACGGTGAAATTGTGTGTGTGTGTGTAATCTGTATGGTGTATGTATAATTCTGCATGGTGTTAGTGAGTAAGTGTGTGTGTGAGAGAGAGAAAGTGTAATTCTGCATGGTGTGTGTGTGTGAAATTCTGTAATGTATACGTGTTAGATCAATGCCTAGCCTTAATATTCTCCTTCAAGAAGTACTGAGTGAGTGAGGTGACAACAAAACTTTTGCCTCATACTTTAGATGCTACTGGTATGATAAATATGCTGACGAGGGTAGCACCGTCCTTCAACCATCATCAGTATAACTTTTGAGTAGATTAATTTCACCGTTTCTACCATCTTAATTTCCCCTCCTAGCTGTCTCTCCTCCTGACCACTTCCCTTCATTCCTTAATATGGGACCCTGTGATCATGTTTGAGACCTTACTGGTGGCTTCTCATTCCTCTTGACCATACCACGAAACAAGATCCTTCCATATAGGTATGTGTGTTTCGTGGCATTATTTGAAGGACTTATTTACCTCCAATTTCTGACTATATCACAGAGTCCCTTAAGAGAGAGAGAGAGAGAGAGAGAGAGAGAGAGAGAGAGAGAGAGAGAGAGAGAGAGAGAGAGATGTACAACCACAATCGAATAACCATCGACACTTTCCTTCCATCGTGCAAATAAACAATTATCATATCAAACTATAATCATACAACACTTTACGTCAACTCAATCCCCCTCAATTATTAGTTGGAAGTGCTGCAAAATCATACACGTTTTGTTTTTTATTACTAAGATATTTACTATGATGGAAAGAAAGTGTCTGAGGATATCTGATTGTGGCTGTACAATACCTGAGAATATCAACAATTAATCATGTCCAGTGTCTGAACATAAAAAAAAAAAAAACTCCTTCTGTCCTCCGCCGAGCCACATGTTCTCTCCCCGTAATGACTTATCCAACACTATTTCCTGATTTGCAACAACAACAACAACAACTTTCCTGATTTGCAACAAAAACAACAACAACTTTCAAGGATCGGGAGTCGCTGGAAAAGTTACTCACGTGACCGAACCCGGGATAAAATAACATTGTGTTTACTCGCTGACCATAAAATCTAACCCTCCTATAAGTTAAATTAAGGGCAGTACAGTGTTGGTATATCTGGAGTAACTGATTTTTCCAAACTTTCTAAGCCACCATTATATTTGTTCCTCTGGCCCTGTTTCTTCACATACTTTGGAGGAAACAAGGCACTCCAATATACCTAAATGTGAAAAGATGTGAAAAGTAAGGAGGAGGAGAGTGTTTCTAGACGACAAACCATCACGAGGTCATACACAATTCTTAAGGGGGTAATCCACTTTTGGTATATAAGAGTGCCTTGATTCCTCCATAGAATGCCAGGAAACAGAACCAGAAGAACAAAAATAATGGTATTCTGTACATTGCTTGGAATTGTTTGGAGGATTCAGTTGCTCCAGATTTACCACCACTGTATTACCCCCTTACGGTGGTACATTGGAGTGCCATGATTCCTCCAAAATATGCTATATAGGAAACAGGACCAAAAGAGCAAAAATAATAGTTTTGTGTTGCTTGGAATAGTTTGGATGATTCGGTTCCTCCAGATTTACCAACACAAAACCTTAAGCCAATGTATGGATTCTCAGAATTTGATTTAATAAATCATTTTGGGGTAATGGTAGGTCAATTGGTTTTTGTGAAAGATTTGGGTATGCTGAACACGGCCCAGGTGTTTATTCTGCCATCATCAGCCTAATTAGGTCAATTAGCCGAGGACAAATGTTAATGAGTGCACATCAGTAAAAACTCCCATATTTGTATTTATTCTTTCAGGCTAAGCATAATTAGGCATGATTTTGGTTTTCAAGAAGTGTTACTGTTAGGCTATTTATCCGTCACCTAATTGGGCCTAATTAGGGGGGGTCAAAGGAGTATATTTTTCCGAAAAAAAAAATGAAATCACATAGCTAAAGGAAAAAAGCCAGATCTGCTATTATAAAGGAGTATTGGTGATTTCAAAATAGGATTTTAATGAAAAACCTGAAGAAAATTCGGAATAAAAAAAGGCATTCTCTCAGTTATGGATGGCTCCGTAGGGGGGTATTGTCTATAGTAATGTGGGCAATACTTATAGGATTTTGCTCCCTTTCGGCCCCAGCCACTAGCTTTCAGTTCTTCAACTGCCCCTCTTTTCATTTTACTTCCTTCCTGCTTGCTGTTACACCTCTCTATCACCTTTTTCTGGAGCTATAGACCTCGTTGTTGCAGCGCCTAATATCCATCAATCAAATAAAAATCAAATCAGTTAAGGATGGAAGATGTAATCATATAGCCTACCAGGGAAGTCATTATTGCGTATGATATACAAAGATTGACATTGAATGCACTATTACCGAGCACACCATCAGCTGAAGACATAATTATATACAGGTGTGAGTCCAACTATCCATGGAGAAGAAAGTTGTGGTACCACATGGAATATAGGCTATGGGGCTAATACATTTTTGGTACGGAAATTGAAGTGCCCTGATTCTTTCAAAGTATGCTAGGAAACAGGTACCCTCAATGGTACTAAAATTTGGGGATCTATTTCAAGGTATCGTTTGAAGGAATCAGAGAACTTCCAATTTACCACCCACCAAACGAATGTCTCCATATGGTGGTACTATACTTATGGAACATTGGAGTGTTTTGATTCCTCCAAAGTATGCCAGGAAACAGGACTAGATGATGAGCAAACATTACAGTGATCTATTGCTTGAAATAGTTTGGAAGAATCAGCTGTTCCAGATTTACCAACATTGTAATATGGCCCTTACTCTCATGTTTGCTGAGAATGTTGTTGTTGTTGTTGTGGAGATGTAGGTGGAATTGGTTCGATGACTCCATGGACACAATCAAACGCTCTTTGTCAAACGCTCTTTGAAAATCCAGATAAATGACATCTACCGCTTTGGATTCGTCAAATATGTTACATACTTCGTTGTAGAAATCTATTGTAGGTTAGTGAGGCATGAACGTATATTACGGAAGCCATGGTGGGAGTCTTTAATGAGACTGTTCCCTTCCAAGTACCTTACTAGTTTGTTATGCAATATGGTTTCCATTATCTTACTGACTATTGAGGTGAAGCTGATCGGTCTATAATTACATGGAAGAGACTTGTTTCCCTTCTTTTGTATGGGGGTAACATTTGCAAGTTTCCAATCTCGAGGTACTGTACCAGAATTTAGTGATTCATTGAAAATTATCGAGAGGGGTTTACATTATTGATTTTTGGTTTGAAGGAGCTTATTTTGTGGCATAGTCAGGAGGAATCAGAAGCCAACAGCATTATGCATGATCACAGGGTCTCATAACTTGTTGTCAAGGGGACGGATACTGCCAAGAAGTAAAAATATTCTCAAGTGCTTTCATGTTTTTGTCCTAGATTTTATTCATTTATCAAACCTCTGGTATCGAGTTACCTATTTCGTTGTAAAACAATAATCACTCAATTCGACAGCAGGCTATTCATACACACGGTTTGTTACCAGCCCAGTATTTTTTAGGCTAATTAGATCAGAGGGAGAGAAGGTTGGAACATAGGAGTCAGAAAGCTCTGGGGTGCTGTACTGTACAGGTGGTGAGTCGTGGGCTCTTTGAAGTGTGGTGGCAGTAAATCACAACTCAGAAGGAAGGTGAGTGAATGAATCTCTTATTTATAATTACGTGTTGTGAAGGGATGATAGAACCTTCAGTATAATACCTTTCAGTTCCTCAGCCACCCATCCTCAATCACCTCACCCTCGTATGCAAGATAACTTAGTATAACTAAACAGTCTTGCAAGGACAACTATGTCTGTTGCTGTCTGTAAGATCTTTGTATTCCTCTTCTTCTTCCCATTATTCTTCCTCTTCAAAGCCAGGTATTCATCCTCACAATCTCTACCTGTAGGAAAGGGGGATGAAAAAAAGAAGGAAGAGAACACCAAAGACGGGAGAAAAAAATAATTTCATAGTTTCGAGTGTTGAGAATAAAGAGGAGAAGGCACTCTATTTTGCCTTGTATTTATTAGTACTATATCGGTAGTATATTATGTCTGTTATTCTTGGCTGTGTTTCATTAGATTTATTTTACTATCATGGTTGATACTAATAAATAAGAATAAAAATAAATTAAATAAGAAAATAATCAAAGTATGAGGCAGGTATACATAAGCACAGGTAAGTTTTTTATTTATACTCCTCAAGAGTATTGCTTAAAAAAAAAAAATGCAGTGTATTTTTCAGAATGGTGAAGGTGGCAGCGCTGGGTGTGGTGGTGATGTTGGCGGGCGTTGTGGGGGAGCTCCCGCCCCCTGAAGCCTCATACAAGATCCTCATGTTACTCCCAGTATCCACCAAAAGTCATAAAAACATCTTCATGGCCTTAGCAGAAGCATTGGCTGATCGAGGTCACAAGGTATAGCCAAGATTATCACGCCTATACTTCCATTATAATGTCATACTGGAATGATGAGTGAATAAATATGCTATAATATTATATTATGACTACTCTCCATATCATCCCGTAAGGAGGTATTACCTGTATTGATGTGGGCAATATTTTATCACCTTCTGGCGCTATACATACTATATTAGCCTCGCTGTGTCGGCGCCTAAAATCAATCAATCTCTCTATATCAGTGGTTCCCAAACTTTTTCTGATCGTTACCCACTTTTCATACATGATCCTTGTCCATGCCCCCCCCCCCCAACCATAACCCGTGACTGCCGTGACTGTCTACAGTCCTACACTCATTAGGTCCATATAAAAACTACTCTAGCAAATCCTGTAATTTTATTGATTCCATTGGTAATGTTTTCTTTTGTTAATTATTAATAAAGAAATATGTTTATTGACTTTGCTGAATATCATATAATTATTGAAATGGCACTAAAGAAGTAATATAATGCACTGTGGCATGCGAGCCTGACTGCGCCTTTGGCACCACCACGTGCGAGCCTGAGTGCGCCCTTGGCACCGGCGCGTGGCATGGGGACGCGCGTCCGTCCCTTGTTTGTCCGCCGCCAGGGGTGTATGTGTGTGTGCGTGCTATGTGTATGTACGTGTTATGTTTTGTGGGACAGTTGGGAATAGACAGTCGTTGGGAGAACAACGCGTTTTACTACATGCACATAAAAAAATTCATACGTAGAATA
Organism: Petrolisthes manimaculis; assembly: GCA_034508575.1. Taxonomy (NCBI): domain Eukaryota; kingdom Metazoa; phylum Arthropoda; class Malacostraca; order Decapoda; family Porcellanidae; genus Petrolisthes; species Petrolisthes manimaculis. Next base: position 949,591 of record JAWZYT010000373.1, read on the forward strand.
ATAAAAAATTGCATTATTGTGAAAAGCTGTTTCAGCAATAAGCAAAAAAAAGGGAAACAAAGAAATTCCACTGGATTGAAAAAGTGTATTTATCCCACGCAATATGATCTGATCTTTGAATCTTACAAATCTGATAACATTGTAATTCTGAAATGAAATGCTATCATAGGGAGTCATAATTAACTGCCACAACCATGGCTTTCAGTGGCCACACACTCACCTCCTTCCACACCATTTGTTTCTGAACGTTCATGCTAGGTTCATGTTTCCTTCACTTTTGAATCCCCATTCTACTCAGTGTGAACGGTGATGTTGCAGATTATCAACAAGCTTCTTGATTCTTGGTTTTGTTTCACTTAAAGCACACCGTAGGTCATGCTTCACTTCAAGTCTGTTGCCATATTTCGTTTTAATGTGGAGTAGTTGAGAGAATGCAGCCTCACAGGAATAAGTTGATGAAAATGGTAGGAGCTGGCGAAAAGCTAAGTCACATAAGTTTGAGTATGCAGCTGCCATTGATGACAAAATACTGTTAGAGATTCAGTTTCAAACTTCATCTTAGCTCCTGAATCCTCCTGAAGTGTCAACAGCTCAGTTTGGCCATCATCATTGTCATCAGGAATGCATGTCACTGGAGCAGTGAAGGGGCCCCTTAACCCCTAAAGACCGGTTGACGTGATAGACCGTCTTACGTAAGGAACCGGGTAACAGCAGCTACCGTCATAGAGATCTAGCGCTATTTTGAGCCCAGCGCGGCAATTCTGGGCGGGTTTGGGCGATTTAGCAGTGTAGCCAACTACCATACATTAGCAGAAAAGGGTTCAGTTAGTCTGATTCCACAGTAGGCTACCCACCACGATGTCAGGGAGACTTAGTGCTAATTCTCCTGTGTCAGACGCGCTCCACTCGCTACCTCCACACCATCGTTGCCTCCACGTACTCGCCGCCTTCCACAACGCCTTACTGACTCTGCAATAGGACGAGAACTCGAACTGTCCATCTCTATGGTGAACAGTGACAGTGATGATAGTGATGTCTATTTTGAAATAGATGATTCTGACCCTGAATTTCGTATCAACAACGAAGCGAGGGTAACCTACACCACGGAGGAGGAGGATATTATTCCACCTGCTCAACCTCTCTCCCAAGTAAGTGAGCCACCTTCAAGTGTTAGGTTAGTACTTGCAACCTCTGCTGTGCCAGTCGAAATCCCGTCGACAAGTAGGGGGATTGTAGGTGATTTATCACCAATTGCAGGACCGAGTGGAGCTTGTGGTTTTTCCACTCGCTCCGTAGCAGCCTCTAAGAGGAAGAGGAGGTTACATTTTACCTCTTCTTCATCGTCGGGTGAAGATATACCTCCACCAACCAGATCAAGGAGTAGGAGAGTTGGAGGTAGAGGAAGAGGAGTGAGAGGAGGCAGGAGAGGAAGGCATATCTCGGACGAGATAAGAGAGCCATCTTCTGACCCAGACAACCCTTCTCCTGTTGACTTAGCGGACCTCACTTTCTCACCGTTATCTTCACCACGACCCCGGCACCCATCCTCACAACCACGACCACAACAATAATAACCACCACCACAACCACGACGACAACGAGTAGCAAATGTTGGTCCGTTTGTGTAGACTGAAGGCAGGGATTTTCAGCCTGATATTCCTGCTTTTGATGCACGGGAATCAGGAATTCAACCAGAATTTCCTTGTACAGCTGCGTCAAAGATGATGGATTACAAATTATCAACAACTGGCACCACACAACGCACCGGGAACATTCTCATATGATAGATTGGGAAGATGTAAGCGTTGCAGAAATATATGTGTGGCTTGCACTAACGATGTTGATGCCGCACAACAAGAAACATCGATTGCGGGATTACTGGATCACGGATGACTTATTATCCACACCTATCTTCGGGAGGTATATGTCACGGGACCGCTACAGGGACATCCTCACCAACCTCCACTTCACCAACAACCTGGGTCCCCCCCCGAGTGATAGGCTGTGGAAAATCCGTACTATATTGTCCATGTTGCTCCAGAATATCCGTGCATTTCTACGACCATTCCAGAAAGTGGTAATCGACGAGTCTCTCATGCTATTCAGAGATAGACTCCTTCATTCAGTATATCCCGTCTAAGAGGCACAGATTTGGCATAAAGTTTTATGTCATCTGTGACTGTCAGACGGGATACGTTTTAGATTTTGTAATTTATACGGGTTCAGATGTGGATATCGCTGAGAATGATCCTCATGGCTTCTCAGGTGCTGTTGTGAAGCACCTGATGGACCATTTCTATAACCGAAACCACATTCTGTACACGGATAATTATTGCACATTTCCATTGTTGAGTCAGTTCCTGAAAGAGCATGGAACGGAATCCTGTGGCACTGTTCGTCTCAACAAAAGGTGGTTTCCAGCCTTCCCCGCAACACATCGGGGCGACTTTCTCACCCAAAAATCTGGCCCTCTACTTGCCATGAAGTGGCATGACAAGAGGCCAGTACACATGCTCACCACTGTGCACAAGGGTGAGATGTTGGATTCCGGCAGGGTCGAGCGCGACACAGGTAATCCCATCCCATCCTCAAACCTGATGTCGTGCTTGATTATAACATCAACATGAGACTCGTCGACAAATCAGACATGATGATCAGTTCCATCGATTGCCTGAGAAAAACTTGCAAGTGGTATAAAAAGGCGTTCTTGCACCTGATCGACATCTGTGTATTGAACGCCTACATATTCTACACCCAGCAGCATCAAGGCACGACCGTCACCCTTCGCCAGTTCGAGAAGACGGTCGTGAAGGAGCTGCTGGTGTAGTATGGAGTCAGCACACCACAGCAGCAGGCACGTCCACCAGCAGGAGGGCAGCTTGACAGACTCCAGTCAAAAATTTGGGCCGAGCGCCACTTCCTTGACGACCTGCCTCTCCTCGCGTCAGGCAGGTCTGCCTTCCGCCGGTGTTGTGTCTGTATGCACATGACACGTCGGCCCACCAGAAGAAGAGAGACTAGATACTGGTGTACCGGGTGTCAAGTGCCACTATGCCCTGGGAAATGCTATTCTGAGTATCATACCTTAGATGATATATAGATAGCATGAAGTGTGGGAAACGGAGTGACAATGACACTTTTATTTGTATATACGAGTGTATGGTGACAGTGACACACAATAGTTTTAGTGAAGTGATAGTGACACGTTAGATATAAGGAACTAGTGCAGTGATAGTGACACAAGAAAATACGGAAGTGAATATGTGATAGTGACACGAATTTATTCATTCAAGTGTACATTTTATTATTAGTGCGGTGATATAGACAAAGGACGAGTGTATCTTTACTCGTTATTACTCCCACACTTCATCTCGGGGCACAAAAAACACTCTGGAATGGTCAGCAAGCCACACAGTAGAGGTTGCAAGTAGCTATAACACAGCGCGGTAGGCTCGTAGCCTGCGCGATGTGGAGCAGTGTGCAGCCACGTGCCCGGCACCCTAGCCACTGCCACCCCCACCCGTCGGAACACTTCGCGCTTACCGCTCAAAACATGGTCCACTTCAACTCGCCCTATCTCCATAACTACTCATCGTACAGCCCTCCCGATGGTACCATTGGAAAGAGGAAGAGTTGAAGATACGTAAGAAACTATTTTGAAGTCAGTACACTATATAGGTTAAGAGTGTGAGCATTGTGAATATAGGGTAAATCGAGTAATTTTGACGCGAGCGGCTGGGTAGAAACCTCAAGGCACGGACCCCCCCTCCCGGTCTGCAGGGGTTAATAGCCGAGAAGTTAGGCTTTGGATATCTGGGAAGTATCTTTTAAATTCCCCTTCCAAGGCCTCAAAATATTGGGTAATCAAGTTCTGTGTAGCAGCATCACACTCCTCTACAATTTCTGACACTTTCTCCAGCATTGCCAGGTTTCCTATTCTAATTTTGCGCCTCCAATTCTCCATCTTACGAATGAAAGCTTTGATTTTGTCCACAAAATCGATTATCAAGCTTCCTTTCCCTTGGAGTTCCAGGTTCAGTGTGTTCAACTGTCTAAATATGTCAACAATATAGGCTAGCCATATTTCGAAGCTATCTGCAGACCATGCTGTCAGCAAATCTTGCTTGTTCTGTATCCTGAGAAAGAGGCTGATCTCTTCTCTGAGCTCAAATACACGCTGAACTACATTTCCTTTTGATAGCCAGCGAACTGCTGTATGAAATAGGAGGGTCTCATGAGCTGCATCCATATCTTGGCAGAGTCTCTTGAAAAGGCGTGTGTTAAGAGCACTATCTTTTACAAAGTTAAGTGTCTTTATAATTGTATTCAGAGTGTCCTGTAATTCTGAGGGTAGCGTTTTTGATGCAAAAGCTTGCCTGTGGATCATGCAGTGAAGAGGGTTAGCATTTGGTGCTTTTTGTATAACTCTTGTAACAAAACCTGACTGAGAACCCAACATGGCTGGAGCCCCGTTTGTGCATATCCCACAGAGATTGCCCCAGTCAAGACCTTCAGATTCAAAGAATTCTGTAAGTTTTTGCATTACATTTTCACCTTTTGTAGATTGTTCAAGAGGCTCACAAAACAAGAATTCCTCCTTCAGATCCTCATCATGAACATACCTTACAAAAGCCAGGAGTTATGAGCAGGACTGGACGTCAGTGGACTCATCGAGTTGAATACTGAATAATCCAGCTCTTTTAATTTCATGTATCACCTGCTCTTTGATGCTATCAGATATTTGGGAGATTCGGTGTTGCACTGTATTATTTGAGAGTGAAATAGCATTCAGCTTTTCAACACTTTTCTCACCCAAAAGGCTTTACCAATGTTTTGGCACATTGCAAAATTAATTCCTCCCCAATTGTGTGAGGCATCTTTTTCTTTGCTATTTCAAGGGATACAAGAAATGATGCCTCCACTACGGCAGCATTTTGTTGATGAAAGGAACCACTGGCATCAAGTCTCTGTCACTTCATGATCAATTCTTGTCGACTAAAGAAGGAACGATCTTTGCCAACATGTTGAGGATGCTTGGTTTCCAGATGTAATTAGTCTAAGCTTACTGGGCCTTAGTGATTCAGCTGTGAGTATTTTGTGACAAATCACACACTGAGGTTTCACTACACCTTTATCAGTGATGCTTGTAAATCCAAAATTCAGGTATTTGTTTTCATAGTTGCGTTTCTTAATAGAAACCATCACTGTACCTGCAATGCACAAACAAAAAACTGCTATTTCTAACACCGCTAACATATGTCATCACCCATGATTTGAATAATAAAATGGTAAATATGAAGTTGAAAGGAAGTTAGATTTTACGTTACAAAAAAGTTATAGAATGTGCATAAATACAGCAGATATTATCTACCTTCTTAATATATTTCATGATGCAGGGCTTACTTACCATTAAAGTGGTATTGATGTTGGCTTAAGTTCATATAATACTGAAGTATTCACATGTGGGATGAAACTGATTATATGGGGAGGCACACACGGTGATCAATGCTGCAACTGTGATTTTTTTGGTTAACTGAATAATATGAACATCCTTGCTGATACGTAGGATTCAAGACCAGGTTATCATACAGAATACACAGCTTAGGAAACCTTAGATTAGAATTATGTTGAGTTAATATTATTTTGCTTCCCTAATACATCCCCATGTCTTGTTTTATGTCAAGAACACAGAATCATATTAAAAAGGACATATTACTCATGTGTCTGTCAGCAAGGCATTGCACAAACCTGTACTGAACCTGTAAGTTCCCTCCACTGCCTACCTACCCGCTAAACTCCTTTAGTTTTATTTATGCATAGCCTCATCTTATGGCCCCCTACATTCTTCTATATGGCCCCCAGTTTGGGAACCACTGCTCTATATGAAACAGACAATTTCTGTGTTTATTGAAGGTTTCAGTTTATTGACATAGTTCAGAGTTACAGTAAACTTCCTTTTATAAACAACATCTTATTACCCTCTTCATGACCCCCGTGATGTAGTCAGAAAAATGGAGGTTAGAGAGGCCTTCATACATTGCCACGAAACATCTCCTACATTAAAGTAGCTTGTTTCGTGGCATAGTCAGGAGGAATCAAAGCCACCAGGTCTCATACACTATCACAGGGTCCCTTAAACATTAACTATATAATTATACTATTTTCGCCGAGCTACAGTACATCTAAAAACACATTTCCATCCACAGATAGTGATGTTGTCTAACCATCCAAAAGCATCCAAGCATCCCAATATCTCAGAGTTGCAACACAACCTTCCCTATTTGGCTGACAATTATACAAGTATGTTTGATGTAAGAAAGCGCAACCTTGGAGGCTATCACGGCATGAAGAAAACGTTATCAATGGTTGCAAAGGAAATATACCAAGAGCCCGATATAATGGAATTGTACAAGAGGAGAAAGGAATTTGATTTGATCATAATAAATTATCTGTTCAACGAAGTGAGTTATCAAGTTTAGATTTATTCGATGTAATTATTTCAGCAAATTTTCGTTCTAACCTTTATTTACAGCATAAGGGAAGTACAGTACGTACTGTACATACCTGTCACATCAGTTCCTTTTCAAGTTTGAGTTAAATAATTTGATTTTTTTTTTTATGAATACTATCCCAGATATCTGATCCTTTAAGGAAATATTATCTTGTTAGTGAATTGGAAGGTCTGTGACTCCTTCATAGTATGCCAGGAACAGTCGACCTTCATTGGGAACATGTTTCGTAGCACTGAGAAATCAGTAGCCCTCTAATTCACCAACATAAGAATATCCCTTTAAATGATGATCCCATAATACTTATCAGTATATTGTAACAAATCACCATAATTTTGGTAACAGGTCTAGACAAAATCTAAGGTGTACAGCCATAATCAAATAACCACTGACACTTTCCTTCCATCGTGCAAATAAATCAGTATCATATCAAAATATAATCATACAACAACACCTTACGTCAACTCAAAACCCTCAATTATTATTATGAGGTACTGCAAAATCTTACACATATTGTTTTTTATTACCAAGGTATTTACAACGATGTAAGGAAAGTGTCGGTGGATATTTGATTGTGGCTGTACATGGGAACAATACTTGGAAGGGATATTGGGGAGGTTTTGTTATTGTCCTTTTACTCCTCCATCGAATATGTCAAAAATACATCAATAGTGTTCAGTACACTGTCATAATCATGAATGCTAAGGGTTGTAATATTAAACCTTATATTCGACGAAAAGTTCTCTTCTTCGTTCAGTTAATATTATTTTGCAATGCGAATTCAGTGACAAGATGTTTTCTCGCGGAAGAGAAAGTTCACTACTATCCCCTAAATTATGTTGTCTTTGTTGTCAGCCGGTCTTCCCATTCCTACACGAGATGCTCTTCATTACCATTGCCACAAGTGGAATGGACCCCCGTCAGAGTGCCGTTGTTGGGAACTTACTCAACCCTTCCTACACATTCAGCCTGGCAACTACCTACTCAGTCCCCATGTCTCTCTGGCAACGTTTAATCAACACGTTCACGCATATTGCTGTTCCTTTCTTGTGGAGGCATTGGAGTATTGTCCCCGAGATTCAGAAACAAGTATGTTTTAAAATTTTGTAAGGTTTGTTACAAACATTATAAATCATGATACAATTCTACAGCATAATTGATTGCTACAGTCAAATTGAATTACAGTTTAGTATTTATTAATGCTATATCATTAGCACTCGTATATGAGCAACATAAACAACAACTTTGCTTTAGATTATCAAAGAATATAAATTAATTATTTATAACTTCTTTTGATATATATAATAACCTATAGTTGTGTTTCACACAGACTAGAGTGTGCTTCACTCTGTTCCATTCACTGCCACTGCCACTCATTGGCGGACTTATAACCTTTACCTGGCCGACATGTTAATTACTCCTCAGATCACAGCCCGTTTTCCTGACTTACCTCCACTGCTTGAGATAGAGAGAAATTCAAGTCTGTCTTTAATAAACAGTCACTTCAGTATCAGCCAGACAATACCTATGCTGCCCTCACAGGTGGAAGTGGGAGCCATACACTGCAACCCTGCCCAGCCTCTTCCACAAGTAATTATGGGTGGTATTATTAAACTTTCTCTTCGACTAATCAACTTTTCGTCGCTAAATTAACATTGCAAAATAATTGGTACTAAACGACGAAGGCATTTTTTCGTCGAAGAGAAAGTGTATAATTATGTCCCTTCGTCTTGTTGTCTTGCCATAAACTTTATAATCCTAGTCTTCTCTGATGTTTACACCAGTGTGTGAAGTGGTTGAGTACCCCCCGAATTGCCTTATAGTTCTGTTCTATTGTAGACTTAATTAGATAAAATTACCATCGTTATAATAGGAGAATGAAGCATTTTACATATTCAGGCCAACTTTCATTAGGATTGACTCATAACATATAACTTAGTTTTATCCTCACTTGAGAAAAAAAAATCATTATTATATTATTATTATTATTATTAATATTATTATTATTATTATTATTATCATTATTATTATTATATCCCATATACCAGTAAATCCTTGCATTCCCATTGCTTATTGACAATTAGAAAACTGAAAAAAATAATAGGATATGAGGTTGGCTATTCATACAAGAAATCTTTGGAGAATGAATCCCCAAACCTCCTCCTATTGACTCGTTAAGAAATTTCCTCAGGCGGAACCACACACATGTTATTGTAGAGCATGTGTTCAATATCTGGCGAGAATAGGGTGTTTTCGCGTGACGTCACTGTGACGTCACGGCACGCTCGGCGGCCATCATGGTAAGGCAGGAGCTTTGTTTACAAGGATAAGAGTTGCCAACTTAGTGCTTTGGGAGCTCCATTTAATGCTTTTTAAAGTGATCTAGCGAGAGTTTCGTATCCTTAATGTCTTTTCTAGATTATATTTACAATGTTTTGTAGCGCCTTTTCTTGGTGTTTTTTTTATTACTTCAGAATCTTGGTGTAACAAAAAGCAAATATTCATTTATAAAAGTCGGTAGTATACGTCGGCCTTTTATTAAAAATACCGTTTTTGAGGAGTAAGTCTAGCGCCTCCCGAAACTTCTCATATTGGTAACCCTGACAAGGAGAGGGCAGTGTGTATATCCAGCAGGGAGCTGTATGTTTTTTAATACTTACCTCCTTTTCGGACAAAATTCAGGATGCGATAATACTGCTGTATAGTAGGATGCAGTAACTCAGACAAGACTCCTGGTGTGTCAAGATTTCGGATCCCAAAGGTGGTAAAAACCCAAGGAGAAGCTCATGAGAAGTTGCTAACTAGACGAAGGAGTGTGTGGTTGTCCAGAATAGCCAGGGTTCTCATGAAGTATTTGTGGTATTACCTTAAAAAGTGGTTTAAATTACCTTAGATTGAGCCAAATATCCTTAGATCCTGAAATAGGTGACCATTACGACATAAACTGAACCCTTGACACACGATACTTTTATGAAATTATAATATTTTTTGATAGAAATACATTTTTCTTTTACGACGACCCATGAAATAACGGAAAAGTCGATAATATTTACCTTAGATTGTCAAAACTTTACTCTAAATAACCCCAAATTACGTTAATCTAGGATAATTACCTTTAAAATTAGAGCATTGAGAATATCCAGAGTGGAGACATCAAACCCTGAAAAGTGGCGAATCTGCTCCAAGCACTTCATTTCAGGTAATTGTAAATAGTGTAACCAAGAATTACATGTTTATTTCATTGTCTTGTAATTGTAGTCTGGGTTTGGTGAAGAAATAAAGTAGTCAATCATGTCGAGATATGTAACCGGAGGGTAGCGCTCAAAGTCAGTACTGAATTTACACTTGGGCACTGCATATGGATCCACGCTCACACCAGCACTACTTGATTTCTGCAGGTAAGAGGCATGGTCTGTTGCACTAAGGCTCTTGAGGTAAGTGGAATGCTCCATTATTGTGATGATTAGTGTAAATACCCGCCATCATGGCGGGTGTTGATATCGTGACGTCATTTCCGTCAGCTGATCGAAAACTCCCTATTGTTCAAAAACTGTAGGTATAGTTTTACAGTTATCGGTTGTGTCTGTCTGGTTACGTCAGAATATGGATCTTCATGTATTCGCCCTCTGGTTTAGTCATTCAAAGTCCAAAATGTCAACAAACAAGATGACTGAACCCATAGGATGATAGTCACCATATTCTCACAACACGATGCAAAATCCATTATCAAAACACTAATTTACATTATATAGAGGGTAACCCAACGGCAGGTTACCTTACGTTCGTCAGGTTGGTTTCTCACACCACGTGAAATTTCCCAAAAACTTTACCCGTAAACTTTGACCAATTTTCGCAATGTCCCCACGGCATTTCAAACGCAAATGCAGATAATGTATATTTT